>OU744316.1:53740869-54168161 GCA_916610145.1 Eristalis arbustorum | reverse complement strand
TTTATTTTTTTTCTTTCGCTGCATTTATCACAAGTCGCGAATACATTGCCAGATCATTGATCAAACCACTATCAACAATTTCAATAATTAACACACATATTAATAAAAATTAAAGTGAAATTCACTCGCGAATATTCAACTTATCACAAGGGTTGTTTACATTGTTGAATTGTGACATTTCAAAGTGTTGACAAGTGGTCATTTGACATTTGGCATAAAATTTGGTGATAATTCATCAGCTGTCACAGGGTGCGCTCAGTGCACAAATTAATTGTCGACATTTTTTTCGTGTGATAGTGCATTCAGCAAAAAAAAAAAAAAAAAAAAAAAACTTTATCGCTGTTATAATTAAATTAAAATTAAGAGTGATTTAAGAAATTAAACCAGTTGCTAAGCTAAAGCAAAAGTACTTTGACTTAAAGCACAATTTAGTTACGCTTATTATAGAGCAAATTTAAATTAAACTCAGTCAGAAGACGGGTTAATTAGTAACTAGTGCAAATAAGCAGTGAATAAACTAATTTCACATCAAAGCGGTTTAATAAATCACAGAAATGGCACCAAAGAGACAAGTTTCTCCGAGCAAAAGTGACACTCTTGAGCAACTCAAGCATCAGAGGTCAATAATCGTTTCAAATATTTCTCGAGTAAAGACGGCATTAGTTGAAAAGACAATGTCACAAAATCCACTCGAATTAGAGTGTAGATTGGATTTACTCAATTCATATATTGATCAAGCCATGATCTGTCAATCAGACATAGAGCTCGCTGATCACAGTGATTCGTTCCGCGGGGAATTAGAAGACATTTGCGTATGTACGAAGTCTTTAATAATGAGTGTCTTAAACAAGGGGCGCAGATCCAGTATGGCAGAGTACTCTCTTTCTGTGCCACACCACTCACGACTTCCTAAAATGTCTCTTCCTAAATTTAGTGGAAAATACGCTGATTACAAAAACTTCATCAGTCTATTCGAGAATTTGGTTGACAATGATCCTAACATTCCGGACATTGAGAAGTTTAATCACCTTATTTCGTGTCTGTCCGGTGAGGCTTTGGGAACGGTTAAAGCATTCCAAATCACCGAACAAAATTATCCTAAAGCGCTAGCAAGCCTGAAGAAAGTGTACGACAACAATTGTCTTATATTTTTCGACAATGTATCGACATTGTTTGAGTTGCCTGAAATTACGAAGCCATCTGCATCTGCTTTACGCAACTTGATTGATACGGTTTCGGCTATTTACGACTCTCTATTGTCACTGGGTGACGAAAAGAACATCACTAATGCCATCATTATTCATTTGGTGATGTCGAAAGTAGACGCAATCACAAGGTCGAAGTGGGAAGAACAGCTAGACTATAGCACACTTCCTCTTTGGAGTGACTGTGAATCAGCACTTAACAAAAGATATCAGCATATAGCTGCCGAAGAGTCGTCATCGTCACGAAGTAAGCCCAATGACAGGCAACCGGCGAACAGAAAAGATCTGAATCGCCAGAAAAATCAAAGGTCATCGCTTTCTTGTTCAAATAAACAACAGCAACAAATCAAAATAAAGTGCTTGTTCTGCCAATCCAATGACCACTTCATAACATCATGCCAGTCGTTTGCAGCGTTAACGGTGGTGCAAAGATTTGATTTTGCGAAAAGTGTCCCTATATGCATTAACTGCCTTCGTAAAGGACACACAGTGTCCAAATGCAAATTAAGCCGATGCAGTGTATGCAATCGAGCGCATCATACATTGTTGCACCAGTACGCGACGACCTTCAATGGAACGCAACCTTCGACCTCCCAAGGTCTGCACGCCTCTGCTTCAACAGATCAAGTTATACTTGCAACCGCCATAGTGAAAATAAAATGCAAGAATGGTGAATATCTGCTAGCTAGAGCCTTACTTGATTCGGGCTCGCAGATTAACTTTATCACAGAAGAACTTGCGCAGAGGTTGAATCTTCGGAAAGAAGATAATACATTAAATGTGCTTGGCATTGGAAAGATAAACTCAAAGCTTAGCAAAAAAGTTCATGCTGTAGTGAAGTCAAGGTTGAATGACCATACTTTCTCAGCCAATTATTGGGTCATGACTTCAATATCAGCCTATCAACCAGATCAGGTAATTAATACGGCGAATTGGAATATTCCAAAAAATATTGAACTGGCTGACCCAGGATTTCACAAACCCCAAAAAATTGATTTGTTGCTAGGCGCTGAGACATTTTTCGAACTTTTATCCGTTGGTCAAATCAAGAAAGGCCCGGAATACCCAACCATACAAAAAACGCTTCTTGGATGGATAGTATCCGGAAAATATTCCAACTGCCAAAATTCAGACAACAAAAGTTGCAACATGATATACCAATCTGATGAAGTATCGACTCTAGATCAAGTTGTTCAAAGATTTTGGACACTAGAGGAAATACCCGGAGAAGCAAATAAAATGCTCACTTCAGAACAACAGAGTTGTGAAAAACACTTTGTTGATAATACGAAACTCTTGCCGATAGGTCGATTTGAGGTAATGTTACCATTCAAAGTATCTCCAAACTTGCTTGGATCATCATATGAAGCTGCAAAACGTCGGTTTCTGTCCCTTGAGCGGAAGCTTTGGAAAGATGATGATCTTAGAGCATTGTATATGGAGTTCATGAACGAATACCTTACATTGGGACACATGTCGCCTACCGACAATGAAATCCCGAATAGCCCACACTATTTCATTCCGCATCAGTGTGTCTTAAGACCACAGAGTACAAGCACGAAACTGCGTGTTGTGTTTGATGCGTCAAGTCGTACAACATCTCAAAAATCATTGAATGACTTATTGATGGTCGGCCCAACCATTCAAGAGGAGCTGTTTTCGACGCTGCTCCGTTTTCGAACACGAAAATATGCCCTAACGGCAGATATTTCGAAAATGTACCGGCAAGTTCTAATTGCCAAGAAGCACTCGATTTACCAGCTCATAGTGTGGAGAAAGCATCCATCTGAACCTCTTCAACATTTTCGTCTAAACACAGTTACCTATGGTACTGCGTCCGCACCCTTCTTAGCGATACGGTGTTTGAAAATGTTAGGCGATGCTCACAAGGACTCACACCCGGCAGGATCAGAAACAATTCTTAAGGACTTTTATGTCGATGATCTTTTAACCGGTGCTGATGAGTTGAAATCTCTTATAAAAATCAAACAAGAAGTAATCGAGATTTTAAAAAAAGGCGGATTTCAATTAGCGAAATGGTTTTCCAATCATCCAGCGTTTGGTGAAGCGGTAAGTCCTGAAAAAGAGATCAAATTCAACGATTCGGACGCCACAAAAACGCTAGGAATTCACTGGCAACCAAAGGAAGACATCTTCAGCTTCAGGTTAGAAGAAAACTTTCATGGTCTTCCAGCGACAAAAAGAAACATATTATCAGTTTCTTCACGTCTCTTTGACCCGCTTGGATTGCTATGTCCCATCGTAACCAAAGCAAAAATCTTACTACAAGAACTTTGGATAGCGAAATTAGAGTGGGATGAGTCGATTCCATTGCGCCTTGATACCAGCTGGCAAACTTTTAAAACAAACCTAACACAACTGTGTGATATCAAAATACCACGGTTTGTAGAAAGTTGTTCTAACGCAAAGCTCGAAGTTCACGGCTTCGCTGATGCTTCAATGAGAGCATATGGGTGTTGCATTTATATACGCAGCCAAACCCAAAACGGTATCAAGTCGACGCTATTAACAGCAAAGTCAAAAGTGGCTCCTTTAAAAATAAAGTCACTTCCTCGGCTAGAACTTTGCGCAGCGCATACGCTCTCCAAATTGTGGATGAGAGTATCGGCAATGTTGAATCTTCAAGTGGAGCGAACAATATTTTGGACAGATTCTGAAATAACTCTGCATTGGATAAGAACTCATCCTTCAATACTTACAACGTTTGTGGCCAATCGCGTAGCAGAAATCCAAGAGTGGACACAAAACATATCGTGGAGACATGTCCCAACCAAACTAAATCCAGCGGACATAGTATCTAGAGGTTGTAATGTGGAAGAACTAAATAATTCAATTTGGTTCAATGGCCCACAGTTCCTTCTAGAGGGTGCATCTGCTTGGCCTCACAATATTCACTTTGAACTGTCGCCGAGTGACGACGTTTTAGAAAAGCGAAAAACGAAGCTTACATTAATGGTTGTCGAACACCCACGGAATTGTCTCATGGATCTCATCGACAAAATTTCGTCGTATCCGAAGCTCGCAAGAATCTTCGTATACATAATACGGTTTGTTCGTAAAATTAAGAACAAAAAGGAAACGTTCGAAGCCATACCATCGGCTAAAGAGTTAAAGTTGGCATTTCTAAAACTAATAGAAATTGTTCAACATCACGAATTTCCAGAGGAAATTAAAAAATTAAAACGAAACGTCGCACTTTCCCCCAATATTCAGAAACTCAATCCATTCATCCATGATTTCAAAGATGGAGAAGTTACATTCTCGCTTCTTCGAGTGGGCGGACGCCTGCTCCATGCACCGATTGAGTATGATGCAAAATTTCCGCTGCTGCTTTCAAAAAATACGAACTTTATCAAGACGTATTTGCGGTATTTGCACAGAAAAAACTGCCATGCTGGTCCCAAAGCATTGGTAGCGCTGCTTCGCGAGAAGTTGTGGTTAGTAAACGCCCAAGAAGCATGCCGAAAAACTGTGCAAAAGTGTGTACACTGCTTTAGGTACAGGCCAAAGTTGCTGACGCAAATCATGGGTAATTTGCCAGCTGACCGACTCAGAGCACAACGACCTTTTTTAATATGTGGCGTTGACTTTTGTGGTCCAGTGTACACAACTTTAAAAATTCGTGGTCGACCACCAGTTAAAACATATATTGCTGTCTTTGTGTGTTTTACGTCCAAAGCTGTTCATTTTGAATTAACCACAGACTTGTCTTCCAACACATTTATATTTGCTCTTAAAAGGTTCATCGCTCGCCGAGGCATTCCGAGGACGATTCACTGCGACAACGGAACGAACTTTGTAGGAGCTCAGAGGAAGCTCCAGGATGTTCGCGCGCAGTTCGAGAGAGGGAAGGAAGCAGTCCGCCAGTACGCAGCCGAGGAAGGATTCAACTTCGACTACATACCACCAAGGGCTCCTCATTTCGGCGGTCTATGGGAAGCAGCTGTGAAATCCGCGAAAGGGCTGTTGCAAAAAACAGTAGGGAACGCACTGTTGACAAGCGAAGAGCTACTAACGGTGCTACTAGAGGTAGAAGCAGTCCTCAATTCAAGGCCAATAGCCGCACTCAGCGCGGACCCCAGCGACGGCGAGGCACTGACACCCGCGCACCTGCTCATTGGAGGCCCACTGCGAGCATTGCCACCAGAACAAATGCCAGACCAAATGAGCTGCTTAAAAAGATGGCAGCTTGTATGCTGTCTCAAGCAGCAGTTCTGGCGGAGGTGGTCAAAGGACTACCTTCTGAGCCTGCAACTTCGCAGCAAATGGGTGCAAGAGCAGCCCAACCTCGTCATCGGAAAGCTCGTCGTCGTCCACGAAGACAACAGTCCACCGCAACAGTGGACAATAGGTCGAGTCGTCGCAGTCGTCGAAGGGGTGGACGGAAAGGTCAGAGTGGCGAACGTGAGAACGCGAAACGGCATAATAAGACGCCCCATAGTGAAGCTAGCGGTTCTTCCTGAAGATGTTTGAAGCCTGTAGCCCTTCAACGCGGCCGGTGTTTCGTCAGAACACATTTATTAAAAAAAAAAAAAAAAAAATGAATTCCTAAATTAAATAACAAACAATTGTGAATTGATCATTCAAGTCTAACAAATCGTATGATATTTGAATTGTGCGCCTAACCGGCCATATTTATTTATTTAACGAAACATTTATCCATTTAATCGAAACAATATGTAAAAAGCAGAACGGAACAATAAAAGTACTTGTAATCGAATCGCCACCCGATACGCACGTATTTTTAATTCACCGCCGCCGGTACGTCGAAGTATAAAAAAGTTTCAATAAAGTAAGTAGTGCAAAATTACTTCTCTTACAAAAAATATTGTAAGAAATTTTCAGTAGCACCACAACACGAGTGGTTTCTGAGAAGCTAGGCCCTTGCCTTCTACGGGCTGTAGCACTACCCATATTATTATTATCATATTATTACATGCATTATTTCTCTGAACGAGTCCAATTACAGAACACCTATGCTGGTAGCTGTGCCCCTTCCTATCACTGGCAATGCAACATACATAGGCCCATCGTCAATACCCAGTAGTCCGGCACCTACAATCTTTACGTCGGACTTTTCGACTTCCTTTGCTTACGGTAGACTACTGAGCACTTGGCTTAGGGAAGAACAGTTGACAGTTTTTGAGATTAGCTGCTTATCAACACAGCTAAATAGATGCATTTTCCCACCACATTAATAAAGCTCAGAAGTTTCTAGCGCCATATTAAATGGATAACAAATTCTACAAAGATGATTAGGAGACCATTCTATTAACCGTGACAAATTCTAGTAATCCCCACATCCGTAAAATAGAGGCACACCTTTACCTACTCATTGGAAGAAAGACGAGCTATTGTGTTTTTGATCTGAGACCTGCTTCTCACGAAGACAACACTGCTGAGGCAGAGAAAGACTGATGACGCTATAAGTAATAAATGTATTGGAACACGATATGACTCTCAAAAAAGCACGAACTAGTTGAAAAGAATGCTATCTGACAAGTGACATTTGTGGAGAGCATCCACAATAAAGTTTTAACCTAATTGGTGTGAGGTCATGGAATGCGGAGAGGTTAGTCAGCGCGATGTCACAGAAATCCTGAATGATGCGAAAATATTCATCATTGAATGGGATTTATGCTCGATTGTCACGACATGTGTCTAAACTCATTCCGAGGGTTCAATGAGGATAACGCACAGTGGCGAGTCGCTTATGATGGTGTCATCAAGTTCCTTTTCTGCGAAAAGTTGTTGAGACTGAATGTTTGCGCGACAGATGTTCGAAAAACGTTGTAGAGCACAATATCATGAACCTTACAACATGATCCCCATCCGGCTCAGAGATCAAATCGAAAAAACGCTCGTTCCAAATTCTATCTCCACGCAAGCCCGCATCATCCTTTTGACTCCAAACTCTGGTCCTTTGTAAAGACAATGGCTTCTACTATGCGCGTACTTTATTTACCCAAAAAAATCTGCAATTTAATGACGTACGTACACTTTCACACATTTCCATCCACAAGTACATTTTCCATGACCTACACGCATTTTCTGGTTAAAAATAAACCTTGCTTTGGTAGCAAGGCAATCACTTTTGTTTAATCTGTCCAAAGGTCAAGTGCAATTTCGCAATCGCGTCCTTGTGGGCCGTTCGCAAATCGTTGTCTTCTCTTCCAACCCCAAGAATTGCAATTGAAGAACTGATCCATCGCACGTCACACGCAACAACCGACTTCATCCACGCGGACCCACACACCGCACACCTTCGTATTTATCTTAACCACGTCGATCTCACTAATTACAACCAAAAAAGGTTGAAATCCGTTAATTAAGTTGTTGTTTGAAATCAGCCGTCAATTCAAGTCGAGCTAGTTGCTTAAAGTGTGCTCAAGCGCAGGCGCAAGCGCCCTCGTCACTTGAGCCGCTCTTCGGTCGGTTGGTTGCCCAAAGCAACGAACCATCAAGTGGTTTCAATTGCCATTGCCCCGTGCACAGACACAGAGCTGGTTTGGATTTAACAAAACGACTAGTGTCCGGCCGGTTGCAATTTGTCCGCACAAGTGGCTACCTGTGGTGTCATCCTCTACGAGTGGCCTGTCGCATAATTCACTCGTTCACTCGTATCGTTGCGATATTTCGCACTCCCTGGCTTTGATCTACTGACCTGCAAGACGTGTTGATTAATCCATCCATTCTCGCGGCAAATTTGTATGCGCAAGGAGTGCACGCACATGCTGTTTCGCAGTCGCCAGTCGGCAGTCGGCAGTCGGTCAAGTGTGCTCATGGCCACTAGCACAGTCCACAGTCCACACTCTTATCCATGAATGACAAATGACAGAGTTGGTGACAAATGAATACACACTTTGGTTTATCGCTATCGCTGCCACAGGCACAGCTCCTAAATCCTTCGCCATGGATAATCTTCAATCGGTGCCGGTTGCTTGCTACCGTCGAGCAAGTGCCGTTTCCGACATTTCGAAGAGATTATCCACTCGGTTACACTCGAATTGCATAACAGCCACTAAGGTCGGTGCGAATCGACGCGCACAACTGGTTTAACTTTCTGATGTAATTCCACACATAGCTTACGCCAATTGAGCCACGCCAACTGACCAATAGAGCTCCGCTAGAGTGGTCAGCGCGAAAGAAAACGCGCGCGCGCAAAGAAAAACAACAACATACGCTGAGCTGGACACCGGCTGCGAATGTGGCAGCGATCAGTCCGCCTCGACGTGCGGGCTTAGACGACGACGGCAATGGCTATGGCAACGCAGCACGCAGCACATGTGGTCAGTTGAAAGTGAAACGAGGTTTCAATGCCCTCAAGTGGCAGTAACCGCAATTAAAGGTGTGCACTATGAAAAGCGAGAAAAAATGCGGTACGCACATCACGGTTAATTAAATTTAGTGCTTGCGTTGGAAAAACCTGACTTTGACCTTAACACTACTTGCCAAAATGTAACTTGTCTTCTTGGTATCTGCTCTTCGTGACGTAACCGCGCATGACCTTCATGGCATTCCCCCGCGATGAGTGACGGCGGTAATGGGGTTTTGTGACAGAAGCGATGGGGAGAGGGTCGTCAGTGGAATTTGCTGAATTGGGTCACCGGAGTGGATTTGAAGGGGATGTCACTCGCAGAGGATGACTTTTCTTCGAGAAGGGGGTCGTTGAGAGTGGCTGAAGAATGTCATGAATTCTGTTGGTATTCTTCTGTCACGAGTGAAAGGGACTTTCGGTTTTCATTTTATGACTGCCGACTCCGAAAGCGTAAGTTAGTGAAGCAGTTTCTAGACAGTGACGTACAAGGCTGAATTGTGTCAACTATAAAGGCATCGATCTACTGAGCTTCGACTGTAAGACCTTATGGGATGTCTTGCGTGATAGCCTGAAGCCCTTTGCCAACAACTTGGTCGGATGATACCAATGTGCTTTAGAGGACTTGGAAAACCATGATCAACAAAATAAAACTATTCACACAAGTGACACATTGTGGGAAAACAGAGCAATCATCAGATTTTAAGATAATCAGTTTTGTGCACCACTGTTTGCAACGTGTACGTCGCTTCAAATGGTCCATTGGCTTTAATTCTTGAGTCAGCTTGATCTTGTATGGGTGTAAGCCAAGGTTGGGTTAGGTTGTAGTTTATGACTGCTAAGGCGGTCACACTTAGGCCAGAGTAGGCCCATTGTGATACCACGCGAATTGACTTCTCCTAACATAGGAACCAGTTAGTGCTTGTAGTGAAGCGATTTAGTTGGCCTATGCTGGCGCTGTTTAGCTCATTGAGCCCGCTGAAGTAGTAGGCCCCAAGGCGTAGAAATGTACGACTAGCCAGAGCACTACAGGAGCAGAGTAGGTGATGTTTTATATGGGACACTCATCTTGCGAACTGCCAATTGCAAAGTGCCCGGTTATGACTCCTATGAGAGTCCTTAATGAGTGCTTACTGAGTCTAAGTAGACTGAGTGACCGTTTTAGGTTAAGTGATGGCCAACTGGGAGGTTGCCAAGTCTCCCAGATACTCCGTTCGTGACTGAGCCATTTTTCAGGTGGGCCCCAGCCAGGCTGATCCTCGGCACAAGTCGTATGACACCTTGATCCAGCCCACCGGAGAGGGAAAGGAGAGATGGGATGGTTACATCTTAGCTTCGGGTCTCCTCATTGAGAATAAATTCCCTTGAGTCATTGACCTTTACAAAGCCTTCACTCCGCGTCAAGGTGTGCAACTACGCGAAGGAGACACTATGTGAACTATAGAGGCACCAATTAATTTAAGATCGCATACAAGACCTTATCGGAGACTAATGAAGCCATTTGCCAACTTATGTGGTTTAATGAACAAGGAATTCCATGATCGACCAAATAAAACTATTCACATAATCTGTGGGAAAAAACAGAGCAAACATCATGTTTTAAGATGAGTTGTTTTCTGCAAGACTGCTTGCAAAGTGTTTTCCGATAAATAGTGGCTCCATCGGCTTTAATTCTTGAGTCAGCTTGATCATGTACGGGTGGTGCAAATCAAGATCCTTACGCAAATACGCCATAATGTGATCTGAGCGAAGCCCAACTCTTGATGACGCCGTGGAATTGACTGATTTGTATCATTTGCTACTGACGCCTGAGCGGCACCAATATGTTCGCCACTCCGACCAAACAGGTTGTCTCACTGACACGACAACATCACACAACGAATATGAAGACTCAAATTTCTGCACTAAATGTAAATATATGTCTCTGTCTACCCTGTCCACTGGGGCGAGAATTAAGACCGAAAATTGGAGCTAACGCTGTTAAAGTTGAGGTCACCTACTACGAAATTCGCTAGAAAACTTGCAGATGTTGCTTGTTCGTGTAATTTACGGACGAGGTAGAAATCAGAAACCACGTCGTCTGCTCGTCTAGCTCTCTGGCAAGTCGAAAGAGCTAACTATCGTCTAAACCACATTCGCCAATGAAACTGATTTGTTAAGATCACCTATTGGTTCTAAGTTCATGCGTAGCTAGTTAATCGCAATTTCACTGTAAGCCTAAGCCTTGTGTAGTCAGCCACTCTAGGCTAACCACCAGTACGATGAGCAAGTACCACAAACTCGAAAAAAATATCATCCGATATCACATTTAAACTGCATACGTTTTGGAATACGGAAACATGTATAAAATCGAATTAAATTAATAAAACAGAGCAAGACCCAGGAGAGAATCTTGTGGTACGTCAAATGTTGTACTTATTCTTTCCCTAGTGCATAAAATAATCTGCGCTGGACAGCTTATTCAAATTATTTTTTATTTATTGTATGACTTTTCAATAAATAATTGGCTTTGCGCGATTTATGCGTGGTAATCATCTGCGTGAAAGATTGCCAGTCATTTACTGTACTGTCTGCCCCAGAACATTCACTTACAGGCCGTTTACTTGATCTCGTAAATAAATTGCAAGTATATTCGTTAGTTAGATGTATCTTCAAGCACTGAGAGTGCACATGCTGGAAGACATATAAGGTGTTCTACTGACGCAATGCGTGACATCATCGCGGATGTTTTTATATCAATAGAACCTTAATGACGGCAGTAGATAAACAGTTTTCAAACACATAAAAACGAAAAAATGATTTCTATTCAACATTGTCCTACTCATTATAGTTTCTGCAACATTTGTTGCATTTTCCTGTGTAACATTAATTTGGGATTCAATTTCTGTTATTCATTCTTCTTTTTTTGATATTCGATTGAATTGTGATGTATGCTTAAGCGAACATTTACCCAATGGATCCTGTCACCGATCCACAGTTCAACAGGCGATGTGAACGAGGAGTGGTACCGAATTTGTGTCTTGTATCAGACTGTGATTTTCAATATGGAGAAATGCTTCTGGGGGGACGAAGCCAGTTTGACGAACCCTTTGGTGGTACTGTGCATCAGAGCATCAGAGATCAAGTTATTAACCGAGTTCATCGCTCTTGCAGTGTGTCCTCGGATCAACTTCACAAGGTTCACTCGTATCAGATTCGCCCTGTTGTATAAGACTATATGTTCTAGGACTCCGGTGTTCTGTAATGGCGAAGGCAAGCCCTAAGACAAGCCCTCTCAAACACCCGAATCTTTTCCATCAAGCTTGCACTCACGTTGAACGACACGGGACAGCCATATAGGTGAGCATTGGCCGTATGAGGGCCATGTAGGAGATTACCTTCGCCTTCGCATCGAGTTGGCTGTTGTAGAACAGTCTCTTTGTAAGAGCAAAAGTGCCTCAGGCCCTGGCCAGAGCACTGATGATACTAGCCAGATGCCCAGGTATCAGCAAACAAACTTTTGCGCCAGTGGTTTTCCGTGTCGTCCAACAACTGAGAACTTTTGCCAATTCTTTTACGTATCCGCCGAAGCCTTATACAACGGCGTCCTGAACGGAATGGTTGCTGACTTCTGATTGTTGATATTCAACTTCCAGTCATCGCAATCTCTCATGAAAGAGTCGAAGTCACCCTGCGCAAGCGTAGTGATGTTCTCGATCTTCTTATCAGATCTGTTCACGATCAAGTCGCCGGCACACGTAATTGCGTGAGGAAGAGAACTTATCAGATCGCTAAAAAAAGATGTTGAACAGGATCGGCGAATTAACGACAACCTGTTGAAGACCATATTTTTACTTCAAAAAAACGTGTAGAGGTCACGTTGCCATTCCTGACGACGAACGGCCTACCAGTAAGCATGTTGTACAGTAGGTTCAGCAGTGGTTTACCAATGCCTCCTTCTAACAATTATTATTTTCCTTATACCATGATCATTACCATCTTAGCTTCGCCAACATTTTTATTCATCACCTTACATTGATAGTTTTCCATAATAATCGAGTTCATTCAAACATGTCAATTCGGTCATTATGGGTAGGTACTCAGCATTGTCGGAAGAGCAGCTGGCTTCAATAATTCCGATTGATTTCCTCAGTCACTAATCCAACTTCGAGTCTCTGAGGTTTGAAGCACCATTACACTACCGTCAAAGGGTACACGAAAGCCGTTCACTTAAACGACGTCTTTTTGAATCGCCGCTATCATTTACAAATCAATGGCCGGGTTATTAATCAAAATCCCTCACCACTCTAGACTTTACAAAACTACTCGATTTAAAAATGGGCGCAATTGCGGAAGTTACGCATTTCTGGAGAGCCTCAAATCACTTATACCCATTTAACCCAATTAATCTGCGATCAGCCTTCGCATTCAATCGCAACGTGTATGTTTACATAAACGTCCACTGAGAACCACTCGAAGGTCCGTCGAGTGTATTCGCGAGCAAATACCACAATTCTGACATTTTTCACAAGGTCTCCCGCCACAAAGCACCACTTCCTGCAATCAACACCGAATAACATCTGAGCAGGCGTCCAACAAATAAGAGCAAACAACGAAATTATTAATGATACCCAGCAACGCCCTGGTATTTCACCTTGCATCGAATTCAAAGTCAAAAATTGAGACACACCATTCGAAGCTGTCCGCTTCAAGAGCGCTCAAGAGTTCAACCGCCATCGCCACCAGAAAACAAACAATTACACTGTTCTATCGCATGCCTGCCCGTATGGTGAATTGGTGAATTATCTAAGCCTTAATTAAGCCATCGTTTGTTATTAGGCGAATAATAAATAATAACAAGCCAAACAAATTGGATTTACGAGCAAACAAACCGAACACAGCCCCGAGGTATTTACCGATTCCGACACCATCACCACAAGAGCGGTGCGCCGCGCTGTCCCATGCATAAGGCACGCCATTGACATTGAATTTGCATTCATTTTTTCGCTCGAACTCTCCGCAGGTAAGCGCACGCACTCGTCAAGAGATATCCGAGCAGCGGAGTGACTGCTAAATTGGTTTCTCTAAAACGGGAATAATGGCCTAATCCCGTTTGCAGAAGAATACAAAGCCCTCGGATCCAATGTAAACAAACCCCGGCCGAAGAAGAAGTCACTGATGATTGACTTAAGCAGATTATCCCAAACAAACGTCACCTTTGACAGCTGATCTGCTGGCCGTGGGCCGACCCACACCCCGCCACAGGTAGCCAGCCGCAACAGAGGAGATGTGCATTTCCGATGGTGTCACATGGAGTTAGTCGCCTGCGTCCAGAAGTGATCCTCTTCGATTGAATTTCAAAGGGAACTCCAACTCATACGAATGTGACATGATCATCTGACAGGTACGCCTGACATGACTATTATGCTCGTTGAACGCCCTCATCAGACACTGCTGGGCGACGGAGACAACCGTCAAGTGTGAGTTCAGTTCAGTCGCCCAGACAGGACAGACGACGACTGTCGCGCAGGCATGTCCATCTGGGGAAGCAGAACGCCTTCCTCGCACTAGGTGGCATGTCCCGGAGATGTTGATATTGTCCAATAGAGATTTCTATCTGCGCACCGATGCCCGGGGCACATCACGGCCACAATGACTAACCCTTTTTACGTCTATCCATCTGAACCTGTCTATGGCTGGCTGAGCTGTGCTGGGTGTGCCACAGCGGTGGCCGCCGCTATTTGCGGAATTCCCCAGCGCATGGCCAGGATTATCGACCATTCAGCCACATCCTAGGCAAATAGTGTGAATTGTCAATTCGCATAATCCTCGTGCAATTTAAGGTGCGAATGCGTACGTTTTTTTGCACGGGCACAGTTGCAGCGCGACTCCATTATCTGGTGTGCTTATCGATTCGCATACCAATGCATGACACACGACAGCTTGGGCCCGCTTGCCAGCACAGTGCGGCGCGCCGAAGAGTGGGCAGATAAAATTTAAAAAGACGTCTGCTACTGCCGGCGCGGCGATGCTGTTGGATGATGATGACGCTGATAGGCATCTCCGTGAAATGGATCGCTCCAGCGCCGTCTGCCGTGTGATGTTCGGCTGCTAAATGAGAAAACAAGAAAATTACACGGCTTTATTGGCCATAACCGGATTAGGCTGATCTCGTAAAGGTGTCGACCGCAAGAGTGGCGTCTTTTGGCTTTTATTTTGCATTTTCGGCGATCGTTAATTAAATGTGTACATTATACCGACCCGATCGCGATCGTTTTGCCTCGACTTTAATGGCTTATCGTTGATTTATCGATCATTTCGGTTAACTGAATATTTCAATTAAAAGGTGATTTCGTTGATTGATGGCCTTTGTTGTGTAGTTTGCGAAATGAAGGGATTGCCTGGTTGTAGAGGTGTCGTTGGTGATGTCCTGGGAGATGTTCATTAGGATACTAGGCACATTTCGAAGCAACGGTTAAACTGCGGCAGGTTTTCATCGGATCAGCATTGAAATCCATCGGATGAACCACATTATCGGTCTTCACAACCTACACGTCCCTCACAACCCTACGTCCCTTTCTGTTTTCTGCCAATTTAGAATTTCATGATTTTGAAGTTCTGAAGAATCCCTCTCAACTTGGCGGGATGCCAACAACGACCCTTGTCGATGCATAGACCAAGTTATCATGCAGTCTCCTCGAGGCGCCCCCCGGATAGCTGTCACTACAACTGTTCTGAGGTGAACCAATGCATGCGTCCACCTGTCCCTTGCGGTTGTGCGGACGGCTAACAACCCGCCCACAAAAAAAGAAGATGTTACGAGAGAGCCGGACGGACGGACGAACCTACAGCGACGACATGGCGCGAAAAAGGACCACGATTTGAGAGTGTACGTGCGTTCTATGCTCCAGGGACCGCTCAAAAACTGGAAAATGTCCTTATTCAGAATAAAGCGGATATCACAGCGCTCCAGGAAATACTCTGTATAGGACAAGGGATTATAAGAAGATAAACTGCTACATTTGCGACATATAACTGCCTTGACAAAAGTTGGCACATATTTGGATGCGGTTTCGTCGTGGGAAAACTATAAAGATCGAAGGTCATCGATTTTACATTGATAAGTGGTCGCCTGGCTGTGCTCCCCATCCAAGCAGGTTCAACAACATCAGCCTCATATGTGCACACGCTCATACCAACGAAGCTGAAGACTCACTCAAAGGTGACTACTAGGGCGGTTGGACGGTGCCTACGGAGCCTGTCCGGAGTACGTTGTCAAAATAGTACTCGGACACTTCAATGCTAAAATCGATAAGGAAAACAGGAGGAGTGATCGAAAAGCACAGCCTCCACGACACGACAACAGATAACGGCTTCCGACTTACAGACTTTGCGACAGCACGTAATATGGTCATAAGTAGCACATGTTTCCCTCGCTAGAAAATCTACGCAGCTACCTGGCGATCCGCAGACGGTCGAACTGCCAATCAAATCGACCCTGTGCTCGTTGACGGAAGACACGCGTTAGCTATACTGGCTGTGCGAACATTCAGGGGACAAGCGTCGACTCTGACCATTTTCTCGTGGCAGCCAAGATTCAGAGCCCGACTGTCCAATGTCAGAAAGCTGCACCAGCCAACAAAGATAAGCTTTGACATTGGACGCCTGAACAAACCGGATGTTACCAGAGCCTTCGAAGAGGACCTAAGTGAGAGATTCTCTTGTATGTCTACGTCGAACATCAATGACAACGATATGTGGTTGCATTGCCGCACGGCCATCATTGAGGTAGCTTAATCCACCCTAGGCTACCTACCACACCCTGCAGGAAACCTATGATATGATGGCGAGTGTGAGCAGAAAAAACGTGCAACCGACGAGGCAAACCAAAAAGCGCTGCAACGAAAAACAAGCGCAACGCAGGAGGAGTACCGAGCTAGAAGGAGGGAGGAGAAAAAAACGTTTGCGCATGAAGTAAAGGTCTCTCGCAAACTCTCAGCTCAAGGATAACGAAGAGTCTAGGGACAGACAATACGGGCCTTCTAAAAAAAGTCAAAAGCCTCAGGTCTGGCCTCAGGCTTTTGGGGAGGCACAAATTGCGAGGCTAATCTAGTTACGGACACACAGGGAATAATGGATGTGTTTCAGCAGCACTTCCAACAACTGCTTAGCGGGCTTAACCAGCCGAGAGTGATAGGGAACCAGGAAATCATAATTCCCGTCGACGAAGTAGTCCTCTCTAATAGGTTTGAAGATGTCGGCACAGCCATTAAAAGGCTGAAGAACAACAAAGCTTCATTCCCAGATGGCTCGCCTTCAGAGCTCTTCAAACCTGGTGGAAATGTTCTGGTAGTGAGCATGCACCAAATTATTTGCGAATTTAAAACGGCGAAAGTACCTTACCTTCAACAACTCGTCCAAATATTTTTTCCAGTTCAATGTTTGCTCTGAGCCCTTCCAACGTCGTCGGGTTGTTGGCGTAAACCAATGAGTTAGCGTAGCCCCACCGAAAATAATCGAGCGGCGTTAAATCCCACGAACGAGGCGGCCAATCAACTGGGCCATTTTTTGAGATAACACGCTCACCATACTTACTCTTCGATAAATCGAATACAGGCATACTTTACTGTGATGCAATTATTGGGTTTACTGAATAAATGGGTAGTGACAGTTTGATGATTAGTGAAAGAGTGCGTTAAACAACGTGTATTCAAAGTTGTCACTATTGGAAAACCATTGCCAATGCTCAGATTCTTATGACAATGAAAATATCATTCTTACAATATTATTTGTTAATAGTCCTTAAAAAAAACATCCAAAAGTGCTAAACAAAATAAAATGGGCAGCAAATGCAAGAACACTTCCCTTGACATCGTAAGACGGTTCAGGAGCGAAGGCTGCGTCGCATCAAAGAAACAAAAAGGCCAGTCCCACATAGCGCTAAGAACGCATAATTATTAGAAAAATTAAAGATAACCGCCGTTTTAGTGGACCTAAGGCTGTAAGTCAGCTGTTGGTTGAATGTGGAAAGCATGTTATTTAGTCTACTATTCGCCGAAATAAAAAAATCAGAAGGGTCAAGCAGTCGAAATTTGCAGCACAACTGCAACATTCGTCCAAAAATTGCTTAGAGTTCCAGAGAAAAAAGTCTGGTCTACATCTACAGATTTTAGCAGATGAGGCAAATCCAACCCTTTTGGGTCTGATTGAAAAGTTATGGTGTACAGCAAGAAACATGAAGAGCTTAAAAACAAAAAATACAAATTCTTTCATAGTGTGCAGCAAATGTGGCTAGATCGTCCTCATCAGCAAAAGGAATTCGTTATTACTTCCTTGAAATATAAGATGCTGGATATTCATCGTCGCCACTGCCTGTCACACCATTCAGATATGCTGGCGTTGGTACTCTGAAAAATAGGTTCAATAGTAGCCATTGCAAATGTTGCAACATCATGGAACGAACTAGCGGTGTTTGGAAAACATTGGGGCCGGTATTGCCTGGGAGCTAAACAGCTCCTAAGAAGTGTATAATAATAATATAATATGGGTGGCGCTAAAGCCCATAGAGGGCCAGGGCCTAGCTTCTCAGCAACCACTTGTGTTGTGCGTGCTATTGTTCTCACATGAGTGGAAGGGACCTACAGTTTCATGCCGACTCCGAACGGCCAAGTTTGAGAAGCTTTTCAAGCTTTTTGAGCATTGTCAGTGACTCGAAAGAGGTGGGGTCGTGAACAATTTTTTTGTCGCTCAGAGCTGAAATCGAACCTACGACGTCGAGGTTGGGCTCGACGCACTTACCCACAACGCCACGGCCCTGCCTAAGAAGTCTATACAGATAATTAATGTAAGCGTTGCGCTGCATAGCACACGCATTCATTACAATGTGAATGTTCAAGTCTTACAAATACCAGAAGAAATATGTGAAGTTAAAGAGATTTTTTGAGCGACACTTCATCTCTTCGCCCCAAAACTTCTGCACAAATTCAGGATCCAATGCCAATGAACAGCATAGCACGGATTTGTTTTCATGGCACAAAACATTGCCTCGAAATACAACCGCGGTGCTTATTTTCTCGAAATAAAATTAATGTTTGCTTATTTTGTTCACTTGTCTAGTTTTCTAAAACAAAGTTTCTCCTGCAAGCACTAATCCCTCTTCTTTGAGATTCGCAACTCATTTGGGTTTGATTAAAAACGTCAGGAAATTTATTGACTGCGGTGAGATGAGTTTTCTATAATAGAATTTTGTACACAACCTTACTGACTTCCGGTCACTTTTGGATTTTTCAATTTATATTTTTTGATAATACGAAAACATGTGGAGGCGAACATTTTCCCTCCGCAGTCGATCCGTCGATTTCTCTAATCATCATGTTTTTGGCAACACTAGAGTCACGTATATCTGTGCCATTAACTACGTACAGTAAAAACTTGATTTACCTAACCCGGGACTCGCGCAACTGCTCGATTTTCACAACACTGAAGTTTTCACACGTCTTCACTCTCTATGTGCAACTTTTCAAAGAGGATACTCCGATGAGTGCAACTTCTTTTGTTTAGTCACCTGATTATTAGAAATTTCTCCTTTTGGTGCCTCATACCTGCGGATCGCTATTCTATTAGTATCTCTCATGAGGATATCAAGAAAGTTAAGGCCGAAGTTTTTGTTCGATCCTCCAATACGTACATTTTTACAATGGGCCGCAAAGAATAATAATCCACTGGAAGACCAACAACAAAAAGTAAAAATATCATCGAAACAGTTTGTCTTAGCCTCAAGAAGAAATAAAAACATTTTTTTTCTACTTATTATTTTATATTTTTCTTTTATCAATTATTCAGACTAAAATGGCATTACCAGGCGTAGTTGATGATTGGCGACGAGAAGCTTGACCTCACGACCGCTCCCAAAGGTGCTGGGGCAGCAGCGTAGGCCAAGGGAGCAGCCTTGACGAGTGGCGCTGGAGCGGCATAGGCCAATGGAGACCGGAGGAGTGGGGCTGGGGCAGCATAAGCCAATGGAGCGGCCTTGATCAATGGAGCTGGGGCAGCATACGCCAGGGGAGACCTGAGCAAAGGAGCAGCCTTGACCAATGGAGCTGGAGCAGCATAAGCCAGAGGAGCTGGAGCAGCGACCGCGACTGGAGCGGCCTTAACCAAAGCTGGAGCGGCGGCAACAAGTGGGACGCGGTTGACGACGGCGTTGAATCCGTTGATTGGGTCGGCGGTGTAGTCCACAATGCGCTTGTAACCATCGGCATCGATGAGCGAGTATTGGCCGCGCACTACATCTCCTTCACGGGTCTCGACTTGGTTCTTGCTGTCACCGGTGAGCGCATCCTTGACGTCGTATCCATAGGTGTACTGTGGGTATGGGTCGTAGGGTTCAGCCCTGGCCAGGAGTGGCTGGGCGACGGCTGCAAGTGGTGCAGCAACTGGAGCGAGTCCTCCGGCGCTGGCGGCAGCAATGCACGCGAAGAAGGCCACAAACTGAAAGTAAAGACAACAAACAACATTTTTAATTCCGTGCACAAGCGCAGTCGCCGTTGGTGAATGGTCGTACCTTGAATGCCATTTTAGTTGGTTTGATTGATTTTTGCGGGTGGAATGTGTTCCGTGGGTTGGACAGTTAGTTACTGATTTGATATCTGTCGCCTCGGTGCTTTTATACGAACAATCGGGTGATGATCAATGCGTGGGGAGAGGTTTTTGTTTTTGCATGAGTGTTTAATTAAATGTGTAAGAAGGGGTGATTGAAAGACAAATCTCATTTGGGAAATGCTTTTTGTTAAATGTTCGCTGCTTAGGACACCATTACTTAAAATGTTTTCTTCAACTATTTCACCAATTTCGCAGGCGTGAGCTAAGCTCGACTAGCACTCGCTCCGCCTAATTCAGCTGACTGTGTTCTGTTTTCTCTTTTGTGCGATGCCGTTTACATAGAAATAATTCACGTGAGTGTCATGATATTTTCTTTAAAGGTGTCTATGCCTATATTACTATTGTAGGAGCCGATAGGATTATACATTTTGCGACACTTTGTATCTCCCTGACCAGAAAATCGCCCAGATATAAGATTCGATTGACAAGTCTTGGAAATAAACAGTAATTTGTCAGACCATATTAATGTACCATCTGGTGTCATTCGAGATTATCATTTGGGCCCATTATTTGTTCTTTTGTTTGTCTTTGACTTCCCTCTAATTTTTAAGAATTCTCAATCTTTGCTTTATGGGGTGTTCTTAAAAGTATCGCCGAATTCTTGAAAACGATTCGAGGGAGCTGATCCAATGTTGTGTAGTGATTAATCTGAATTTGAATGTCTTAAAACGTAAGGTTTTTTCTTGTTCCAGAAATCATTTTCATCAATTAATTATGACTATAATGACGATAGCAATATTTATAAAGGGTAACTTCTAAAAAAGATCTTCGTGTAAGTCTAGATACAATACTTCTATTTCCGCCCCACATCGACTATATTGTTAATAAATATGTTGTCTCCAAGCTTAATTGGGGCGTTGATATAATAATATAATATGGGTGGCGCTACAGCCCATACATGGCAGAGCCTAGCCTTTCAGCAAACAGTCGTGCTAATGTTCTCGCATTAGTCGAAGGTCCTTAAGTTTTTTGTCGATTCCAAACGCCCAATTTTGAGTAGCTTTTTTAGAAAGAGATACTCTTTGCGCATTGCCAAGGACTCGAAAAGGGCTTGATATGACTTCTTATAAAACGAGATGCTTACTAATTGAATTACAATCTCTTGAAGGTCGGCGAAAGTACTTTTCCATTTTTTAACGTGTCTCTATGGTTGCTCTCTTTCATCGGTTTTCTAAAATTACATTCTCCCTGAAGATAACGTGAATGGCAGTCACAATAGTCGAAATTGACCGATATCGCATTGCATCAGATAATCTTACCCAGTAAGTAAAAGGTGGTTGTATTGAACAAAATATCGGCCAAATGACCGCCGCGACCTCTGCGGCACTCCTCTATCCGATGGTCCAAATTTGCGATGACGCTGAAGCATAATTGAGGTTCAATGCCGTTAAGGTTCCGAATTATCTCATCCTTTAGCTCTTGAATTGGTGCTGGCTTATCGACGTTCACCTTTTCTTTCAAATAAATCCAAAGAAAAAAATCCTACGGTTTCAAATCACATGACCTTGGCGTCCAATTGAGATCGCCACCACGTGAGATAACACGATCATTGAATTTGTTGCGCAAAAGAGCCTTTGTTTCGTTAGCTCTGTGGAAAGTGGCACAGTCATGTGGAATCCACATATCGTCCACATTCATATCTTCCAATTCGGTCCATTCGGTCCTGCCTGACCGACCTCATTTTGGAAAAATCACGGCCCGATGATGCCGCCAGCCCATAAACCGCACCAGTTACTCTTTGTGGGTGCATTGGTTTTTCGACAGTCTCTCTTGGATTTTCATTCGCCCGAATGCGGCATTTCTGCTTATTGACTGAGGTGAAAATGTGCTCCATCACAAAAAATGTATCATCCACTGTTGGTCAAGCATTCTGACCATTGACTACGCTTAAAATGGTGAAGAGGCTATAGTTCTTGAGTCAATTGCACCTTGTAAGCGTGTAAATGCAAGTCTTTATGCATAATGTTCAGCAACGACGAACGTGAGAGGTGCAATTGTTGGGCACGACGACGAGTTGAGGTGGACAGCCACGCTATCGCGAACAGCAGCAATATTTTCTGCAGTACGAGCTTTGCGAGCATGCACTGATGTTTTCACATCTCCTACAGACCCGGTTTGCTCACAGAACCGAAAAAATCGACGATATGCATTTTGATTTGAACGCCCATATTCATAATAAGCCTGAATAACTTTAGCGCGTTGCTCGATTGTGTATCTTTCCATTGTTCAAATTGACTTAGTCTGACATTGAGAAATGTCAAATTTGTTCATCATACAGTCAACATCGGCTCTTAAAATTTAACCACCATAGTACATATATATTTTAAATTCTTCTAGAGATGCTTGTAAATCCAAAATTTTATTACTCATTTATATATTACCATAATATTTGCAGCTAAAATAATTGTGCTTTCTCTGGATAGTAGTCTGTACTTAAATGTCTGATTGATGAAATAAATAAGTAAATGAGGAAAGAAATTAAACTACGAAAACGGAATTCGCAATTTATTTGGATGATTCATAAGAGCAGCTTACATAATATCATTCCAAATAATTTAACTAACCTCGTGGAACAAAAATGGATGACTACCTTCAATTGGAATTCAATGACCAAACAAGAAACGATGAGAAAATGGCCTAAATTTTGTCTTCCACCCATTGGACTATTTTTAGTTGAATTTGTGTTTTGAACAGACAACACAACAAATGACATTTTTAACTCTGTACCGCACAAGACGAATATCGAAGTTCATCATTTAAAGAGAGCTCATCGCCAAGAGACATTGATGCATACCTCAACACAAATTAACTTCTTCTCCAAATGTACTACAACCAAAACTGACTAATTTTTCTCTTCAAACATACACACTTTCTGGGTTATTACAAATGCTGATAGCATGCGTTCAATACGACAACTAAAGACTTGTCTTCATTACAGTATAACTCTATTGCGCTCACTTAGACCTGGCTCAATGAAGATGAGCATAATATAGACATATTCAATAATCATCTTATAATGTATTCCTCAAAGATCCTCAAGAATCTAGATTACAGAGATGAAGTGGGTTGCTTGCGATTATTTCCGCCTAAGATTTTATTATTTATATTTATTCTAATATTCACACCTTCTTCAAGTTCATTGATTGTTCTTTTACCAATTTAAACCAAATTTATTCAATGCTTGCTGAGCAATAATTTGCCTCCAGTTAATGTTGTAAAAATGGGTGAAATGACAGCAATTAACGTGGACCTGGGTTCAGCTACACCTGGACCTTTACATTTCTTTTCTTTGATTTCGTGATCTATATTTTGGCGCGCTTAACTTTTCTGCATCCATTCATTAACGCCTTCATATTTTTTTGCCTCTATTTTTTGTTTTTACCCCAATAACAAACAGTCTTCACATATGAATCACTATGAGGCTAGGATTGTTGTTAAGTTTTGCTTATTACGCGTCAAAATATAATCATTGCAGCAATGCTGATTATCAATTTTATTTCTAATCTAATTTAAAAATTGACCGACGGAATATATCAACAACTATGGAAAGGTCTTCTGCAAATTCTCATTAATGTAATTAGAGACGATCTATGAATTGCATGTCTTGGAAAAACAGATGCAATGTGTAATTGCTCTACAACGGCTCTAGAAACTATAGTCATGATGACTTCTTTAGCAATATTTGTTAATAAGACAGATGTCAGATATGTCATCAGACTGCAGCTAGACAATAAGTACAAAGCGTCACCTTTGTAAACTCAAATACCTGAAAGACGCATTTGTTGTACAACGCCGAATATCCTGGCTGACTTTTTTGGTTGAAATATTGGATCGGAAGAACTGGATCGCTGGAAAAGTCTGGCATCGTTCACATGCGGATGAAGGTCTATGGAGTCAGGGTTGGAGTCTTGGACCCAACTAGATGATTTGTGCACCTATGGTATCGAGTGTGCTTCAAGTGTAAATCCACGCCATCGACTCTGCGACAGACAGAAACTCTGCAAAGGTATTAAAGCCGGTAGAACATTATTTTTATCAGACTGTCGGGCAGTACTTAAGTCATTAGCGTCCAACTTAATGGACTGGATGAGACTCATATTTTGCTATAAAATACTGCTGTTCTATAAAATACATCTTTAGGTAGCGATGTTGTTGCCTTCAAGTTTTCAAGGCGAACAAATTATGTGAATCGTAAGTCAATGTTGATGTACATAATGTAGATTGTGACGGTTGATGTCGGGAAGATAATTCAGCACATTATCCTAGTTTCTATACATACCTATTTCACGTTATTAATTCTCTCTAGTACTCAACGTGCAAGGTGGGCAATGCCCCATAATATCACCAGAACACATAGAGCGAACTGTGCAGGACAACAAACAACACAACATAAAAATACAAATCATTCACGCAATTCCGGCGCACAGCTTCTGCTCATTCATTTCCCTGTTTAGGCCACGATGGCGAAAGAGTTGAAAATAATTGAAGGCAACATTTGCAAAATTTTAACAAAAAGCATTTCCCAAATGAGAATTGTCTTTCAATCACCCCTTCTTACACATTTAATTAAACACTCATGCAAAAACAAAAACCTCTCCCCACGCATTGATCATCACCCGATTGTTCGTATAAAAGCACCGAGGCGACAGATATCAAATCAGTAACTAACTGTCCAACCCACGGAACACATTCCACCCGCAAAAATCAATCAAACCAACTAAAATGGCATTCAAGGTACGACCATTCACCAACGGCGAGTGCGCTTGTGCACGGAATTAAAAATGTTGTTTGTTGTCTTTACTTTCAGTTTGTGGCCTTCTTCGCGTGCATTGCTGCCGCCAGCGCCGGAGGACTCGCTCCAGTTGCTGCACCACTTGCAGCCGTCGCCCAGCCACTCCTGGCCAGGGCTGAACCCTACGACCCATACCCACAGTACACCTATGGATACGACGTCAAGGATGCGCTCACCGGCGACAGCAAGAACCAAGTCGAGACCCGTGAAGGAGATGTAGTGCGCGGCCAATACTCGCTCATCGATGCCGATGGTTACAAGCGCATTGTGGACTACACCGCCGACCCAATCAACGGATTCAACGCCGTCGTCAACCGCGTCCCACTTGTTGCCGCCGCTCCAGCTTTGGTTAAGGCCGCTCCAGTCGCCGTCGCTGCTCCAGCTCCTCTGGCTTATGCCGCTCCAGCTCCATTGGTCAAGGCCGCTCCACTGCTCAGGTCTCCATTGGCTTATGCTGCACCAGCTCCATTGATCAAGGCCGCTCCATTGGCTTATGCTGCCCCAGCCCCACTCCTCCGGTCTCCATTGGCCTATGCCGCTCCAGCGCCACTCGTCAAGGCGACTCCCTTGGCCTACGCTGCTGCCCCAGCACCTTTGGGAGCGGTCGTGAGGTCAAGCTTCTCGTCGCCAATCATCAACTACGCCTGGTAATGCCATTTTAGTCTGAATAATTGATAAAAGAAAAAATATAAAATGATAAGTAGAAAGAAGTATGTGTTTATTTTTGGAAAAGAGTTGGAAAAGTAGGTTTAACTTATACGTACAGCATCTCTTCTTAATTAATAAGATCTAGCCGATCTCTTTTAGTACATAAATTGGCATTTTACAATGCCACTGTTTACGGAAGCTGTGTTCTGAATGTTGACATCGGCTTTTTGGGAAGGAAGGTGGAATGCTTTCATTAAAAATTAATATCAGAACCATGACCTTTACGGCCGAGGGTTAGCCACCTGAGAGTTGGTTTTCAGAGCACAACATTAGCATCTAAAAGACCTTCTTTCACTGTCATCAATGAAGTGATGATACCATTGTTTGACGAAATGATAATGCGAGCTTCAAAGGCAATTATTGTTTTAAGGAAGGACGCACAACGCCGACGTTTTTCGACAGAGCGTCATAATGGGCACCAGAAACCTGAGGTAAACAAGGACTTCGTCTACCTTGGCTCTGCAGTAAGGAGGGCAATAACACAATTACCGTGATCAAGTCCACGCTCCAATCGATGCTTCTTTGGGCTCAAGAGCTGTTTGAGTAACAGAGCCATCTCTCGAAAGCACAAGCTGACTTTATTTAACACTCTATCATCCCTGCCCTGGTCTATGGCCCCACCCAAGGATGCCATTGAAAGTGGATGTCGAAGATCTTGATCGTTTTGTCAGAAAGGTGCTGAGTTCGAATTCGTTTCTGCCTGCGTTGATGGCGTTTGGGGTGTACAAGTTTACAACGGGTGTACATCGGTAGAGCGGATGGACACCACAGCTCCGGCCTGAAGAATCTTCGAATCGGAGCCATTGGGACAGCGCAATAGCGAACGCCCTCGATCAGGATGGCGCACACAAGCGGAGAAAGACCTCAACCAGCTAGGGGTGCGCTAATGGATTCAGTTGGTGAAAAATCGTGTAAGCTTGAGAGGCTTGTTGTGCGGTTCCACGTTCACCCCGCCCTGTAGCGCCAAACAAACAAAAAGTATTCTGATTGATTTCTACAAAATAAGAACAAAAAATGACATGACAATTCACAAGCACGCGTTAAAATCATCAATGTTTCGTTTTCTTGTCAACCATCAATTGTTATGATTTTGTGGGAATTATTAAATTCTATCTGCAAGGACAAGTGCATGGTGTATTATCGTCCACCTAGAGAACAGAAGTAGAATAAATGAGACGAAATAGGGAACGCCACGCAGTGTAACAGAAAGCACGCTGAAATGAGTCAATGCGTGTATATAGCGATTGCAAGGTCATAAGTGTACAAATTAGTTAAAATAAATTATTATTACAAGAGTTAGACGCGTTTAAAATTGAGTAGCTCTTCTTTTGCTCTTTCTTTTGAACCGCGATTCTAGATCTGAAAGTTTCTCATCGGTAGTTATTTGAAAACGTAAAGTTTCCTTGGGAGTACTGGTGTGGTGTGGCTAAAAAACGAGTCTCTAAATTTCACTGCGCGTCCGAAAGTATGCTTAAGGGTAAACTGATGTGCATTCCTGGCGAGACGTGTATTGCGGGTGAATTCAAGGAGAGGAGGAATGCAATTGGCTAGCTCACTTGAGCATCGTTAAAATAGCGATAAAACACGGACAAAGAAGACACGGTACGTCGATGTTCAAGCGGGTCTAATGAACCCGCGATATCGTTGTCTCCTATAAGTTTTATCGCCCGCTTTTGGATTATATCTAGAAGGTGCAGGGTGGTCTTGGGGGCACCAGACCAGATATGAGCGTTATACTCAAGCTTAGGGTGAGCTGATGTGCAAGAAGTTTAATGGGTTTTGTTGAATATTTATTGCTTGACTGCACTATGCTTAAATTATATATATAGTATATAATGCACTGCTGTCACAAAAAAAGAATTGATTTCTTGGTAATTCTTTTAGTGTCCACTTAAATTATAATAACTTTTATCTCGAGCTTAAGACTTCTTCTTCTTCTTGATTGGCGCTACAGTCCGGGGTGGACCTGGGCCTCAACCAACATGCCTCTCCAGCCAGCACGATCTTTCGCCAGCTGCCTCCAGTTGCGCACACCAAGTTGGTTGAGGTCCTTTTCAACTTGTGTGCGCCATCTAGTGCGAGGACGTCCTCTGTTGCGCTGTCCCAATGGCTCGGTGTCGAAGACTCTTCGGGCCGGAGCTGTGGTGTCCATCCGCTCTACATGATCTAGCCATCTTAAGCGTTGGATCCGAAGACGCTTAACTAGGTGCATGCCGCTGTACAGCCCGTATAGTTCGTGGTTGAACCTTCTCCTCCAAACGCCATCAACGCAAACAGGACCAAAGATCGTACGCAGAACTTTTCTCTCAAAACAACCAAGAGCTTCTTCATCCGCTTTCAATAGCGTCCATGTCTCTGCGCCATAGAGCAGGACTGGGATGATCAGGGTTTTATACAAGCTCAATTTGGTGTTTCGAGAGATGGCTTTGTTACTCAATTGCTCTTGAGCCCAAAGAAGCAGCGATTGGCAAGAGTAATTCTGCGCTTGATCTCGGTACTGGTGTTGTTGTCCCTATTTACTCCGGAGCCTAGGTAGACGAAGTCCTTGACTACCTCAGAGTTTCTGCTGCCCAATATGACGCTCTGTCCATGACGTCGATGTTGTGCGTCCTTCCGTGATGACAGCTTGCCCGAGCTTAAGACTAAAGATTATAAAAAAATGTATGAGCTTGATACTGTTCCAAGTACATACTAGAAACAACTAATATGTTCCAATAGACTAATTTTGTTATAACTGCAGCGCTGTATGTCCACAGAGGCGGAATTTACTCTTGCAACCTTTGTGGACGTCCAGGGAGCCTTCAACAACGTCGAACCCGAAGCAACAACACCAACAGACTCGGGATCGAAAAGTCCTAAGAGGCTTTTACTCACCAGCTTCTCAACACAAGGGCTATGTGGAAGCTAGGTAACGGACCATGTGTAAGGTCTTCGCTTATGCGGACGAATTTTCTATCTTAGCGTCTGGTAAAATCATATGCGCAATCAAGAATAGCATTCAAGCAGCTTTTTATAAGCTGGTAAAGTTTACTATTGAATGGGGTCTAGGCGTTAGGCGTTAGTCTACAAAAACTTGACATGAAACTGAACTGGAAACTGAATATCCAGGAGCGTGTCAAGCGATTATTTGCGATTATCTTTGGGGTTGTACTCCCCCGCATAGTCCACTTTATCGGAAGCCTGACCCATACTGCTGAATGGGCTTGCTGACCGCTCTTCATAGGAACATCAACCTCAAACCACCCGAAAAACTGTCTGGGTACACATTAGCGGACCACTACGTACCGATCCCCCCGCTTCTTTGAATATACTCATCAACCTTAAACCGATATACCTCGTCAGACAGCAAGCAGCTAACACTAAGATCAAGTTAAGACAGCATTGCATTTCTGGAAAGAACAAAGATCTATACACAATACGATAGTTAGCAGCTACAACCTTAAACCTATTCGAGACGTATTTCTCAACCAATATACCCCACAGGTCTTACAAAGAGTCTGAACATCAGACTATCGAAGATAGACGCATGGGTGGGTTTTGGGGTCTACTACAAGGATCTGAACATTCAGCTGTCTTGACGTCTACCAAAAGATTGTACCGTCTGAGAGGCTGAAACTAAAAACAATGTGGTATCAGGAACAGATAAAGGCATCTTTTCCAAAAGCCAGGCAGCTATTAAATATCTGAACTCAGTCACATTCAACTACAAGACTTCTCGTAGTTGCACCGTTTCTCTTAACAGAGTGACCAAGTATTTTAATATGCTACTTATGTATATGGGTGCCGAAACACTGTGACATCCCAGAGAATTGCAAATATATCGCTACCCTAAAGCGCTTGAAAAAAAAGCAATACAAATTTAGCAACTGGCACTAGATGCCTCATAACTAAATAGGTCTGGCCTAAGCTAGATCCGCAAAGATCACTTTGCACGGTATTGCGCCAATCTAGGCTAGACGCTCTAGGATAGACATCGCTCTTAATAAATTCTGCAGGAGCTGCAGAGACTAGGAACCTTTTATGCAACTGTAGTACTCTCTCATCCTGACCAAACTAAGCAATGTACAAGTAGATCATCTTCTTCGTTTTATAAAAAAGCTCTAAATGGTTTGCGGAACAGACACAGGTCCGCGTTATAAAACAAAGTGACTGCTGTCATCTTGCACGGCAGTCAGCCACTTCAACCAAACCAACATATCATAGTGGACTAAGCTGTCTTGGTAAGTCATAACATATGGATGGGTAGCCGAACCTGTACACAAAAAACTAGATGGCAATGAACAGAATTTGGCTATTTCAAGAAAATTACAGAGTGTCAAAGACGCTTCAACATTGGTATTATTAAATTATACCTCAGACGTATGGCTAAGCATGACACATATACCGTAAAACGATACAAAATTCACGACGTCGAGTGAAATATGTCGAGACCCCATTCCCGACGGATTTGTGTTCTCTCACGAGTGGAAGGGACCTACAGTTTCATGCCGACTCCGAACGGCCAAGTTTGAGAAGCTTTTTCTAGACAGAAATACTCTTTGAGCATTGTCAGCAACTCGAAAGATGTGGGCCGTGAAAATTATTTTTGTCGCAAAGAGTAGGCATTGAACCTACGACGTCGAGGTTGGAATTGACGCACATACCAACAACGCCACGGGCCACGGTTAATAAATAATACCTAATGAAAAATATAGGTAATAACCTGCGAGTCCGAATTTGCTAACACAATATTAATTACACCATTATTCTTTCACAAATTGCTGTAAAAAGTTTGGCTCTAATCATCTACTGTCCATGTCTCCTTGGACAACTATTCCACAGTGGTCTAACGTTTATATGAATCGAAAATTAGACTTCACCTAAAATGCGATTAAGTTCCGAAATAGACATCACATTCATCTGAAATCCAAATTTAAAAAATTAATTGCGCAGAAACTGCAACCAACCTTTAGTTCAGATTAATGAAAGGAATATTCGGCGTTGCATACGTTCATAGACATTGGACGCATTGCATTAAAATAATGGTTTCTTTCATTGTCATTGCTCATTGTACTCCACCCTCGAATGAAACACTTTCGATTCCCCTCGCCCCATTCATTAGCATTATTCATTCATGAACAATTGCCAGCTGCCCACACTTGCTCACGCGCTGCGTCATTTACATGACCCAGTTAACCGCTCCAATTTGTGCCGTAGCAACACCAAATGCAAATGCCTGCGCTACCTCGAATTCCACAGGCAAACATCTCAATCACACATTCACTCTCATCCTTAGCCTTCCAACCCACCCGACGGCCGCATGCATCTTACATGTCTTATCGTCTTGTTTGACCAACTTCTGGAGCGGATATCGTTTGCCGGGCCCAAAGCAAAACACCTCTCACGCAGCGACAAAGAGAAACATCGACGCCATATAGGGAACCGGAATTTCACGCTGTGGCCATCCTCGCCCATCCGAAGGTCACTCAACGCATGCCAACACACAGCGCATACGCTACACGCAAGCTATGAATGAATGCGCAATGAGACCGCTATTCACTGGCCTCTGCGCTCTATTCCACTCGTACATTTCACCGCCTCACCTGGCCTTGCACTTACGGCGTTTGTTCTGCGTAAGAAAAAAACCCGCAACTATTTCTGTCGCAAAAACGTACCCCAATTAAAGTTTTGGGGTAGGAACCAAATCGATTTGAATACGATCGGTGGCTGGTATAAAAGCACCGAGGCGACAGATATCAAATCAGTAACTAACTGTCCAACCCACGGAACACATTCCACCCGCAAAAATCAATCAAACCAACTAAAATGGCATTCAAGGTACGACCATTCACCAACGGCGAGTGCGCTTGTGCACGGAATTAAAAATGTTGCTTGTTGTCTTTACTTTCAGTTTGTGGCCTTCTTCGCGTGCATTGCTGCCGCCAGCGCCGGAGGACTCGCTCCAGTTGCTGCACCACTTGCAGCCGTCGCCCAGCCACTCCTGGCCAGGGCTGAACCCTACGACCCATACCCACAGTACACCTATGGATACGACGTCAAGGATGCGCTCACCGGCGACAGCAAGAACCAGGTCGAGACCCGTGAAGGAGATGTAGTGCGCGGCCAATACTCGCTCATCGATGCCGATGGTTACAAGCGCATTGTGGACTACACCGCCGACCCAATCAACGGATTCAACGCCGTCGTCAACCGCGTCCCACTAGTTGCCGCCGCTCCAGCTTTGGTTAAGGCCGCTCCAGTCGCCGTCGCTGCTCCAGCTCCTCTGGCTTATGCTGCTCCAGCTCCATTGGTCAAGGCCGCTCCACTGCTCAGGTCTCCATTGGCTTATGCTGCTCCAGCTCCATTGATCAAGTCCGCTCCATTGGCTTATGCTGCCCCAGCCCCACTCCTCCGGTCTCCATTGGCCTATGCCGCTCCAGCGCCACTCGTCAAGGCTGCTCCCTTGGGCTACGCTGCTGCCCCAGCACCTTTGGGAGCTGTCGTGAGGTCAAGCTTCTCGTCGCCAATCATCAACTACGCCTGGTAATGCCATTTTAGTCTGAATAATTGATAAAAGAAAAAATATAAAAAGTGATAAATTAAACAAAAAAAAATTGTCTTTATATGTGGAAGAGGGTATTGACGTTTTATCTTGAAAGCAAGCTTGGCGTGGCCGTCAAAATAATTCGACGGTTCGATCCATTTTTTGTTGCGCCCTGTCAACTCGCTCTAACCAGAGGCCTAGAGATAGAAAATGAGAGTCGAAGTCTAGTGACTACATGAATTTTTGATAACTAAGGTATGTATGGGCTTAACACTTCTGTCAATAAGAAGGTCTCGCCACATATATTTGATTGGATCTAGAGGTAGTTACAGAAAAGCTTTTTCCTGATCCACTCTGATTCTTTAGTTGATTATCCACACTAAGGCAATAAAAGTATAAACACTAAAATTGTCAGAAAATTTGGTAAGGAGGGAAATTCCGAAAACGGAAAGTCAGACCAGACCGACCTGTTGACAGAAGGGTTAATCTCAGGGGCCATTACATTCATGATTCCAAGCAATATACAGTGCAAGCCGGAATTGTTTGTGCAACTAGCTTCCCAAATGTTTTTTAAACTAGGTACACGTACTTATTTATTTATTACTGCATCGTTAAATTTTGTAACAGGAAGTCACAAGCGCCAGCTTTTATTTAGTCATCATCGAGTGTTACTCTAAAATTTTTTGAAATGACTAACTTTGTTGGAAGATTTCTGCCCTGAAAATACACACAGTTCCACATTTTTTGACAAAGCTGATGTGCCCATAAGCTGGCTGAATGTACTGAAGATACCCTCACCATGAGGAAACTGTCATTTCTGGTGCAAAATAGATTACCAAAAATTTAACGTTAATATTTACTGGCCCCATTCATAATTGTTGGATCGTCGTGCTCTTAGGAATTATGGAATTGCGATCTATTTAATAATAATAATAATTAATTAATAATTAATAATATTTGCTAGCAGTTTCCAGTTTCGCACACAAAGTTGAGGTCCTTCTCCACTTGTGTGTGCCACCTCAAGAGCGGGCGTCCTCTGTTGCGTTGCTGCACAGGTTCGTCTTCGAAGATTCTTCGGGTCGGATCTAAGTTTTCCATACGCTCTATATGGCCCAGCCACCGTAGGCATTGAGTCAGCAGACGTCTGGCTAGGCTCATGTCGCTATACAGCCCGTAAAGTTCGTGGTTGAATGTTCTCCTCTAGAACTCATCAACACAAAGAGGACAAAAGATCGCACGCAAAACGGAGGAACAGGCGAGATGAGCTGGTCAAGGACAAGCCAAAATATATGCTGTCGAGCAAAAAATAATCCGCCGCACACCACACAGATATAGACATAAAAATCGACAGCTAGAATTTCGAGTTATTAAAGGAGTTTATCTACCTTGGGGCAAACGTAAGCTCCACGAATGACATCGTTGTGGGGATCCGACCTTAAATCGCCCTTGGCAACCGATGCTATTTCAGTTTGTCAGAACAACTGGGATACTCCTCACTCGACGGACCAAAACCATGCTCTACAAGACACTTATTTCGCGAGCCCTGCTTTATTGAGCTGAAAGCTGGATAATAAGCAAGACTTGGTGTCAAGAATGAAAAATCTAAGGACTATACCAAGATGTGGATGAAGTCCATAAGGCAAAAATTCGTCGACTACACTGGCTCGGCCACATCGCATGGACAACAATGCTCCAGCAAAGTGGGTCTACGAATCGGAGGCTTCTGGTTCGAGAAGGAGGAGAAGACCGAACCTCCGGTACAGAGTCCAAGTCATAGCGGATGTAAGACAGCTTGGCCTTGATGACTGGGAGCAGCGCACCCAGGACCGTCAACGATGGAAGGCAGCAATTTGTCAGGCTCTTACGGGTCGTCGGTCTGATAAGTAAGTAAGCCTACTCGATTCTTGGAAATGTGCAATAAGGTTCGAAGTTTTTCTCATTGACAATAGTTTCGCCCAAACGTTGAACGAGACTACGTCATACATGTGGATCTACGTAGGTGGACTCTGAAGATCAATTATGCCCACCATATGTTGCTCGAAATGAAGGAGTAACATTTTTAATGGAACTCTGATTTTTGTTGTACAACTGATAAATTTTGAGACGTTTTTGATTTTTGAGCTTTTGCGTGATGATTTGGCAAACAGTACAGAATGAGTAAGTATAGGCAGACACCGTAAGGCCAATTATACGTTATCTGTCAAAAAAAACTTACTGCAAAAAATCGACTCGGGTTGTTTGACGACAAGACTTTGGTCAGGGGTCTACGGATAGTAGCTAGTACATAAGATTGCTGGGCTAGCTAACTGGCTTAGAAACAACGGTTATTGGACACGTCCCTGAGCCTGTGGGCTAATGTAAGAGGGGACGCTATTAAGATGGTTTGGTCGAGTAAAAAGGACTTCAGTCAGCCATCAATCCCTCGGCGTTATTTCAGATTAAGCACCAGTATCAGCGATACCATACGAATGACAACAACACCATCAGTCTAGTGATGCTACACCCAACTTCAATTGAGAAATGAAGACGAAACAACTCTGATATAGGGCGGTATATGCAAACCATTTATTACAAGCCACGCTTAAACCACGAGGTATGTAACCGAGGATTTTAACGTTTGTATACACGTCTGAAGAACGTCTGATGGACGTCAAATAAGTTCTTTGGCGTCGTTAGAAGCATCGAAATAGATGAAGATTCTCGTTGGCTTACTACCTGTCCCATGTCCTACTCGAACACTAATCGTAGCAATATCGATTCAATGCTCTCGCCACAGCCACTTTTAAACTTCAATTCAGGCGTTGTGAAAGAACTGAGATAAGCGAGAAGCACCAACGATCATAAGTTCACAATACACCTCATCGCTCGATTTCTCTGCCCGAGTACACCCATGAAGTTGACGGAAGATTGACTTGGAAAGGATCATTGTCGGAAGAAAATCATGGTCACGAGAAGCAGAAGGTGAGACTACGCATTGTTACATAATGCCAAGCCATCAGCAAGTTCCACAAATATCTTTCAAGAAATCGATTCGTAGTCATTCTGCCGGGAAGTCAATGTAGGCGCAAGGTGGAGAGTTGACAAGATGTCAAACCAAAAAACGTACATTGTCACAAGACAAGAAATACCAGCATACTCAATTTATGGAATGAATCCCTTAGGTCATTAATTTAAATAATAAAATAATATTTTCCATGTCACTTGTCAGTCGACTGTCCTTGCATTGCTTTAGAACGACACTTTATTTATTGCTACAGAGGAAAAGTTATTTGAAATTGCACTCGATCAAAATTTGTGATCGTCAGTCCGTCAAGGGTAGCCTGAATTGAGAATATCCGAGCCGATTGCAGAGCAATCTCTGTGACAACTGGGAGACGAACGCGCAAATCCATCAAAAATGACTTACTAACCACTGTCAATTTTTGACAGTGAAAAATTTGATGACTTCCAATTCATTCCAAACTTTCAGAATGGATTAATATACGAACGAAAACTTGAAGACAGGTGCACAGTGGTGATTGAGAGGTCTTATGGGTCCACTGTGGCTGTTGGGAGATGAACTTTGAAATCCATCAAAAATGCCCTACTAACCATTCACTAGTCTGTGGCTGGCATTCTTTCAAAATCGCGTTCTTATTGCTACACCCTCCCACCTTAGTACTAAAAGTGTAATGAAAACAGTTTCCAAATTTCAACTCCAACGACCAACCTGGTCATTCACCACGCTCCAATGCAATCGCCATTGTTACGCTCTGTGTGCGCCAACCTGACAAACTTCTCACTATTTGTTCTAGCGATTATCCGTTAGCAAAACACACGCATTAATCCAGTGAGAAGAAAGCACTTGATAAAGCTGTTTGTTTCTTATTGATTATCGCACCCACTTCCTCGTACAAATAACCACCAACAATGCCAATTTGAGACTCTAATTAGTATTACTAATGGCATTTCAATGATCACCAAGGTGCACGACCAACTACAAGCCAAGCCCGCATCCACCATTCTCAAGCCATCAATTGAACATCGTAATGCGTTCATAAAAAAATATAAACACTCATTTCCAGTTGGACTTACACAAACAACCAGCCGCGCGGCGCGGTCTTTACGGTGAGCCCATAAGGCTTGACATTGATACAGAAGCGTAAAATTGAACCCGATCCGAATTTACTACCGGAAACGAAACATGGTGAATAATTCCAAGCATTCCTTCTGCACGCTGCTGCGCGGTTGATTTGGAGCACGTAATTTAAAATAGATTACCAACGAGACGATATTTCGAAGTCACCCCAAAAGTAGACCAAACAAAGCAACGATCCACAAAGTCATCTCATTTCTGGCCCACTCGACGGATTTGGCATACATGTGTACACGTGCATACATTTGTTAGCGTAATTTCTTGCACTGAATTCCAAGTTGGGCTACCTTCGACTTCGGCTTGGTGTGAAAACTGTAAATGAGAGTGAAAAGCATGCGATACACCGCCGATACGGTTGATATGACAAGAGCTCTCTGACATTGACTGGCGCGCACTGCATTGTTTGACGTAATTGCTTGACAAGCATTCGAATGTGATCGACGCCGACGAAACGAAATCGAAAAGAGGAAAAAATTCAGTGATCCATATCGTGGATCGCTTCGTTCGTGCATTCCGACCGGGCGGATAATGATGTTGTGCAACAAATTGTGCAGGTTGTCCATTACTTGACCACAATTTTACATTAAAGTGGCTGGTGAGCATGTAAAGTGGGTACGTGGTGATCGTATTGTCATTCGATTGAATAAACTAAGTGAACCCTTGTCCTTGAACCTCAGCTATTTCACCATAATGAATGTATGAATGAATTGACTCAATGTCTGCGTGGGTGGTTGCGAGTGACGATGGCAAGATTTGTAGTAGGCACGCAGTTTTTGCCATTAAGCCATTTAGGTCCTTGAATATCTTTCTCTGGACATGACTTTATTTGGTTGCGGGGAAATTGCGTTGTTGGTCTGGTTTTGCGTAAGACGTTTTTTGCGACGATTTCATCGTGATGGGGCAAATTTACAAGTGACTAACAATCGCTTTTTTTTACGCAGTTTAGATCTGAGTGTAATTTTTGTTAGTATCTGAAGATTTTTTTATGACAATATTTTTGTTCAGTTAAACTTCTCTTTATGGACTTCCCTCCTTAAAGGACAACCATCTCTGCGGACAGATTAGATAATGGCCCCGGAAAGAAGATATGACTATTCGTGAATTCCTTGAAAACGAACGCCGTCGACAAAGGTACTGGACATGAGTTTGGATGCATATTGAACAATAAAACCCACATGTTGGGCACAAGAAACAAAGACGAACATGGTATAGGCAGAAAGTATTTTCTTTGACATTTTCGAGTTTTCATAAATAATTGACGTTACGCTCTTAGAATGTACAACTATACGGACAATCTCGATGTTCTCGCGGTTTGAGCCATAAAGGAAATCCACTGTACTTATTTCATGACGGAAAAAGAAGGGTCCACTGGAACGGCGCGTGAGCCAATTTTCTATAATACATTTAATGGTTATGACGTCTAGCGATTTTTTGTCATTTCTGATGGCTTAGGCTTTAGGAAATGCACCCAGGCTCTTCCAAATAGGGAGAATATCCATGTTACTGACAGCGGGGAATAGTGTATGTTCACAAGCAGCAATTCCAAAACTTGTTTCCAGGAGAGAGTGATTGGCAATTAAGAAAGTCCATCTTCACTCGATGAGGTTTATTAATTAAGACGCCTTACCATGACATCTCCTCAATGCTGGTTGCGAAATTCTGGTAGGAAGCATGCACCAGAATATCTGCAGAATTTGGGGAAAAAACGATGTCTACATGCCCGACTACTGATATATATATGCTCCGTCCACAAAAAAATTACTTGCTCTTGCAACAACTTTAGAGCTATATCTCTGCTTTACGTTACTTAAAAGATCCCTTCCAGCATACTGTGTGAACATCTTAAGTAGTGTTGCGCCGAAATAGTCGACACATACCAGGGTCAACTATAGATTAAATTTTTACAATAAAACATATTCCAGTGAGTTTCAAACGGATACCCATCACTTTTCATTGATTTTAGATTCGCATTTAATAGCATTCATCGCAAGGAACTATCCGACGCGATGGCTGAATTCTGGATTACGCGAAAAAAATGTATCCGTTTGTCACGCTAACCAATACGCGATGTACTGGGCAGTTCGGCACAATAACTTCTGAGTCGTTGAAACCTTCATCGGATTGATTATGTTATTTCATCATTCAACAATAAAGTATTGAAGAAGATGCTGATCGCCAGCTGTAAACACGGAAGGCCCTATTTTCTACACATCAATCCAATTGTTGGGTAACCGAACTGGGAGCTTTTTCGTCGGTTGAAGATCAGGAGAAATTAGCTGGTGTGAAGGAAATATGCTATTGACCAAGAATTCATCCGCCACATGTCATCTGGGCCAAGAAATTATGATTGACAGCTATTAGGCACTAGAGGTACTCGAGGTACAAGAAGAGACAATTGAGAAGTTCAAAAATGGCATCTTGGAACCCAGGGCTACTTCGGCTTGTCGAAACAACTGGACTTAAAGCCGTTTCACACTTGGGAGAGAACGTCTTCAAAAGACCACATGTTGTGAACGATTCTCTGGCCAGAGAACTGGAGCCGAACATTTTGCAGTCTAGTTTATCATCATTCCAATTGATCTCAGTTGGTCCAAAACTTCGGATTCACTTCAATTGATGAGCAGCGGACATTGTAATGTCGTAAACCCAGAAAACTCTTGCCAACAGGTATTCCTGCAGTTGCGTAAAAATGCAATCTGTTCGACGCAGAGGCTAGGACAATTTTAACAGCGTTCTAAGAAGAACTTATTTTTTCTTGAGAATACATGACATCTGTGAGAAAAAATTGTGACATGATCTACGAATGCTGTACTACTTAGATGGGTGTGGGTCATCAAAACGTTCACTCCGCTCGGAATCCTTCTTCGACTACGAGCAGCAGATGATGGAGGTGGCGCAGCGCAAGTGGAAACGGACATCACTCAGTTTGGTGAGACAACTGGGGACTGCTCAGCGTCAGAGATTGTGCTTGCTGGAAAGTTTTTTTCTTCTGTTAACCAAGGTGCACCACGAACTGCAGGACAATCAAGTATTTTTAAAACAGGCTTAATAAATTACCTTCAGCTTAGAGAGAGAGAACCATGAGAACCATGATTTCCTGGTGAAAAGCAGGACTGTCGTGATCAGTAAGTGGGCTTGTTCAGCTCTATTACTCCAAAAAACAGTGGTTAACATGAGTTACCCTGCACGTGGTCACAGTAGGGATGTTATTCGTACTATTTACAGCGGAGCTGAGGTAGCCGAAGTCCTTAACCAACTCGAAGTTATTGACGCCCATTGCGACACTTTGTCCAAGACGTCAATGTCGTATGTGCTGTCTGGAGGATATCTGTTGCGATCACTTGAAAAAATTTAGCAGTCCTTGCCTTTGTAACACAGTTCATGAATTTATGTGCTATATGATTTGTAGCAGTGCGGGGCCTCGGCGAGTTCTTCGGGTGCACGTAGTCTGTTAAGAGACCTCATTCAGCAGAGACTCATTATCTTTAGCCCTTTTTGGTGAGATCGTCAACATGACATCGATTCGAAACTGCGTCAAGTGGTTGTCTATTTCTATATTCCGACAGCCAACTCAAAGGCGCTGAAAGAGTTTGTCTACAACGGGAGCACTACAAATGATAGCTTAGTAGACATAGCAAGAAGACAATCGGTATGTTGAAAGAAATATATCAAAAGCAATGACTCGAAGGTTTCACAGGTCCTGAACTGAAAGCTCAACAATAAGCAGAACCGGTAGGATAGACAAATGCTGCCTCCTGTCTGCGAATATGGGGAATGGAATGAGGGGAACACCGAATCTAGTCTCAAGGTGTGATCGCAGACGCAATATAGCTTGATCTTGATGACTACAAGCAATGTAACTAAGGCCCTCGACGGTGGAATGCAGCAGACCCTCAGTCTCAAAATATGCATGGGTCGCATTCGATATCAGGGCCCTTAGGTTCAACGATAATTAGCGTGAACGTATGCAACTCACTTATGGTAGCCGAAAGACAAGAAAAACAAAAAGTCTACAATAAGCTGAAAAATGTTCAATATTGACATTCCACGCACTTGGCGTAGGTGCTATCACACATCAAAATAAAACACTAATAAAAAATCAAATAAAAATACATTAGCTGGGTGAGCCAATGTCAATTGGCATTTACACAGATTTTGTAACAAGCCCTCGGTGTACATCTTTCAGATTGAAATTCTGACAAGCAACGTCGGCGAACATTCCCAATCCAGCGATTAACTTCACCAAGTGGGAGCTTCGGCTCAGTGACACACTGACACCCCGCTGTGACATGCGGCTGTCACCGATCAAAGCCAGGAATTCGTAGCTTTCGCAGTGAATATTAATTCACCTGTGTTCACTAATAAAAAACAATATCAATTGCCACGCCTTGGTACATCTGATTTATTTCATATCGCCCGTAATGGCATGTGTCAAGTGAACGAATAGTGAGTGCCATTCGAAATGAGTTCACCCATGAGTCGCACATGTGACCACTGTGCAGACACTTGTCCACATTCCCACAGTAATTGTTCGAAGAAGTCCCCAACCAAGTCTACATATTCATAAACGAAAGTAAACGCTGACACCTGAAATGCGCTTAACAATTTCCTGCACGATCTACTTGCGTTAATTATTCCAATTGCTTGATTATGTTTTTCAATATTTTTATCGCTTTTGTGTGTACAATTTGACAAATCGAAGCCGTGATTCATTTAATTGTATAATATATTAAGTAATTACGGTTCGGTAATATTTACGCAGAAACAAATTCACACAGCCGCTTGATATTTGAGTATGTAGGTTATTGGTGACGGACATTTGAAGTTGTGAATATTAATGATTTGAGTCATGGCCCACATGTATCCTGTTCGGTAGGTCATTAGAGGCGTTCCATCAAATGGGTTAGAAAGAGGTGAAAAAGCGTCACACTTTCGGTCGAATAGCGGCTAGTTATGAACTGTTTCAATGAACCTTACTGTAGAGCTGTATCTTCGAAGACAATAGTTAGCGTGGGTGAGCGGCTTCATCTTTAGAAGCGAGATGCTGCAAGAAGCAGAAAGGTACTGAGCAAAGTGATGGAACCGACAGTACAGAAGAGAGATGCTACGATACATTCATACACAGCCTCTGAGCACTGAGTGATATAGCAGACGCACCGAGAAGAGAGATTTGATCTGACTAAACTGACATACAAGACAAACAGGTCTACTGTGACTCAACACTGTAACAATGGGTCAGGAGTCTACTTAAACCCAGGACCATCTGTCCACTTTTCACAGTATTATATGTTCTTGTGTCGACAGGGTGTTATGTTCAGAACAGAATATTTATCAGGATGAGAGGTGAGAAACAGGTCCAGTGTATTGGCGGAATGATCTGCAATGTCAGGTATTCGTGTGGGCTCATTTACAAGCTGGGTCAGATTGTTTACCTCAGCAAAGACTTCAACGTACCTTCCTTCGGGTGTTGTCTGGCCTGAATGTCGAAGCCAATTAGAATTGTGTACATTGAAATCGCCCGCAATGGCAATTTCAGTGTGAGGATATAGGGAAACAATTCTTGAGATGGAATCGGATAGCGCATCAAATTCGTTAAAAGTTGAATTGCCATCCAAGTTTGGACTTCTATAAATAAAGCAGTAGTGGATTAAATGCTTACGGACATGGAATTTTAACCACAGAAAATTGAATTCCGGATTGGAACAGAGGCCGTATTGTGGTTGAAGTTGGTAAGCTACATCACTACGCACGAAGAGCGGCACTAAGCTATATCCAGGCAGGATCAAATCCGATAAGTCGGTATTTTCACCTACCTGTGTTTCACTTAGAGCCAAGACGGCTGGTTTATAGCGGGATAAATAGACGTACACAGCAAAGAGATTCGTTCTAAGACCGCGAACATTACTCACGCTATAACTTCGAGCAACTAAAAGAAGCAGTCGAGATGTTCAAAAAAGGCATCTTGGAACCCAGGTCTACTTCGGTTTGTTTAAACAACTGAACTTAAGGCTTCTTTCACACCTGGGAGCGAACGTCTTCAAAAGACCAAATTTTGAAAGTTTTTTTTCTGGACAGAGGACTAGAAACGAGACTTATTGTCTAGTTTATCATCAGTCCAGTCGATCTCAGTTGGTCTAAAACTTCGGCTTCAATTCAATTGATGAGCTGCGGACGTAGCAAATCAAATCAAATAAATTGAAGCCAGTGTTAGGCACGAGTAAATCGTGTTTTTGTCTTGTATGTATTAATATTGCCTATCTACTTACTCCACTAACTTACCAGTTCAAAGACCCTTGGAGGGCTTGATCATGCGCGGGCACACTGCTTCTAGTCATCAAGGTCATATGATCTTGGTGTTTATAATGGCGTTTCGGTCTTCATCCCCGTTCTCGATCCAGGGGGTTGGATTCGAAGACGCTTTTTCCTAGAACATGCGCTTGATATGGTCGAGCGAGTGCTGTCGACGGATTTCGCCAACGTCTACATTACAGATTGCAGAGCTCGCGGCTGTGTCAGATTTTTTCTTCAAAATGCTGGTTTGGTTATGCCAGTCCAGCCCACCCCAGCTTTCGACTTCTTATGCTTATATACAAGCAAATTAATCCCCAGGTGCGCATCACTTAACGAGATATTCGAGCAGTTCAAAATTTGCCTTTGCTTGGTGCTATGCCATAAAGTCATTCAAGGAAACTCTAGAGCTGTCGAACTCGTTAAACACGCTATTAGACTGCTGATTTATGAAATCTCTTGTAACATAAATACTCCTTTATCTACAAGTAATTTACAGCTCATAAGCCTCTCCACACAGAAAATATATGCCAGATGTGTGACAGGCAACGCCTGTAATATAATGAAACAAATCTGGTCTTACCTCGATCCAGAAGGATGAAGTATTGTGATCTCCCTGAGGCCATCAAAAATTAACACTGCCATGGAAATAATCACCGAATACTGCATTTAGCTTTCACGCAAAAATATTATGCCTCTTCTCCAACAACTTCTGTAGAAGAGGATGAGGAAGAAATTATCAGCAACTCATCTGCGATCGTCCTGCTCTCGCTTCAACTAGGAAAGCCACTATAGGCTCATACTATTATGACAGCCTAAGTTACCTCAGTGGTGGCCCCTGCCGTTGTGGGTATTTGCGTCGACCCCAACCTCGCAGCTAAGCCCTGGACCTCTACGGGCTGTAGTGTCACCCATTTTATTATAATTATAAGTTACCTGAGCAAAACTCAGCAATAAGTTTGTTGACAAAAGTGGCTAGCTGTCATAATCCCCCTCTAAACTTAAACTACCCACGTGGCGTTACGATTGGTTTACCTTGGCCTGAGTGCAAGAATGCATTTGATTGTTTGAGATCTCATTCTTCAGATGAGATTATATTCAGCAATGAGCACAGAATTCTCTCTTCTTTTCTTTCCTTCTAGGACGGTAACATCAGCCCAAGCCAACCCTATCAGACTGCTTGGAGCTGCTATAGCCTGCTAACGTGACCATGTTTCACAGTTCCTCGCTTCTAGTCAGAAGTCTACTTCTTCTAGTCTCAGAGATTTGCATGCCACCGTCTTAATCGTAATTTCTATACCTCGTTCTGTGACTGAGCACATTCGGTGACCCAGCTGTTGGTCAGGAGATCAACTATATGTACATCAAGACAGAATTGGTTTCGAAGCAATAATTTCCGATGGTCATTCCGGATGAAACTGAGTCTTAAATAATAAGCCTATTAGTCTAGACGACTCTCCAGTTGAGTAAGCATTTCGTTGTTCTTCTACTCGTGGCTAGAAGCATTTCGCCTATTCACCTTCGGTTACCAAGACGTTGCAATCTAATCATGCTGGTTGTATTTTCACTTCTTATTACTCAGTGGTAACAAGACTCTACTGACTATACACCTAGAACTTCATGCTCGAAACGACAAAGGGCTTCTTGATGTATGTATCTGAGTAGGACGAACACATCCTGTCCATCTGCCATCTATTTCTCTTGGTCACGCGATAACTTGAAAACGGCTTTACCGATGCATGCATCTTTTTTTAATTCAGATGGTTGGTACGAAAAGAAATATGTACATAGATGCGCAGAAAATTGAATAATAGACAATAAAAAAATGTTTTTAAAATACTTTATATTTTCTACCGAACCACAGCAATGTTTATCCGGCTCAGCTAGTACCACATTTTGAATAACTAGCCAGGGTCTTTCAAATTAATTAATACTTCTCGAGGACACAAAAACATGAAGGGTGTAATCATTACGTTGTTAACAGCCAAGCACACGTTTTCCCAGAGTTCGCTACCACCTTCAAACCGAAGCGGCTGTCGTCGATGCTGCACATTTTTCCGTGGCGACAGCATGTACATCGTTTTGCGGCCGTTTGCCTAAAAGTTTAATCAATTAATCATCACAAGTGACTAGCCAACTTGTCAATCAACAATTCCACCTGTCATACATTTATAGTCGAAAAACATGACAGTCATCGGCGTGGAAGATGTTTGCCAGCCCAAACTGTGACCCACATAAAGCACGACGCCAACATGCTGTGACTAAAAATAAGTGACAAGCAATATGATTAGTCGGAGTCGCAATAAAATAAGCGGCGGCAAGTTGGTCACTTAATTTTTCCTCAATGAATTTCACAAGCCCGTCAAAACTTCTGCAATTTACGTGCACCATCAATGGACGCATAAAACCCAGTGCGTTGTCCGTACCATTAATTGCTCTCTCCCCAAGCACATGTACTACTTGCCGTTAATGCGAAACTTTTATGGGCTATTGAACACGTTTCTATTTCCAATACGAATTGAACTCGCATCGAACACTTAAATCCTTTTATCGTGATTCACTCGCCAGATATTTCCGACTGACCTCACAGACACCACGGTCCGGTATCTCCCATCGAGTTGCATCGTCCCCATTCCATGTGAAATACCAAGCTATTTTGCAAAGCAAATGGATCACATCGAGCGGCGTATCTCGACATTGTCCCGGTTTTGTGCGTTTTCTCAAGCCACCAATTGGCATTCTTCCGGATAGAAATTTACCAACAGATTGACTCAACGAAATCAGATTAAGCCCCAGTACCAAATGTCGTCTACGCCGAGGCGTGATCGAATTGGCAAACGACACCGAAAAGTCGCTTCTTGGACAATGGTGTGTTAATGAAAACAAAAAACAGTTTGAGTCACATCGTCGACGAAGAGAAACAGCTAAGCCCATGAGTGTTGCCCCACGCAAATTTATAAAAAAAAAATTTACATAAGGCGAATCTCCGACCTGCGGTGCATACTAACCGAGAACGATTGCGAGCCAGTGAGACTTATCACGTGCGCGACTGACTGCCCATGCAATCGGCAATCGTCGCTCCCAAGAAATGCCCATAACAACTCGTCGATATGCGTCGCAGACACTCGGACTTCCATGTAAGAAAGGGCAAGTGCCCTTGTGAGCTCAATGCGTTTAGCTGACCATTAATTCAATTGTTGGCAACGAGTGTTGTGAATGCAGCTAAGCCACGAGCGAGCGGAGTCCCCTCCTCGATGGACGAACGCTTCAAATCGCATGCACGGTAGCGGTTTCTATTTTCGGACCTTGGTGTGGTGGCCACCACGCATTGTGTTTCGATGGCTTCTTCACGCCTCGATCGGCCATTGATTCATATAAAAGGTGATCGAGCTGCCAAGTCAAATCAGTTCAAATTCAACAGCTGAATCCAGAGCAACCACCTCAAACCGATCAACAATGGCATTCAAAGTAGGCTCTGAAAACAGCAGGACTCAAAGGATTACAATTAACATCAACTTTGTTTTGTGTTTCATTTTAGTTCGTCGTTCTGTTCGCTTGCATCGCCGCCGCTAGTGCCGGTCTCCTCGCCCCAGCTGCACCATTGGCTGTCGCCCAAGTTGAGGAATACGATCCACACCCACAGTACACTTATGGATACGATGTGCAAGACGTCCTCACCGGAGACTCAAAGAACGCTGTTGAAACCCGCGACGGTGGAATTGTCCGTGGTCAGTACTCACTGAACGACGCTGATGGTTACAGACGCATTGTCGACTACACCTCTGACCCAATCAACGGATTCAACGCTGTCGTCAGCCGTGTCCCACTTGTTGCCGCTGCTCCAGCTTTGGTTAAGGCCGCCCCAGTCGTCGCTGCTCCAGCTCTGCTTAAGGCCGCTCCAGTCGTCGCTGCCCCAGCTCTCGTCAAGACCAGTTTCGCCTCGCCACTCCTGAAATACGCCTATTAATTGAACACTTGTTACTGTGATCTTTTGGACTGTCTCTATTAAATGTGTGAATTTTATGAATGCTAAGCATTTTGTGTTTATTTTGAAAATTTTAAGTTGAGAAGAGGTGTGTTTTGAAGAAAATCCTCTTTTGAGAGGTGGTGTCTAAGTTTCAAAAATGTTGGTTGTCTTTTTCACATCTTAGTGGACGATTTACGACATTTAGGCTCAAATATAAAATATTGGGCCTAGATGCTAAATATTCATTCTTCGTAACGTTACTTCTCAATAAGCATCGTTACTAGTTTGCTGTATCACTGCTCCCTTGAGTAGTTCTGCAATATCAATGATCTTAGTCGTATATATGTTGAGAGCATAGAAAGCAGTCACACCTAGTTCTTGTGGAATGGTATGGGGCACCCACTCTTTTTTGAGTATACCTGTTGTTGAGTGATTTGTTCTGTATGACCATGGGATGCAAGTAAATTATTGGCGACGCGCCCTATTGTTCATTTCGTTCATAAACGCCTAACTTTCACAATATTTTTGTTGCTATAATTATCTTAACTGAAACATATTTAATATCAACAAAATCTCCTGTAGTTAGTATTTAGTTACTTATGTGCAAAGAGTTTACTTTTAATTAAGTACGAATTAGGTACGGCTCGCATTACTAAGCATACTAGAAATAAGCCAAAATAATAATGGAAGCAAAACTTTTTCAAATAATTCTGAACAATTTTGCAAGATGTGGTGGCCCGTGGCGTTGTGGGTTTGTGCGTCGACCCCAACCTCGACGGCGTAGTTTCGACACCTGCTGTGTGCAACGAAAAACGACCCCACCTCTTTCGAATCACTGACAATGCTCAAAGAGTATTTCCTGTTTAGAAAAATCTTCTCAAACAAAGCCGTTTGGATTTGGCATTAAACTGTAGGTCCCTTCCACTCGTGAGACACGCACAACACGAGTGGTTGCTAAGAAGCTATTCCCTGGCCCCCTACTGGCTGTAGCGCCACCCATTGTTATTATAATTTTCAAAAGACATCAGTGCTCTATCTCCTCACATTTAAGAGTCTGTAAAGGACAAACCAACAAACAAGCATTGATTTTTATTTATAGATAAGACTAGAAATAGTACCACATTAAAGAAACCTGTTAAATTGTGCTGGCCTTGATGATTTGAGCCTCGACGTCTAGGTTCGATCCCTGGTCGGTGCGACTAAAATTATTTTTACAGCCCCACCCCTTTCTTTCTAGAAAAAGCTTTTCAAACATGGCTGTTCGGAGTCGATATAGCACGAACAACACAAGAAGCTAGGCCATGGGCTTCTACAGGCTATCCAGGCACCCATAATTTTATATAAAGCCTGTCAAAGGACCACCCTCTGGAGCCAAGAACTGTGGTCCCTTTTGATTAGACCGATCCATTTACTAAGGTTTTTTCGCCGAATGTATTGATGCCAATCGCTATTTTATCTAAAATTGAATAAACGAAGTATCAATTATATAATCAATATACAAAGCTTAATTCGATTTGTATGTACATAGTTTCGTAAGAAATGTTTGAATAAATTTTATTGCAACTCAATATTTATTCCAACTCTCATATATGGTCATGAGGTTTGGGCAATGACTTGAAGAATACGATCGCGAATACAAGCTGCCGAGATGAGATTTCTGCTTGCTGTTGTGGAGTTACTCTCCGCGGTAGGGGGAGAAACACTGCACTACGCGGAAAACTCAACGTCGAGCAACTACTCCTTCGAACGGAAAGAACTATGTTGCAATGCTTTGAGCACGTGGCTCGAATGTCCCCATGTTGTTTCCTTGGCAGACCCAGGACGAGGTGGTTGGACCAAGTCCAAGAACTCGCTTCATTGCTCCTGGGCATAAATCCTGATGGCTTAGTGTTGATGGCCGAAGATCGAATGGCCTGAAGATGTCGAGTGCGTGATTTAGCCCTGAAACCAATTTAGTGGATCATGCGGGTCAGAAAATGCTAATTATGACATGATGATGTGAATACAAATCTTATCTTATGTGTGTTAATTTCTCGGATGAGAAAAAACATCACAGTCAACAGTTCAAGCTGTTCAAAGATGACCATATTTCACCCAACCAATTTGACGCTCGAAAAGCCCTTTAAGATGCCCACATGCGAAAAGGCGTGTTTGAATGTAAGAAATTGTGAAAAAGCATAAATTGCCTAAAAAAAATTACATCTCCGGGAACGCTTACAAAAAATGTGGACCACCAGTTAACTAAAACGTAAACAAACGAAATGTTGTTAAATCAGTACGAACTATTTAGACACAAAAGTTTGACTTGTGTAAAGAACGATGAAACTCAAAATTTGGGCACATACACTCAAGCACATTACGACCCTTTTTCTAGACGTTGTCCAGCTGGTGAGATAAATACATTAGCATCCCTAGGTTCGATTCAAATAAAAATAAGGTCTTCAAACAAATGACAATTACTTTGCTATAAGAATGTGTATTTTGCCAAATTACTTCACACACATACTTGACTTGACTCTCGTAATGACACTGATGTCCTATGATTGACTGAAGAAAAGTCAGTCGCATAGCAGGGAACATGTCATACGTATTCAATTTAAATTCATTGTAGATAGGACGCTCTATTGAGGTTTGAACCCAGAACCTTCGACAAAACCCATTCAGTTGAGGGACCCGTTAACTTTGAAGAATCTTTTCATTCACATTCAATGTAGGTGCGACATACTTATCGCTTTATTTTATAAAAACTCAGGATTGATGTAATTGAACGATAAATACCAACTTTTTTGCAAAACATTCAAACCTGAGCTTTAGTTTTAAAAGTTTGAAATGTTGCCTTTTTAGTGCCATTCTGTATCGTGGTAAAAATCTCCTTTGGCAGCTGTCGCCCAGGTTGATTAATCAATTGCAGAACCAATTGATAACACATTTCTTACTTCACTGCCACAACCTAGGACATGCTCAAAGGACATAACAAATTACACGACTTGTCGTTTTGAACCTAGACGTCACCCCCAGCGTCTGCAATATCTTCGTGACGTTTGCTCAAGATATTCGGAAACCACTTCTCAACACGATTTCATACAAGTTGTGTATGATTACCGTGGTTTGGTTCATATATCCGCTTAACATTTTCAAAATAAACACAAAATGCTTAGCATTCATAAGATTCACACATTTAATAGAGGCAGTCCAAGAGATCACAATAACAGGTGTTCAATTAATAGGCGTATTTCAGGAGTGGCGCTGGAGCGGCCTTAAGCAGAGCTGGAGCGGCGACGACTGGAGCGGCCTTAACCAAAGCTGGAGCAGCGGCAACAAGTGGGACACGGCTGACGACAGCGTTGAATCCGTTGATTGGGTCAGAGGTGTAGTCAACAATGCGCCTGTAACCATCAGCGTCGTTCAATGAGTATTGACCACGGACAATTCCACCGTCGCGGGTTTCAACAGCGTTCTTCGAGTCTCCGGTAAGGACGTCTTGCACATCGTATCCGTAAGTGTACTGTGGGTGTGGATCGTATTCCTCAACCTGGGCGACAGCTGCCAAAGGAGCAGCTGGGGCGAGGATACCGGCACTAGCGGCGGCGATGCAAGCGAACAGAACGACGAACTGAAAAAAGACAAAATAACACGTTAGACTGGCTGTTGGACATCCCTTCGGCTCGGGGTCTTACTTTGAATGCCATTGTTGCTGGTGATTGGGTTTTGGTTTCTAGTGTGTTGCTCTAGATTCAACTGAGGAATTGGAACTGATTACAGTACGCACTGACGGTGGCTTTTATACTGAGACGAGCGCTGAATACGGTAGCAGTTCACTACATTCGCTCAAGCAGTGAGCAGTGTTTTCTTAATTTTATTTTGGTGGGGTGAAATTGTTGCGCTAGGTCAGCACTATGTGATGTGCATATATATGCTCACTATACTCGCATAATTGGTTTCTTAAGCCCATGGTATTCCCGGGGAATTGGACAACTGCAGGTCTGGTCATTCGAAAAAAGAATAGTATTTGTCCAAAATTGTGAGGTTTTGTGTATTGTTTCGTAAAAGAGATTTCGCCAGATCCTCGTGAGCTTGTTACAGGATCTCGTGAGGTTTGAGTAATTTTTATTTTTATTGTTGAATCATGAGCTGCTTGTGACTTAATTTATACCTCTATTGACCCACACTCTCTCTGGGCGAGAATTCTGTCCATAAGGTCAAGTAGGCAATAAAGAGGCTGATGTGAATGCACTTTTCCTCATCATTGTGGCGTCATGGGAAAGGAGATCATCACACCGCTGCAGATGCACCTTTTGTTCGATGTTCGATGTCATTGAGGATGACAAAGAAAAATGGTCACTTCGGCATCAATGTCATTTTGCACAATTGGGCTAGCGACTCTCTGTAAGGTGACTTCTGATACATGATCCTGCAGAAAACAATGCAAATCTTATGCCCCAACTCTGAAGGTACTTCTAAAATTCCGTCAAACTGGTAGCATTCGAAGATGACACTCAATGACGGCATTGAGAAGGACGCATCTAAAATGAACCTGAAGGTAAATTATGGCAAGACGAAGTAAGAATTGTCCCCTACAACAACAACTCCTTGGTCAGAACATAATACTGGCCAACTTTCACGTGGGTAGATATGGGTTGGCTCACCGAGAAACAATAATATAGCCATCTCTCAAACGACCAAGCTGTCCGGCACAAAATCATGGACAATCTTAAGCACGAATAAATAAATCCTTGATTCACCCAATCCCGGCGAGTAGGTTTGAAGAATACAGTAACTTGGCTTTGACACCAAGACCGGCCTTTCTGAAAGCCTAGCATTACTCCTTCCATTATTCTTGAAAACACCTTCCCAATCGAGATACTTGAACGTCCTCCCCTGATTCAATGAGACTCAATTTAGATGCAGATTTGATTGAAGAGGCGTTCTTGAATTGACCATTCCGTGCTATTTGTCCACGTTAGCCTTCATCCCAGTATCTGCGCATACAGCCATTTATCAAGTGCGCGCTAGATTTCCGTCTGGGTTGATCTGAGGACACAAGATGAATATGACTTACCCTTAACCCCCGAAACAGTAACACTCTCCGCCCCGGCTGCGATGCAACATCCAATCCGGATATATGTATGGAAAGGAGAGTTAACGCATACTGTAAAAGTTGGCAATTTACCACTTTTAATGCGAACACAACAGCTAAAGCCTATGTATAGCGGCATGAATCGTAACCTCAGGGGCGAACAGATAATGCCCCACTAATGCCCGTCCTCCCTCTGGACCATTACGACAGGTATGTAGTCACGTGCAGCGCCATTAGACTCAGAGAAGCAGGAGGTTGACCGCTCAGCGAGACCGTATGGCCATAGCTGAGCTCTGCAAATCTTGCCTAAGCACCTAATCCAAATTCTTATGGACTCCATTACGCCACCGTGGACTATGAAAACTCGACACACTGCCAATTTCCATCCAAAGAGGGCTGGTAAACCCAATCACTCAAATCAGAATACCAACTTCTGATCTACACTTCCTTTTCTTCTTCTTATGGCGCTACACTCCGGACTGAACCTGGGTCTCTGTCATTAAGCCTCTTTAGCTGCCACGATTCTTAGCCAGCTGCCTCCAATTTCGTACACCAAGTTGGTTGATGTGCTTCTGCACTTGTGTGCGCCATCGGCTTCGTGGTCGTCCTCTATTGCATTGTTCGGAGTCGAAGGGTCTTTGGGCTGAAGCAGTGTTGTCCATGCGCTCTACACGGCCTAGTCATCTTAGGCATTGAGTCCGTAGACGCCTGACTAGCCTCATGTCGCTGTACAGCACGTAAAGTTCGTGGTTGAATCCTCTTCTCCAAACTTTCAACGCAAAGGGCACCAAAGTTTGAAACCAGAACTTTTGTCTCAAAAAGAACGATGGGCTTCTTTATTCGCTCTTGATAAAGTCCAGGCTGCCGCGCCATAGAGCAGGACAGGGATGTTGTTTCTGATTTAAACAGATGGATCAAAGCTAAACCACGGTGTAGGTTCAGCGGTCTTCTCGGCGAATTTCTCCAGCTCTTATTATCCCCAGACCACTCAAGTATCTTCCACGCTGAAGTACTAGCGATCAGGGAGACGTATCGACTTCTCAGCAATAGCTGCCCCTATGGTAGAACTGCAGCGATCTGTAGCGACAGTAAAGTAGCCATAAGGGCCATAACCTCAGCAACCACCTCCTCTAAATTGATGTAACAAACAGGCCAGTAGTAGTTGCAACATTATTCTCCTCTGGGTTCCAGGCCATAACAACACAAAGGAGACGAGATCGTCGATAAGCTGGCCATGCAAGGAGCTTCCGGCAATTACCCCACTGAGTTGGTGGATCCCCCAATCAATCACGTCAAATACACCATATACCAGCACTATCTGACCTTAGCTAGTAGAAGGTAGACTAGGTCATCCAAGTACAAATTCTCTAGGAAAATCTGGCTTTTTTTAAAGTGGAACAGAAGACTTGCTTAACAAAAACCGATCCTAAATAGCTAGAGTCGTGACCGCAAACTCAGGGCACTGGCCCATAGACAACCACATTGCTAGACTCAGTATATCGACTAACCCACACTGTCGCTCGACACCCACTCAGAGGAAAGTCTGCCTCACTCTCTCCGTGCACTATCAAGCAAGGATATATATCGTTCGGGAAACCCCTCGTTAGTACACTCTCCAAGATAGGTAACCAAAGCAGTCCACCTTCTACCACTAACCATAACAACCCTGGATGTGGCTGCAAAGCAGCATGTTGCTGCACCTTTCACCTTAGCAACAATGCGTCTATGCACTATAACATGTATTCGTATTCTTTCATTCTCATATTTGTTTGCGTATTTCTGGTTAGTAGCGCCCTTTAATGTTTTGTCTCCTTCTGTCTGTTTTTGACTAAATAGTAGCTATTAAACTATTATTGTCATGCTAAGCGAAGTCAGTCATTTGGAGAGCACCGACGAGATCTTTTTTTTACATCGTATGTACGTTTGGCTAACGAACTACGCTGCTTGTACCCGGTTTGAGCTAAACCGAGTAGCCACCTAAACCAACCAACTATGTATATGTAGCTACTCAATAGCCTTCAGAACAGGTCTGCCACCCTAAGTGGGGGTTGTGGAGCTCACTCTATTTGCGTAAAGTATTCGACTCATTGGAAGAAACTAACTTACCACTTTTGATTTGTTTCTCTGTATCGGCGAATAGTTAATCAGAACTTTTAGCTGAACTCCTTTCAGGACTGCTCCTTAGCTGCTCGCATAGCCAATTTGCACGTAATTTGGAATCTTCATAAGTCGAATTCCTTCCTAACTCTAATTTATTCGTCATATAATAGCATTCCCTTTCGTTTTCCATACAGGAATGTCGTCTCTAAGTCAAATTGCCTCTTACTCATTCACATTTCCTCGGTTATGCTATGAACTAACATAACTTAACAAAATAAAAAATTTAGCCTCTCGCAATCCGTAGTCTCCGTTGTTGAATTATTTATATAAATACTGTAACCGATTTATTAAAACACTTTATATATATTTTTCAACTTTATTAATAATTTCTAGAATGCACGTCGTTATTCCTTCGCAGGTCACACAAGAATGGATATCTTTTTATGTTCACTCCTCTCACACCGGTAGTCTTTCTTACACATTTACTCTCTTTCCTTAGAAGAGTGCCTGGATTAATTTGAAAGGCTACTACAATACCTTTATTTTTTTTTTTTTTTTGTTAAGTGACAAACATGATATACGCCAAGTTTAGAGAACAACTAAGGCTAGTTTTTAAGTCATTTGTGAGTATGAGTGCCAATAATATAAAAAAAAATCTTTATCGCTCTAACTCGCATTTTTCCAAAACTCCCTCCAACTCGAACAAATCGTAGGACCCAGAAAAAAAAATCCATTGTACTTCGTCTCAGTGAACGGATCACAAAGGTTGAGATCCCCAGCCTGTTCCGCAATTTAAAGATGAACGGCCTTGACAACCGTTTAGAATATTCTTGTAGCAGCTTTGTACTATTTATGTAAAAAGCTAAAGTGATAAACCGCCAACATTATTTCCCACATTGATTTTTTCTGCACCTTTCTTACGCTGTTTACAAGTGTTTTTCTTCCGTTCGAAAATTTCATAAATGCAAAATCAGTGCGTCGGCCATAACCGAACGTTTGTCCTGAAGCGGATGAGAACGCAAACATTTGTCCTAACTTTGTATCTCGCAGTTCTTCTTATTGTTTAAGCCCGAATGGAGCACTTCACAAGTAATTTGTTTTCCGCACAGAAGCTGGTTCATACTGAACTTACTTGTACGATATTTGCTGACATTTTTACATGTTTGGAATCCTTATAGTCAAGTGATATCCAAAGAGGCCATCGTGCATCGTTCAAAATGCGTCGACTTGCATTCAAAAGCAATTTAATATAGAGCAGCTAACGTCGCAAGAGAGTGTTGAAATTATGATTTATTTAAATAATGTTTAAGGTGTGAATGAGCAATTAGATAATTGTGGAGCAAATTACGTGACTGCTGGTGTGAGCGGAGTGCCAAGTGTATCAAAACATTGGCGTGCACTGAATAACTCAGAAATACGAGGAAAATAAATGAAGTACTACTATTCCATCACAGGGCAACCGGGCGTTGTGGTATACGTTGCACGTATACGTAACAACATAACTAAAGCAGATCGCTTAAACCCAAGCCATTAAAAACAAATGCGTTATTTCTTTTTAAAATAATACAATAAATTCGTTCACTTTAATCAATTAACAACAATAAATATCACATTTTTACAAATTTCGGTCTGTTTACCAGGCATAGGAGATGACTGGGGAGGCAAAGCTGCTCTTGACAATTGCTTGACCGGCATACGCCAATGGAGCTGGGGCGGCCACGGCGAGTGGGGCAGCCTTGATCAGAGCAGGAGCTGGAGCAGCCACGGCGACGGGAGCGGCCTTAACCAAAGCTGGGGCGGCGGCAACAAGTGGGACACGGCTGACGACAGCGTTGAATCCGTTGATTGGGTCAGCGGTGTAGTCGACAATGCGTCTGTAGCCGTCAGCGTCATTCAATGAGTATTGACCACGAACAATTCCTCCGTCGCGGGTCTCAACAGCGTTCTTTGAGTCTCCGGTGAGGATGTCTTGCACATCGTATCCATAAGTGTACTGTGGGTGTGGATCGTATTCCTCAACCTGGGCGACAGCTGCCAAAGGAGCTGGGGCCAGGAGTCCGGCACTAGCGGCGGCGATGCAAGCGAACAGAACGACGAACTGAAAAAAAAGAGAAATATCCCATTAGACTCTTCGTTTGTAATCCTTCCTGCTCGAGGTCTTACTTTGAATGCCATTTTTGCTGGTGAGTGGGTTTGAGTGTGTTGCTCTAGATTGAAGTGACGAATTGAAACTGATAACCACTCACGGCGACAGTGTCTTTTATAGTGAAACGAAAATGAAATACTTAACTAGCTGATGGCATGCCGACGCAAGTTGCGTTTTATTATGTGTGTTTGGTGTTCGTTGAAGTAGTGGGGCAGTGAGATGGTGAGGTATTGCGCTAGGTCAGGATAGTATTGTGTATCAATGGAATGCTGTGAGCAGCTATGTTTTATGATTGAAATGAAATGTTTTCCGCATGTGTGTCACTTAAAGAAAACTTGACTAGATTCGACGGGGTGGAAATAATCAGATAACTTTTGTTAAAGTAAATGTCTAGAGTCTTAAAGCCATCGACGTTCCAGTCACATGTACTACGTTTTACCATTGAACCAAATACGCCACGCAGACCTACAGAGTGTCATTGCGCATCTGTCAAGCAAATTTACTCAACTGTACTGAAATCTGCTGCATTTAAAAACAATTTGGGAATCGAAACGGAGTTGCCGAAGCTCAGGGAAAATCCAGAAGTTATACGGTGTTAAGTCTTGGGAATGTGGTGTTTCTGGCACCGGGACTGAGATGATGCATTACACTGGTTCGAAAACCAAGAGTACTGTGCTTTCAATTTATTCTTGTTTGGTCTCTTTGCTGTCATTAGTTCATAGCTGTCATATTTGAGTTGCGTGTACAATTTATAAATACTTCATTTTTGTTGTGATCTCACCACTAAAGGGGTGCTGCCACTTTCTCAATATTTCTGCTGCTTTGTTTTATTTAATAAACAAGACTTAAGGCAACACTTTTAACGCTGAACCATTTCATGTAACACATTATCGATTGATAGTAAGTGACATTTGCATTTAATGTCTAAGACGATATTTTCGGTTCTGTTTTTAGTACAAATCACATTACCCCTTGCTGGGCCATAATCAACAAAACTTTCTATCCACGACTACCTTTGTTAGTTGAATACAGCATCCTCAATTTGCTTGAAGTATTTTTGCTCATTTGTGCGTTGGATTGTTCTTCTAATGTAAGTTTACCACAGCCGGGGGTGCTGAGGAGAACGATTTCGAATGGAGAGATCTAGGACCGTAGTCATAAAAATTTGGGAGGCACAGATCTTATCGAGAGGGATGAGTACCTACTTGCATTTGTTGTAAGTAGCAAGTTAGCATTTTGCAATATAGGTAATTACCCCACCTTTATCACAAAGAGTAGACAGGAGGTCCTAGGCCTCAAACTTGTCTCGGACCATCTATCGAAGGGAGGTCAAAGAGGACCACTTGTTCTCTGACCACCAGAACATTACATGTATTGTAGCTAGTATCTATCCCTTTTCCAGCACCAGCTCAGGATATCTGTTAGGAAAACAAACTGAAACAATCAGCAAACTGTCAGAAACTTTCTAGGTAGCAGCACACAAAACCGTTCAGAACTTATTCTCGCATTAAACGAACGCTTTGAACTCCTGTCCCATTACTAGAGCAAGTTAACTCCCCTGGTTGCGATCGGAACTCCAGCCTTAGTTAGGTGTGCAGGCCGCGATTTAACAAAGCCAAGAGCATCGGCCTTACGCCTGTACGCGGTTTTCTTGAATGAATTTGATGCTAAACTGGGTAGAGCAGCTAATTTATGTAGATTAATACATCGTGTTGGGTGACTACAACACTCATATGGTAGATAGATAGATATTTATTCAGATTCTTTTAAAATTTACATGGTCTGAGTTACCGCACATTATCTTACACTGAGATTTGATACCTAATTGCATCTTTCTACTGAATTTGTGATTACATTTGTTTCTAAAGAAACTTGAATGTACAAATTAACATTTGAGGAAAAAATAGATAGTAAAAAAAACCCCATTTAAGATAGTAAATAAAAAAAAAAGAACACTCATATGGTTGTGGATGTAAAGATATTGGAAATTGGCAGTGCATGTTGCATACCATATGTATACACTTGGTGCCATCGGAGTCTTTAACAAAAATCGTTGATACATCTCATTGTGGTACTATCGCGTGTTGAACGAACAGCTTGTGGCGTTCTATCGAACCTGGTTTTGTGCACGGAGTCATCTTTTCTCAAGATGGAAATCAAGAGTAGTTACATGTCTCCAGTGCAGTGGGAGAAACAACAGAAACAACAGCAGAGGTATATCTTGCTGTCGATAAGGGCAGAAAACAGAATGCTTTCGTCCCGGCAGAATTGCAAAAGACAAGAATTTCACTCTAAAAAACTATACTCGAGAAGACTTCCTAGAAGCAGATAGGTGTTTTTTTTTAATCTGTTGCGTAGATTTGCAAAAGGCCTAGAGGTAAGCTTTTGAGTGCTCTGCAGGCGGGGTATTGAGTGTCCTCTTTTCAGTGCTATTCCGTGACAGTCAAGGAGATATCGCATAAGTTTTTCCTAAATTTAATTATATTGACGTGGACAATATTCGAATTCAAAAAGACGGTGCGACATGACATACAGCCCTGACAATGGGTATCACAAAGTCGCTAAGCACCTAAAAGGTAGGTTGCTGTCTGCTAGTGCAATAAATTGACTAATTATTGAGTCTCGAGTATTTCAGTGTATAACCTTCTACATAAAAGGACGGCTATTTTAGGGTTCTGTCATGTCATGGATAACGTCATGAATGTTATTTGAAAACAAAGCCAGAATCAATTCTATCTGACACCGTTGTTGTTTTACTGAAACCTCTTTTGCTTTCGTTCTTATCTGGCGAGGCTGTGGTATCTACTTTAAAACATTTTCGCTAGTGTCATAGCGTTCAGCGTCGACCCCATGTTCTCCGCACACATTCCATGAGATACCGTGCACAAAACCAATTTTAATAAGCAACACGTCTCTCGCTTGGCGTATTTTGCTTCCCGATTTTTTTTAAACAATGAGAGCACGTTTTCGGCTTTGACTACATCTCACCCGGCCCATCAATAAATGACATATTTCGCGTCCCGTTCCGCACGTAGTCACTGGTGTACCTGGTGATTTCGAATGCCTCTTAAAGGCGTGTGCCGTGTGCCGTGTGCCGTGTGCCTTGTCTCCTCAGTTACAATCCTCTTCGGCGTACTCCACCCAGAAACAATAATTATCCCTCTTCCTACCGCATTTCTCACGATGAGAAGATGAAAAGGCCAAACCATCACTAGCCTTGTCAGCAGTCATTAGCAACAAGAAACAAGGAAACGCAATGGCATAGGGGACAGGAAAAAAAATTCGTGGCTGGGAGGCATATAAAAAAGCTCTTAATACTTTCAAGACTGAACTAAGGAAAGTCAAGAAGTACTTGGCTACAGACTCAGGGAAATATTGGCAACCCCTCAAAATGTCGTGCTTATTTCAAAAAGCAGATGATACCCAGACCACCAGCAGCAATTAAAGTCTGGGGCTTCCCACCGACACTTATTTTCGTAGGTCGCTGCGAAGTAGCATATCTCAATAATTATGAGATCTCTCCTGTACTACATGCAGCTCTCTTGGAGTGACGACCAACATTGTCAAACGGGCCATAAGCGCCTTCAAACCATACAAAATGACAGGTCTCGATGGTATCCATACCGTGGAGCTACAACAGGACCCAGACCGTATCTCTCCCCGGCTGGTCAAAATCATCCAATCTTGCGACGGTAGTATTCATATCAAAGGCAGGAAAAGCTCACCCGCTAAAGCGAGGGACCTAAGACCAACCTAAGTCCATCATCCTTCCTACTCAAACTACACAATCGTGACTGACCACCGATGCAGGTGCTCGTCTTCACAGCATGCCCACAACAAAGGGAAATTTGTTCGAAAAGTCCCTAGTGGCTTTTGGACATCATCTTAGAGCGATAAACTCTATGCTTGGTAACATTACAATCTGTAACAAGTCAATAGAGGCATCTAACAAGGCTCTTCCCAATTGTGGAACATAGTAGTGAACGAACTCATATTGACATTAGAAAAAACAAGGTACAAGGTCATTGTCAGTGGAAATATACATCTCCTTTAGGGGATGTCTCACAGGAATCGCTTCTCGAATTAAAAAAATGCATCCAAGAATGTGGCCTAGTTGTGAATCCGCAGAAAAAATGAGTCCTATTCAGCAAGAAATACGTACAAAATTCCTTCCTTCTATTATCTTACTATGCGATAGACAATCTAAAACTGAATAACAGGGTGAAGACTCAACTGGAAGCCCACCACGCACGAACGCGTCAGGAAGGCCTCCTCGGCTGTATACCCTCTCCGAAGCACACTCCTTAACCTTCCACCGATAGAACCATTCGCTAAACAGGCGGCGGAGATAACCCTTACTTCCCATTACCCAGTCTTCGAGACGTAACCAGCCAGATCATTCTTGGAGTCTCAACATCAGACGCTGGATGGTCCTCTGTGTATGTATATTCACAAATGGAACGAAGATCGGCAATGGTGTGGGGACGGGTGGTTATTCTAAGGATCTGATCATTCAACTGTCATTCTGTTCTCGTTCATCTCTTGACGTGATGGTAGCAAGTATTTTAGGATCATACACACGGAGCTATACACATGTCCCTATTCATTTATTTCATTTATCTTAAAATGTCAAGTCCTTTGGTGTAACACTGTCGGATGCACTAGCACTGGGTATTGATCAAATTAAAAGATTAAAACCAAAATTACTCCGTACATACATATATGGGCCACCATAGGTGTTTGGTTATAATGTCTACGAGATCTGATCAACCACAAAAGAGGGCAAACGCCAAATATATAAATTATGAGTACAGCGTAAGCTCCCCCGTTCATACGGGTCATGAAGTCCTCACAACCATCTTTGGGCGGTTAGCTGTGCAAACAGAAATTCCTGTTTAAGGTCTGAAAATGGTTGATTAATTTCAGTCGTCTTGCTGATATTTTGCTTGATATTGTCAAATCCTTAACTAGCTCGAAGTCATATCTGCTAATCTGGAACTTCTAACTTCTTCAATGTATCGTCTTTGTTGATTAATATTTTTGAAGACCTTCTCGTGATACTAATTAAACTACATTGCAATTTGCAATGCACTTAAGAAATAAGATTCGTTGTTCAGATCTTCACTAAGGTCACCAAGGCACTACCTTTAAAACCAATCGAAATAATTGAAAACTAAAGAGATTTCTTATCATTTAAATAAATTCGTTCACTTTAATCAATTAACAACAATACATATCACATTTTTACAAATTTCGGTCTGTTTACCAGGCATAGGAGATGACTGGGGAGGCAAAGCTGCTCTTGACAATTGCTTGACCGGCATACGCCAATGGAGCTGGGGCGGCCACGGCGAGTGGGGCAGCCTTGATCAGAGCAGGAGCTGGAGCAGCCACGGCGACGGGAGCAGCCTTAACCAAAGCTGGAGCGGCGGCAACAAGTGGGACACGGCTGACGACAGCGTTGAATCCATTGATTGGGTCAGCGGTGTAGTCGACAATGCGTCTGTAACCATCAGCGTCATTCAGTGAGTATTGACCACGAACAATTCCTCCGTCGCGGGTCTCAACAGCGTTCTTTGAGTCTCCGGTGAGGACGTCTTGCACATCGTATCCATAAGTGTACTGTGGGTGTGGATCGTATTCCTCAACCTGAGCGACAGCTGCCAAAGGAGCTGGGGCCAGGAGTCCGGCACTAGCGGCGGCGATGCAAGCGAACAGAACGACGAACTGAAAAAAAAGAGAAATATCCCATTAGACTCTTCGTTTGTAATCCTTCCTGCTCGAGGTCTTACTTTGAATGCCATTTTTGCTGGTGAGTGGGTTTGAGTGTGTTGCTCTAGATTGAAGTGACGAATTGAAACTGATAACCACTCACGGCGACAGTGTCTTTTATAGTGAAACGAAAATGAAATACTTAAGTGAGCTGAAGGCATGGCGAAGCAAGTTGCGTTTTATTATGTGTGTTTGGTGTGCGGTGGGGGCAGTGAGGTGGTGAAGTATTGCGCTAGGTCGGGATAGTATTGTTTATCAATGGAATGCTGTGAGCAGCAATGTTTTATGATTGAAATGAAATGTTTTCCGCTAGTGCGTGATTTCAAGAGAACATGAGGAACTCGACGAGTGGGAAATCAGTTGGGTAGATTTACTGAAGGTAATTTTTGGGGGAACTAAGTTTTGCAATTATGTTGTTGCCTACATCGTAAATGAATCGCCTGCAATTCAATTTTGACAGGCCAATTGTTCTTGAATATTCTGTGTAGGTTTGGCTGTTTTTAGTCAATTTAAGTGAAGTGCTTTTTTCGTGTGGTTGCTCACATGGCAGATTTTGTGCGAAATTTCGTATCACATTTTTGGTGTGAAGAGTGCTTAGCCATAGAACGGAAAATGTTTTCCTTTTTCCAAAGGCTCGTCTTATGACGTTCCTACGAGTTTACAGAACATGGGAGTTACAAACGTATATGGATGTCAATATATCAGTTTGATATTTCGTACAAGCAACACAAAGATCTGCAATGACTCCATCGACAGAAACCTGAAGAAGATGTGGTTGCAGCGTCTCAAGCAGACATTATGCCAAGAGATATAAGATAAGACCGGAGTTAGACGGAAAGAGATATTCGCTTCAGGAGACTGCTCTAAGTCTTAGGGTGGATCAAGGGAGAAGAAGAAGATTTCTCGGAGTGCAATGAGGGCACCCATTGTGATGTTATGTGGACTAGAGAGCTGCTCCACGTCGAAATCGAATTTCGAAGAAAAAGGCTGCTGAATGAGAAGAGGAGGAGTGAGATTTGAGAATCTGGGATGAGGAGGAGGAGAAAGCTGATTTGTGCGGCTAAGTAATATTAGTTCTTACTACACCAAGTACCAGCAAAAGGTACATATTCACGGTTTTATATCGCAAACTCTCTGTTTTGAGCACGCGGACGGACACGAGCATAATTTAATGGTACTGTCCACATTGGACATATTACGGATACTGTCCAAAATAAAATAAAACATAGCTCTCTCGTCGATCACTTCATAGGAATCAGGATAGATCTACATCCAAATAACAGGTCTATTGCACATCTTCTGGTGGACTTGCATAGTTCATAATTATTGTAGATTATGGTGTATTCAAATTGAAGTAAAGATACAAAATAACAACGTGTAATAAGGGATATATAAGAAGAGGGAGTGGTGGCCCGTGGCGTTGTGGGTATGTGCGTCGACCCCAATCTCAACGTCGTTGGTTCGATTCCAGCTCGGAGCGACACCAATAATTTTCACGACCCCACCTCTTTCGAGTTACTGACAATGCTCAAAGAGTATTTCCTGTCTAGAAAAAGCTTCTCAAATCTGGCCGTTCGGATTCGGCATAAAACTGTAGGTCCCTTCCACTCGTGTGAGAACAATAGCACGCACAACACGAGTGGTTGCTGAGAAGCTAGGCCCTGGCCCTCTATGGGCTGTAGCGCCACCCATATTATTATTATTATTATTAAGAAGAGGAAGCAGTCATTTATTTATATTTAAAACTTCTACGCATGTTGAAAAAAGGAAAAACTAACGGCACTGGCCACAAAATAGTCAAATATTCAATCGGCGTCAAATCTCACGAACGATAATAATAATACGCTCACCATACTAACTCTTCAATAAATCGATTGTAACGTGTGCTGTGTGGCCTTTGGCACAACCCTGTTAAAACCAGATGTGGCCCAAGTCAATATCTTCCTATTCGGTCCCTGTAACGTGACGATCGTTATAGTCGATTAAAAAATATGGCTCAACAACGCCAGCAAAATACTCCATAATCTGGTCTGAGCGAAGGCCAATTCTTGATAACTCCCTGGAATTAGCTCATTTGGATTTTTGTTACGGAATTCTGAACGGCAGTGATACCGACAGTTCGATCAATAAGTTGTCTCACGAAAACTATAGTAAGCACGAAAGTTGCGTGTCCCGACTCCGACCCCGACTCCGAAGTTGGTAGAACATTTTTGTAACTTGCGGACATTGCTAGTTCGTGTTCTTTATCATGATAAGAATGTTAGGCTTACCGAATAAATTGACAGCGACAGTTGATTAGTGAAGTGTGTTCACAAATTATATTCAAAGTTGTCAACTCCCTACTAAAAAACCCTTTACATAGGTGCATATTAGACACAATTATTAACTACTTCGTATCTGAGGTGGCCCGTGGCGTTGTGGGTATGTTCATCGACTCCAACCACGACGTCGTAGGTTCGATTCCTGCTCTGTGCGACAAAATAATTTTCACGGCCCCACCTCTTCCCAGTCACTGGCAATGCTCAAAGGGTTCGCAGTCGGCAACTGTGTTTCCTTCCACTCGTGAGAGAGCAATTACACGCAGAACACATATGGTTGCATATGGCCCTCTACGGGCTGTAGCGAAACCCATATTATTATTATTGTTATAGTATCACGCTGAAATTGCAATGGAACTATTGAATCTATATTCACCTGATTTAGGGTCATTATGCGGAGTATTGACCGGCCACTTTTCACGCCTCTATCATGACAAACGCTGTAGATAGTCTAGAAAGAAATGAAAACCTAGAAATCAAGAAAGATTATACGAAAAATGGCACCTAGATCAAAGAAGGGGAGACAATAGAGCTTCAAGGTCACAGTGCACAAGGTCGGAAACACAAATCTTTTATATTCTTCAATTCAATTCAAATAAGAGTCTTCAACCAATGTGGATCCAATTATGTGGCACATGAGTCCTATACAAAGGTAGAGAGCTGTAGATATCGGATAATTGTCTTTCCGGGCACACCAATGTTGTCAAATATATCTATATACCCATAAGACAGGGCTAGTTACGATTCCATAGCGCTTTTATCTCTTGACAATGATTATAGCAACATTCGAGTTATCATGTCGGGATACAGTCCAAGCCAGACAAGAGCAGTGATTTCCAGGGATCATAATTGTTTGAAGTTGGTGATTCTGTAAGCCACAATTTTTCTCTGTGAGTTCTAAGCTGTGGAGAGTAATTATCTCTGATAAAAATAAGGTCAGTGTTTATTTAATTTATTTCTTGCAGAGATCGGACTTCTAAACGGCTCTCCCATTATAGCGATGCCATTGCAAAGGTTCGCATTTTAGAGAAATTTGGAGAAGGACATAACAAAGCGACGTGCTTCCGAGAAAGTATGAAGCCACCTTAAACAGAGAGGTTTAGACTAAGCATTTTAACGTATTTTAAAATATTTTAGTGCACGCCATTCAGCTTTACGACTTTTACTTTTCTCTTAGAAAATGTTTGAAACACTGCTTAAAATGTACTACTCAAGGTGACCTATTTCTTGACTTCGGCATTATGCGCTTGCAATTTACTTGATTTCCTCGCACATGATGCTTGCCATTGTTCTCACTCCTTTTGGAAATATTTCAAGAACATTTCTCGTTACTGAATTCCTTACGAAGTTGCACATAACAAAACAACATCAACAAGTGAAAACAAATGCGTTCTTTTTAAATTACATCAATAAATTCGTTCACTTTAATCAATTAACAACAATAAATATCACATTTTTACAAATTTCGGTCTGTTTACCAGGCATAGGAGATGACTGGGGAGGCAAAACTGCTCTTGACAATTGCTTGACCGGCATACGCCAATGGAGCTGGGGCAGCCACGGCGAGTGGGGCAGCCTTGATCAGAGCAGGAGCTGGAGCAGCCACGGCGACGGGAGCGGCCTTGACCAAAGCTGGAGCGGCGGCAACAAGTGGGACACGGCTGACGACAGCGTTGAATCCGTTGATTGGATCAGCAGTGTAGTCGACGATGCGCCTGTAGCCATCAGCGTCATTCAGTGAGTATTGACCGCGGACAATTCCTCCGTCGCGGGTCTCAACAGCGTTCTTTGAGTCTCCGGTGAGGACGTCTTGCACATCGTATCCATAAGTGTACTGTGGGTGTGGATCGTATTCCTCAACCCGAGCGACAGCCAGTGGAGCAGCTGGGGCCAGGAGACCGGCACTAGCGGCGGCGATGCAAGCGAACAGAACGACGAACTGAAAAAAAGAAGAGGAAATATCCCATTAGAATCGTCGTTTGTAATCCTTCCTGCTCGAGGTCTTACTTTGAATGCCATTTTTGCTGGTGAGTGGGTTTTGGTTTCTAGTGTGTTGCTCTAGATTCAAGTGACGAATTGAAACTGATTATGCTACGCTCTAACAGTGACTTTTATACTGAGACGACCGTTGAATACGATAATTCGTCGCAATGCGAAGAAACAGTCCAAAACGAAATCGAATGACCACATCAAGGTCTCGCAATAGATTCGAATGCGTACGGAATTCAGCGGAGTTTCCCGCCATAAGCTGCATTGTTTGTTTTATAAAAGAGACAAAAAATAGATATGTGTAGGTACTCGTGGTTGCATGGAATTAGCATCTGCAGTTATTTGGATCGGTTCACTTTAGGTATGTGGATTATTCAATGAAGGATGGAATTCAGTTGTGAAAACAGAATAAGATGTTGACAATCAATGACAACCTAAAATAATGTTTGCAAACTTTAGCCTTGTTACTTAGTTTCAAGCCACAATGCATGCTTGACACTCTCCGGTACCCGGTACTGACACTGGCACCGGTGCTGTCCATTTGACATGGATTATAGTTAATTAATCGTGTTCACAGAAACACGCTTCGTTACAATAGCAAGGTCGTACGATCTTAAGAGCGCGCTCGGTGAAATTAAGTGGTCATGTAGATGCAGTTATTCATGCTGTCGTGAATAATTTATAAAATCTGAGAATCGAATTTATTCGATGTGGGTGGAGACATCGTTTGAGGGGCGGCCAATGGGCCCTTTTGTGGAGTATTGTGTTTTCGATCTGAGCCGTGAGACGGTGTGTTGAATTTAAATGCTCTTGATACATGTGCTGTAGGACGAAGGGAACATTCCTGATTTATTAGACGGCTTTGGCATTAGATATGACCTCATGAATGGATGGCTTTCTTTGAATTTTATGGGCTTGGCTTGAAGTGATTGGTGTGCATTTAATAACTGCTGATCACCGCTCAAGTTGTATTGAGCATCGTTGTTTAATTGTAACGTAGATTAGACAAGATAAAATTCGGTTGATGTTTGGCTTGTCAATTGTTTTATTTTTGACAGCTCATGAGTGGAACCTGGCGTGTGTCAAGGTCAAGCTTGCACAGTTCGCAGTCCCATTTCATCATGATCTGACGATGAATGCACCCGGAACAACAGCATGCCTGACGCGTTTTATGGTCCAAGATGGGCATGACAACAACGGCGTAAGTTATAGTGCTTTTTTCTCAGAATGTAAAATGCAGCAACTGAACCTTGTCGACATTTGGTTCCAGCAAGACGGCGCTACATGCCACACAGCAGACGATCAATTGCAAAATCAGTTCGGTGAGCAAATTGTCGTTCGTTTTGGGCTGGTGAATTGACCGTAAACTTAGTCAACAGAACACCGTCTATATTTCACGGGTATACTTTAAAAACTCACTATTATGAAGAGAAGCCAGCGTCAAATGAAACCTAGGGTGACAACGTTACGCAAAATGGTAAGCAAATTTAATCAACAATTAGACTCTCGGCATGAACCACCTAAGACGTAGGCAGGGTAGGGTACGTTAAACATTCATAGTTAATATTTCGGTAATATCGATGTTTTCTGTTAACTATCGATAGTTACATAATTTCAAATGAAACAAAGAACTAGCCCAATAACTTTTTTTATTTGTGTTGTATTTATTTTTATAATGTATGTTTCGCCTTAAGGGAAGCAACTCATTGAAACGTCTTGTAACTGAGCAAATAAACGGCCTGAGGTGTTGACGTACTGAGTCATATTATGATCAATGGGTCCTCGTGGACCAATTGTTATACCCAGTAGAGGGAATTTATTTCCCCTTTGTCGTACCCGTTGGATGCATCTTGTCGACATTATTTAGTTTTCAACCAGCCTTATGTCTTTCAAGTCAATAAGTACAATTGCCGATGTTGTAGCGATGACAATTTACAAGTGTTCGAAACCAAGCAGCCACGATCCAGCATCCACAAATATTGACTGTTTGGTGTGATTTATGACATGACGGCATCATCGAACCGTCTCAGATATAGGACGATACAGAACGATGTCAACCGATTTCCTTTGACCAGTTTTTCGGATCCAACTAGACCGCTGGTGGCAATACAAGCGACGCTATACAATGCTCGAATTCGGGAAGGAGCCATTTTGCGAATGCGACATCTCGCTTCAAGCATTCATCAACTGGTTGATACGATATTGCGCCACTAATCTTTTGAGACGCCATTTCTGGGCATTAAGCCACACACATTAAGCCGCCTCGTAAAACATTGAATCCACTGCTTCAAGAAGCACTGTGAGCGATGCCTAAGAGCCCGTATTTAATACATAATGACATGAACTTGGCTGTAAAAATAAGGCCATAATTGCTTTTATCTGTTCGCCCTGGACAATAGCGCTTACAACAGGCGTGGTGGTGTGAGACCCAGGCCTCATTTAGACTGCAGCGCCACGCATATCATAATCAGTATTGCTTAATGTTGCAGCTGACAGTTTCACTAAAACCCTCTTCCTCCGACGAGATTAATTAAATATAATAAAGTCCTCCCGAGCGTAATTATCATTTCACAATGGCTCCTCAAATGTAGGTAGTCGCTTCAAGCACGACTCTATCATAGAGAAGATGAATTACTGGATGGAATGGTAGCAAATCCTTCATAGGCCATAGATGGCGCAGTTTGTTGAGTGCCTGGCTTTGGTTATGGGTTCACCGGTTCGAATCCCAGTAAAAGCAAAATTAACATTCGTTTATCTGTTTTTCAAATCTAGTCGAGTCACCTTTTGTAGTTGGGATCAAATTAACAGCATTGGGTGTCACAATGGAACAACAGTGGTCTAAGTGTGCTGGCAATTTCGTTGGCAGCCCAATAGCGCATTGAAACAGCTGGAGAAGTGCAAGTAAATCGGGGTCTTTTTCTTAAGTGATGGGAGGAGTAAAGCTGAAATTTCCCCTTCCAGGATTAGCCAAGGTGGATCAATGGCCAAGTTAGCGGTTTTCAACGAAGTAATTGTTCCAACTTTCACCTGTGGTCATCAAATTTGGGTAGTGACCGAAAGAATAAGATCGCGAATACCTGTTCCCGAAATGAGAATTCTGCTTCATGTTATGGGAGTTACTCGTCGGGATAGGTTAGCGAGGAAGTCAATGTCGAGCAGCTACTGCTTCGAACGGAGGAAGATATGCTTCGATGGTTTCGACGAATATCCTCATCACTACGTCTCCCAAGGCATGCCTTTAGTGTGACACCATCAGGTATGCGTCCCCTTTCCAGACACAGGAGAGGTGGTTGGACCTAGTCCAAAAACTTACTTGGTTGTGCCTAGTCATAAAGCCTGATGAGGAGAGTCGATGGCGAGTATCGAGTCTTCGTTTCACAAAACATAAACTTAAATAGCTGCAGATATTGAAAAAAAGTTAATTTAGTTGTTTAAAAAATGTAAGAAATACTTTACCTTAATAAATTATTTGTTACAATATATATATAGTACTGCAATCTATCTGCATCCTGTCATTTTGGTGTGATTTTCTTTTATATCAGGACATATGCATATATATTTTTAATGAACTCTCCTTAAAATATTCAATTTTTGCTTTGCGGTCGTCACTACTATTAGATATTTTGCCAAATCTTGAATAATTTTATAGGACTCAGCAATTTTTTATTTTGTGTCTGGGAAGTTTGCATTGGTACATTTTACAAAATTTGAGGATTTATTAATTCTCACATCATTGTGAGATGTATGTCGTATTATTCACATTCCTTGGCCAATATTTAGGAGTAATCTTTGCAAATCCTAGTTGCGGTTGCATATATTTAAATCTGTTAAAGGTTTTTTTGTATAGTGCTCGGATTCGTGAAGATGCTCCTTAAAGGGTGCTTTATTCGTGACGCATATTGTGGAACCCATTGACATATCTATCTATTTCCCATCACACGGCATTATCCTTGAAATCAAATCAATCATTCAAAACAAATTACTTTTTAAATTAATACAATAAATTCGTTCACTTTAATCAATTAACAACAATAAATATCACATTTTTACAAATTCTTCCCTGTTTACCAGGCATAGGAGATGACTGGGGAGGCAAAGCTGCTCTTGACAATTGCTTGACCGGCATAAGCCAATGGAGCTGGGGCAGCCACGGCGAGTGGGGCAGCCTTGATTAGAGCAGGAGCTGGAGCAGCCACGGCGACGGGAGCGGCCTTGACCAAAGCTGGAGCGGTGGCAACATGTGGGACACGGCTGACGACGGCGTTGAATCCGTTGATTGGGTCAGCAGTGTAGTCGACAATGCGCCTGTAACCATCAGCGTCATTCAATGAGTATTGACCACGAACAATTCCTCCGTCGCGGGTCTCAACAGCGTTCTTTGAGTCTCCGGTGAGGACGTCTTGCACATCGTATCCATAAGTGTACTGTGGGTGTGGATCGTATTCCTCAACCTGAGCGACAGCTGCCAAAGGAGCTGGGGCCAGGAGACCGGCACTAGCGGCGGCGATGCAAGCGAACAGAACGACGAACTGAAAAAAAACACAAGAAATATCCCATTAGACTCTTCGTTTGTAATCCTTCCTGCTCGAGGTCTTACTTTGAATGCCATTTTTGCTGGTGAGTGGGTTTGAGTGTGTTGCTCTAGATTGAAGTGACGAATTGAAACTGATAACCACTCACGGCGACAGTGTCTTTTATAGTGAAACAAAATAAAGTACGTAGTCGAGCTGCCGAAGTAGATTGTGTTGAATTAAGTATGTTTCGTTTCGTTGAAGTGGGGGCCGCAATGTATTGCGTTTGGCCGGGATACCATTGTATATCAATGAACTATTGTCCGTGGCTACATATTATGTTTGAAATGGAACGTTTACCGGATATGAAAGAGTTGATGAAGTTGTAGTATGCGATTTGGCTGGCGAAATTAGTAAGGAAGGTTAAGCAAACGGGAACTCGCTCGGATAATTTTTTTTTTTTTTGCTTGTACTTGAGCCAATAACCCCATCACCAAACTCAGAAATAATTTCGAGATATTTTGACGGAATTTTTTCTATGGTAATGAAATTGTTTCTTCCCTCTATACAGCAATCGCCCTATATTTCATCATAAGGGCGTTTTAATATACTTGAAGACAAGTACGAAATTTCATATACCTACCCCGCATTTATTTCTTTCCATTTCATTTATTTCAACCATTTTTGAGGTCATTGGTTGTGTGAATTGCAAGGATTTTTCAGGTGGTCCAAGAGTGTCGCCTTTATTGTTTCGATGAGAATTATAGACTCTACTTATATTTCTTATGATACGATACATCTACATAAGTATACAAACAAAACTTCACGGTTTGCTTGTCATGAGTGTGCTCAGAAGTGGTTCATGTGTAAAAAAAATCATTTTGCGTTTGACAGTACGCATGCTACAGAATCTAGAAAAAGCCAAAGAATTACTTGATAATTCCGCTTCTTTTGGCTCATGACTTTGTTGTCAGAAGATGTTCAACTAACTTGTCCTGCCACACCACGATCAGCTCCTTCAGATGAAACTATTGCTTGCCGGGATTTATAGTATTTGTGAAGACATGTGAATATATTCTTACAACAAATATTAATGTTCAATTGCAAAATTATGTATCGGCTCTTGAATTTTCAGAGCAATTGTTGACGATTGGAGCTGGGGCAATGCCAATTCATGGAACTTTTGTGTTATTACACCATAGAACTGCGAACTGATTAAACGTGTTTTAACATAGCACACAAATGCAAAGGGCTGGTTAAACGAAAGAGGAACTTTGGCAACTATAGATAATGATGTTATTGAATTGAATTTCTCTAAACAATATAAAATAAATTGTGAATTGGTTTCGTAGAAATCTATTGATACTGATATCAATTTAGAAGAGGTGGTTAGCTTACCTACGGAATTTCTAAATTTATATGATTTACCGAGCTTGCCGCCTCTCAATCTGCGATTTAAGGTTTGGGTGACTATTGGTATACTTCGTAATATCATTATCAAAATTTTGACAAATTCGATGTTTCGATGTCACGCTTTACAATGGTACCATCCAATTTGCCGTAATTCATATGTCTACTATTCTTAGCTACAGCCCGTAGGGGCCAGGGCCTAGCTTCTCAGCAACCACTCGTGCTGTGCGTGCTATTGTTCTCTCACGAGTGGAAGGGACCTACAGTTTTGTGCCGAATCCGAACGGCTTTGTTTGAGAAGCTTTTTCTAGACAGAAAATACTCTTTGAGTATTGTCAGTGACTCGAAAGAGGTGGGGTTACGAAAATTGCTTTCGTCGCACAGAGCAGGTATCGAACCTACGACATCGAGGTTGGGGTCGACGCACATACCCACAACGCCGCGGGCCACCACCGTAGAGATATTTGCTTTCGCATTTTTACTATTCAATAAGCACAACGTCATTTTATGATAAACTTAGATATAATTGAGCCCTCGCATGTCGGCAAACTTTAAGTATTTTCATTCATTGTCGAAAACAATAAACAAAAAAATGTTGTGTATAGTTGCCAACTAAAAAAAAAAAACACAAAACACGACCAGACCGCCTAATCCATTTTGTGAGGAAAAACGTGGTAACACACACGTTTCTATGAAAATTTTCGCTGCCGACCAGTTTGATTTTTCAATCAATTTTCAAATTAAATGTAAAATTTGACGTAAACAATGGTTAAAAATTTACCGATTGGGAAAAAAAAAACATTCTGGCCGCATTATTGTTTCGTCCTTAAGGACTTAGCGTTATCATTTTGCCCTCTCACTAACTCGGGTGTTATAATTAGCATTTCAATTTTTCAGTTAGCAAGTATTCACTTACAAGAACCGGTCTTGTGTGCACTCAAACTAGCATGACTTTTTTATTTTCTGCAGGTAAATGTGCAGATATATGCTAGTAAATAAACACATTAATTTCTCCAAAATCTAAGCCGTTCCCGCTTACTTAACCTTCGTTACTAATGACACTGCCAAATCTTATTCCACAAGTTCATCAACAAACGCATATCCGGTAAACCTGTCATTTGAAATACAAAATATTGCTGTGGACAATACTTCATTGATACACAATTGTACCCCGGTCTAGCGCAATGCACTGCCTCCCCACTTTAACGAAAACCAATCCACATAGCAAATGGCATGCAACTTGCGTCGGCATGGCATTAGCTCACTTAAGTATTTCATTTTCGTTTCACTATAAAAGACACTGTCGCCGTGAGTGGTTATCAGTTTCAATTCGTCACTTCAATCTAGAGCAACACACTCAAACCCACTCACCAGCAAAAATGGCATTCAAAGTAAGACCTCGAGCAGGAAGGATTACAAACGAAGAGTCTAATGGGATATTTCTTGTGTTTTTTTTCAGTTCGTCGTTCTGTTCGCTTGCATCGCCGCTGCTAGTGCCGGTCTCCTGGCCCCAGCTCCTTTGGCAGCTGTCGCTCAGGTTGAGGAATACGATCCACACCCACAGTACACTTATGGATACGATGTGCAAGACGTCCTCACCGGAGACTCAAAGAACGCTGTTGAGACCCGCGACGGAGGAATTGTTCGTGGTCAATACTCACTGAATGACGCTGATGGTTACAGGCGCATCGTCGACTACACCGCTGACCCAATCAACGGATTCAACGCCGTCGTCAGCCGTGTCCCACTTGTTGCCGCCACCCCAGCTTTGGTTAAGGCCGCTCCCGTCGCCGTGGCTGCTCCAGCTCCTGCTCTGATCAAGGCTGCCCCACTCGCCGTGGCCGCCCCAGCTCCATTGGCTTATGCCGGTCAAGCAATTGTCAAGAGCAGTTTTGCCTCCCCAGTCATTTCGTATGCCTGGTAAACAGAGCAGAATTTGTAAAAATGTGATATTTATTGTTGTTAATTGATTAAAGTGAACGAGATTATTGTATTAATTTAAAAACCAATTTGGTTTGAATGATTATTGTGGGTTTCTTGGATAATCTCTGCCTTTTGTAAAGGCTTGAACCAAAAGGGGTGATGAATCCACTATAATGCGAGAGGCTCGCATGCATGTCGAGTTTCATAGGAATGTCAACAGGTTGTTAAGTAGGTTAACGCCTCCATCATCCCAGTTCTGTTCTAATAACGAAGTTGAACAATCAAACCTTCCTCAAAACTACTTTACAAAAGGAACACGTTGAAGTGCCCAATTCTTGAGAACGACGTATAATTCACTGATCTGGATCGTTTGCTACGAACAAGTGAACCCAGCAATTTTTTTGACACTTCGACCAACCCGTTGTCTCACTTACACGGTAACATTACGCAACGAATATGTTTACTTAAATTTGTACACTAAACTTGTTATTGCCTGTCTACTAGTCCGAGATATGCGACCGAAAATTGGAGCAATATATTGCTGCGACTTCTGTCTACACAACAATGCACTGTCTGGTGCTTGTTAGTATTTGCGGCAATAGACAGTAGTGCTAAACCATCCATCTAGAGATCTCGCGATCTCTCTCACTCCGTATTACCACTTATATAAATCATAATATGTTACGAAGAAGAGGTACATTTAGTTCGAAAACTCGGTTCGAGTGCTCTGCTATTGACAGCTTTCTAAAGTAGACCTATATGACCTGAAAAGAGATTTACTTTCATTTCACGAAAATAAAAATCCATCGGATACTTCTGATAATGTCAAAGAGTGTGAACCGTGCCCAAAGTCCTTACCTAGGTGGTAACATCACACAATCTTCTTCGCGCAGTAAATAGCTTGGATCCCTGCAAGTCCCCTATGTAAATTACTGCAACTGCGGCATGGCCTTAGAACAATAAAGCCATGGCTGACAGCATTCTTGCCACACGCAGCATCTCAGCTACACTCCGGTACTCCGGGGATGGACAGAATTTGTATTCATATCAACATGTAGGAAAGCGAGTCACAGGATCAATCCCAAAGATGTTGAAATAATTCCATTTGAGTTGTATATTTTAAGACTCGAGTTGGACCTCTATTCTATTCGCTTCCTTCGCTTGCCGCAGAGACTACTCAACGAAAAAAAACACTCCACTCTCTGTACCATCGAAAAATTCCTTGAGAACAAGCTATTCACGATGTTAGCTTCCTAGGCAGAAGGACTTTAAATTGGAAGTGTTAAATGGATACACAAAATCCTATGTTAGGTTAGGTAATGTGGCTACCATCATGAGCGATGGATTCACCGACACCCAAGAGTCCTCTGTGTTGCAACTGAGCCGTTGAAGCGTTTCCCTTTCTGGGTATTGCAACAATTTTTGCGACTTTCCACTTGCTAGGCAGATAGCAGTTGTTGATGCAATTGTTCATGAAGATTGCGAGAAGTATCATCACCGCTTGTGGCATTCGCTTTAGGATGAAATTCGATATTTTGTCGGTTCCGGCTGAGTTGAATTATTCCAGTAACTTCCGCAGTTGTTGTTAGTTCTTTATTTTCTATCGGTTCGTCATCTGAATTGTCCTCACTGAAGATGACGATTGTTTGGGATGAATTTCCAACGGCGGAAACGTAGTTGTTCATCTCTGCCACAAATTGCGGGTTATCGGGTGGCGATGTTTGCAAGTTGCCTTCGATGGATCTTGTGAACGTTTCAGATTGCTGGGCTGGAGTGCTTGCATCCCCTTTACTTGGGGTAAGAGTTCAGTCTGGTAGGCTCTTCCTCTTACAGATGGCCTGGTGTATCTGCCGGAACGGGTCCTGGTCCTGGCCGTATTTGTCCAAGCTTGCTTGCCAGCTGGGCGTTGTTGTGGTGGTATACTGCGTTCTGGAACATTACTTTCGTGCCGTTCAGCTCGCTGAGAGCAGTTTGATAAGCACCGCCATGTCCTGGTGCTATACTGGCTGTAGTCTCTTCTTTAACCTTTGGCTGTTACGGCCAGCTACTCCAAAAACCATATTGATTTTTGGACAAACGTCCAGATTAATTTGACATCCTTCACTGATATGTTGCCTAATTCGTTCAAATAGTATTCTTTCATGGTTTGTTTTCTTTATGGAGAGCAGTGCAAGCAGTCGCAGAGTCTGTGTGAGGGGTATTCATCTTCTTCGTTATGCCTCTGCGACAGAAGTTCGTATGGTAACCTAGTCTTGTAACGTATCCGAGCAATGCGGAATATGCCGTAATAACTGCTAGATGGTGACTCAGTGCTTTTCTGTCCAGACGGAGGATGACCATGGCTCCCGTTATGGCCATATCTGTTTCGTCTGTGGGTATGCGCAAACGTCATTCCATTTTTCACGGGTACTGTCGATCATTAACTCTGTGATCTTGGTTTCTTGAGTTTCTATTGGCACCCCAAAAACGAATGTTGCTCCTATTCTGATGAGCACGTCTGCTTTACATTTGCCTGGAATAGCTCTGTGTCCAAGAACCCAGGTTTTAGACTGTTTTGTCATGATATCTCGTTAAAAGACATATTGCAGAGTGCTACCATTTCGATCCTAAAACTTCAACAGCCATTCAGCGGCTTCAGAAGTAGGAATATTTCTGCCTGGAAACAATAGAGTAATCTGGTAAGCTAAAAGACCGTCTAAAAATCCAACTGTGTAGACTTGGCGTTGATATTGTTCAGTACAGAGTTCGTCTACAGTTTTCTACACGATAGTGTCTAGTTTTATATTTATTATCGCAGTCTTAGGTCGAGCTTCAGTATTCTGTAGGTTCTTCTTTAAAATCGTATGAGTATAGCATATTGGTGAGACCATTGTGGTGATACCATTGCGAGACAGAATAATTGAATATCCGCTGGGTAATTACTGTGTAGAGAGAAGGCTTTTTAGAGGCACACCACAAGGGGAAATCCTATCTCCGTCTCTCTGGATCGCAGTAGTTCACGATATCCTTAAAAGATTAAGAATGATCGGGTGCAAGCTCTAATGATGGAGTCATCACGGACAAGCATCCCCAACATCTTAACAGACGATGTCCCATCGAATGCAGTGGACTCCCTCTTAGTCAAATTTTCAAGGCATATAAAATTACTGAGAGTTTGAGGGAGTTCGTTTAGAGCATGTTTTTTGTTTTTAAAATTAAGGATAATGCCAAATTATCGAAAACAAAAAATTCGAGTTAGTGAGACATTCAACTTAGTGAGAGCCCATAGACGGACAATGTCGGCCCTCATGAAACATAAAAGTCCAAATGTCACTCCACGACAGCTAAAATTGAACGACCTGACTTTCACTGGACAGTAACCTGGCTGCTATGATAATTTACAGAGACGGATCCAAATTTTATGAGGCGCAGGTGTTTACAACGTTTTGCCGAAATCTGATTTCCCTTGACCTGTAGTCTATCTAGCCTCTGCAGTGTGTTTTAGACAGAAGTAAACTCTGTTCAAAGGTCTGATAAATAGATGATAGATAATTGTTTTGTTAATACATAATCGAACAGTAGTAATAGTTAAGCTCTGCCAAATGAGATATGGGAAAAAATGCACCCCTTGACTAGTCTGGGTCCCTGGACACAACAGTAGACCGGGCAGCAAAAGAACCGATTTAATTAACAAGATAGGCACGTGTCTGCCACTGCAACAGAATGAAGAGAAACCCCATCCACTGATATTGGGAAGGTAGCTGGTCGCTTACCAAGAGATTAGGATTCCGTTGGTTATACTCCCACCTTTTTGCAATCACTAAAAATGCTCATAAACTGTTCTTCAGCAAATTATCGTATCCACCGTAGGGGTCGACGCACATAACCACTATTGTACGTCGGCCGAGACCAACGATGAATTATCTGCATGAGAAATGAAACACGTTAACTCATTGCCACCTCTATACAATTATGGCAACAATACACAAAAGTCAAGGCAGTACAAAATCGGTAAGCCAGCTAGACAAATGCACCACATGTCACGGGTATTGATTTGTGAAGCTTAAACATTATTATTGAATATTGGGAATTTGCGAACGGAAGCCGAAAACGGAACGGAAAGGCGATGAACTTGCATATTAGTAACCTCGAAAAAAATGTATAGATCGAAATTGTGCGTTAATAGTGGCTTAAATTAATTGATGGAAATTGGAGTTAACCTATGTGAGCCGGCAACAGTTGCGCTATGAAACTGTGAAGAGTGCATTCGGTGCCCTGATTGTAACGAAAGCTAATCGTTCCTGTCATGTAAACCTTTACTTCTAATTTCCAAGTCCGTCTAATTTCTCCCTTTTCTTAAGCCACGCACATGCGGAAAAACCATTCCATTTCAATCATAAGACATTGTTGCTCACAGCATTCCAGTGATACACAATACTATCCTGACCTAGCGCAATACCTCACCACCTCACAGCCCCACCATAACGAACACCAAACACACATAATAAAACGCAACTTGCTCCGGCATGCCATCAGCTCAATTAAGTATTTCATTTTCGTTTCACTATAAAAGACACTGTCGCCGTGAGTGGTTATCAGTTTCAATTCGTCACTTCAATCTAGAGCAACACACTCAAACCCACTCACCAGCAAAAATGGCATTCAAAGTAAGACCTCGAGCAGGAAGGATTACAAACGACGATTCTAATGATTCTTCTTTTTTTCAGTTCGTCGTTCTGTTCGCTTGCATCGCCGCCGCCAGTGCCGGACTCCTGGCCCCAGCTCCTTTGGCAGCTGTCGCCCAGGTTGAGGAATACGATCCACACCCACAGTACACTTATGGATACGATGTGCAAGACGTCCTCACCGGAGACTCAAAGAACGCTGTTGAAACCCGCGACGGTGGAATTGTCCGTGGTCAATACTCACTGAATGACGCTGATGGCTACAGACGCATTGTCGACTACACCGCTGACCCAATCAACGGATTCAACGCCGTCGTCAGCCGTGTCCCACTTGTTGCCGCCGCCCCAGCTTTGGTTAAGGCCGCTCCCGTCGCCGTGGCTGCTCCAGCTCCTGCTCTGATCAAGGCTGCCCCACTCGCCGTGGCCGCTCCAGCTCCATTGGCTTATGCCGGTCAAGCAATTGTCAAGAGCAGTTTTGCCTCCCCAGTCATTTCGTATGCCTGGTAAACAGAGCAGAATTTGTAAAAATGTGATATTTATTGTTGTTAATTAATTAAAGTGAATGAATTTATTAATTTAAAAAATTGGTTTTAATGATTGAGATTGAGCTTTACAGGTAGTTTCCCTGGAATTCTTTATGAGATGAGGTTTTTTGGTGTTTCTTTAAAGCAGTTGGAGTTTTCTTGGGGTGCACAAAGTCGATTGAATGGACTATGTGTTGATAATCAATTTATGTTAAAACATGGTAGATTTCACTTGCAAGATGGACACAATTATTTCTCATAATGCAGAGAGAATAAGGTGAGGACTAGGATCTTACAAACCAGCCGATGTCAGCAGTTGGAGGAAGCAAAGTTTGTGGAAGTCCTTCTCCATTTGTGTCCGCCATCCTAAGCAGTCTACTTGATTTTATCTCTCAAGTTTGAAGTCGAAGACACTTCAGGTCGAAGATAAGTTGTCCATGCTCGTTATCCATGCTTGGGTAGACTCGCGTTAGACTTAGAAGCTCGTACATACAAGCAAATAAACCTTATCTCTAGAAGAAACTGCTTCATTCGCATTGCGACTGCGACTTAGATTACAGAATACATCGCCAGAGTGATCAGGTTCGGGTTGTCCTGGTACTGGACATGAAGACACTGTAGTCATAGCACCTTCCTTGACGGAGCACACTGTCTCAAGACTTAAACACGGCAGTACATTTCTAGCTAAAACAGGAATGCCGGGCAGAGCTAGCGTGCCGAGAAAGACTGCTCAAACTTGACCTTATCTGTTTTCCAGTTCATGGGATCATCCCAGACAATGAGTAGGTAGGGAAGGTGAACATCGTACTGTAAAAAGTCAAGGCTAATATGTCTACACACTTTCTTTAAATAGGAAACCTCAGTCAGGCAGGCCCATTGTTAAACTAAGTAAAATCAAGAAAAATGTAGCCCGAGTCAATCTAAAACAAAATATCTCATGCGAAGAGTAGTGATTGGTGGTGGATCGTATTGCTAATTAGGTTCCCACCAAGCCACCACTTCTGCCCGCCTAACTAACTATGGTCGATGGCGAAGTGTAGAGTGACGGGATCTCTTGTGTGTACTTTGCCACAGCGAGCTCTTTAGTGCATCATGCGAGCTACTGAAGTTGAAGTTAAATCATATTTGTAGTCCAAAGGACTGAGGTCTGTGCATCCCAATGGCCATTTTGTCATCTATGAACATTTTGCAGTCAAATCCTTCAATATTCGATGCAATGGGAGGAAAGAATATAGAAAAAAAGGATTCGATTTTTGAACAATAGATGTGAACTATTGGTGGAGGGGCGGACGGAATTTTTTTTTTTCTTTATCAGTGTGACTCAGATGGACCAATGCTTTTTCTACATCCTTGTTGACTCAATGCCTAGAATGTTCTTCCGCTTCTGAGCCCTATTTTCCTGGTACTTAATACAGGGCCACCGTGTTCGCAGCAGTGATGGAAATGGACATTTTCTATTGTACTGAGCGCTGAAACAAAAATGTGCTGAAAAGGATCATATATGGTAGTACTGAAGCTCTTGGCCTCTTTTGAATGGACGCAAACCCACAAATTCATAAATAAATTATATTGATATAAAAAACAAAGACAATTAATTTGATGTACGCAAATATTTATGTAACAAAAATAGACATAAACTTCATTATTATAGCTGGAAATCTATTTTGCACAAATCTATTTGAAACTGTACTGAAAATGGCAAAGATGTACTTGCTTACTGGCTGGTGACGAACTTGGTTGAGTTGAGTGTCTGCCCTTGATTATAGGGGTCCCTAGTTCGAATACCAAAGAAAGCAAAGTTGGGTTAGGTTGTGCGCTAAGTGCGCTGGCGTTTGAAATAAGTACAATTATGCGCCTCATCTCTCGACTTTTAAATTCATTTCAAATATTTTTCCCGCCACGGGAGGAGTGGAAAACAAATGATCGCATCAACAGCTCGACTGTCCATGTGCACACAGATGGATTAAAGGTGCATAGAGCCAAAGGCACGGGCATTTCCTCCGATCAAGCAGAATTTCTGACTATAGCAGTGTTTTTCAAGCGGAGGTGCGGACAGTCAAAGAAGCGACCAAAATGATATCAACATTGAAAATGCCACCGACTGATATTACTATTCAAATTGACATTCAAGTGGTCACTAAGTCTCAGCTAGTCGCGTGCTGCCGAAAAAGAACTCTAAGCATTCAGCATTTTATTACTCTATACTGGGTCCCAATCACCGGGAAATAGATTACAAGACAATCGAATGGATTCAACGACCTCTGGCAGCTGTCAAGTAGAAGGTGGAAGGTGGTAAAACCCATGAACTAGCTAACAAAGCATGGATCCATAACCACCTGAAAACCTCACTATCTCTGTCACTGCTCCAGTCTCTGTCAATTGAGATGCAAAACCATGAGAGAATGCTGTTTCCAGGATCTGCAAGAGCTGATTAACGTTGTTCATGGGTATGTCGTGCTGGTTAGATGAACAAATGACGTCACCAACGGTCTCGCTGAGTACTAGAATGGTGTAAGGAGGACACTTAGTCCCTTTCTGGGCAGCAAGGGAAAAACTGATTTATTCGAATACTGGACGTGTCTCTTTTGAAATTTCTTCTAGTGATCTGTTTGTTCTTTTTGTTGAAAACTGGGAAGAATACTTATCACGGACCGGTAAATTAGTTGCATTACAAAAAACGCTAAAAAAAATTTTTTTATTATAAATTATAAGCCAGGATTAAGCCTTCGGTACTCCTAATTGTCTCTAGCTCTTGATTTTCTGGTCTTGCGACTAGCCAAGCGTAAGTACGGTCCCCAGAATGACCACAATCGCCACATGCCGAGCCAAAGTCACTGATGAACTTGCACGCGCTCACTGAAATCAAAAGGAATGTGTTCGTTCCTGTCGAAATCGTCAATAGTTGTCACATCTCTTCGATGAATTAAGGGCGCCTTGAAAGAAAGAAATTTCGTTGAGAAAAAATACATTTATTTCCCAAATCGCATCAAGTAGGAAATTCCATAGTTGTCACATTCCCGAGGAACACATCGTCTCAAAAAAACCAAATTGTATGTACACACATACAATGTATGCACATCACATAGAGCTGACCTAGCGCAATAGCGTCCCCACCCACCTGACGAGCAGAAGAAAAACGCACAAGCTGCCAAGCGAACAGCGCTGGCGGCGCACTAACGTATTCAAAGCTCGTTTCAGTATAAAAGCCACTGTCAGCGCGGACTGTTCATCAGTTCCAATTCCTCAGCTGAATCTAGAGCAACACACTAGAAACCAAAACCCACTCACCAGCAAAAATGGCATTCAAAGTAAGACCTCGAGGAGGAAGGATTATAGACGACGATTCTAATGGGATATTTCCTCTTCTTTTTTTCAGTTCGTCGTTCTGTTCGCTTGCATCGCCGCCGCTAGTGCCGGTCTCCTTGCCCCAGCTCCTTTGGCAGCTGTCGCCCAGGTTGAGGAATACGATCCACACCCACAGTACACTTATGGATACGACGTGCAAGACGTCCTCACCGGAGATTCGAAGAACGCTGTTGAGAGCCGCGACGGAGGAATTGTTCGTGGTCAATACTCATTGAACGACGCTGATGGTTACAGGCGCATCGTCGACTACACCGCTGACCCAATCAACGGATTCAACGCCGTCGTCAGCCGTGTCCCACTTGTTGCCGCCGCTCCAGCTTTGGTCAAGGCCGCTCCCGTCGCCGTGGCTGCTCCAGCTCCTGCTCTGATCAAGGCTGCCCCAGCTCCTTTGGCTTATGCTGCTGGTCCAGCAATTGTCAAGAGCAGTTTCGCGTCCCCAGTCATCTCCTATGCCTGGTAAACAGATAAATTGTTCAAAGAATTGTGATATACGTACGTATGGTGTTGTTAATTGATTAAACTGATCGATTGTGTTGTGATTTAATTTAAATTGTTGAGCTTTTATTTTAAACTCCCTTGGGATGCACGCAATCGTTGTGTACTGATCTGATTTGAAATGGCTTCAAAGTGAATAAGAAGTAGTGGCTAGGTATCCTTTGAAGGACTGTGTATTTGAATAAGCACTCTTTTCATGTAGTTTCGTATTAGTCTTCCAAGCTATCACAGCAGCGTCTGCCAACCTCAGAGATTAAGGGTGATTGAGTTCAATTTCTCTCTTCGCAATCTACGCATACAAATCATGAGTTTAGTTATCGTGCTCTCGGAATTAAGGGCTGTTAGCTAAAGTGTTTGCAGAATCATCGTTCGCCACTGGGAATAGTAGGCTTGTGACTGTTGGCTTGTGTTGTGTTGGGACTAGAAATTTTCAATGCGTGGTAGATCTCGAAGAAACTGAGTGTTAGATTTGAAAAAGCGTGGTAGAGGTGGTTTACCTATTCAATGTCTAGGAAACTTCACATACTATGTTAACGCTGCTCTCATAAAACAAATAATCATTCTCCTCTGATCACATTTTTTAAACAGGGTCGTCACGTACATTTTTTTGCAAGTTTTCAAAGTATCTCGATCTCGGCAAATATTAGTTGACGATTAGTTGACGATAGAAAACATCATCACCAACAGTGTACAGAAGTCATACTCACTTACTTACTTACATAGTCTGCCCCAAGCAACAAGCTTCTCAAGCTTACACGGTCCTTAGCTATCTTTGCACTCCAAGCTGGTATTTTTGAGCGCCATCTAAGGCAAGGTCTTCCACTCTTCCGGGTCAGATTCAAAGACTCTGTGGGCCGTAGCATTGGCGTTCATTCCTTCTACATGCCCTGGCTAACTTATGCACAGTTCCTTGACTTGGATAAGGTCGATGTACAACTCGTATAGTTCATCGTTGAGTCTGCTCCTCCAGAAATCGTCAAAGCGTGCGAAGCTGCATATATTCCGAAGAATTTTTCTCTCGAACCTTTCGAGGATATCTTCATCGATTTTCGACAAAACTTCAAGGCTGTAGAGTAGTATGATCAAGGTCTGATACAGGATCTCCTTAGTTGTTCGAGATAGGACCTTACTACTCAATTGCTATCTCAGCCCAAAGAAAAGGCGATTGGCAAGAAAACTGCCTCACAAAATTCCAGTATGTGTTCTGGAATTTCGTAAGATTCTCTCCAGAATCTGCAAAGACCTTTTTCTAGTTTGTTTATGTGCTTTGCCCTGTTAGCAAGCCTGTTACGATGCGGATGTTGTTCTTCCCCATTTTGATGCATGCTTCAAACCACTTTCGGTTCTGTATGTCAAAAAGTTTCTTGGCCTGTTTCATGCCATGAGCGTTGTTCCAGGATTCTGTTATAGGCCTGTAAAAGAATCCGGAGCGCATTTTTAATGAGGGAGTCGGTCATTTTGATTGCCTTCTATCCCTGTATGGCCGACAGAGGTCAGCTTCTCAAGCTTTTGTAGGCATTCCCACACAAAAACTTTGATTTGACATAATTTCATTATATTTGAGTGCAACTGTCCATCGACTTTTGCCCTGCGTTTGGGGCCATCTCCAAAACTATGGCCTACTCTAGACTCCTCCGGTCTTCGGCACACAACATCTCCCTTGGGTATTCGCCTGCTGCTTTTGCCACAGGCACGGGTGGAGAAATGAAGCTTCTTCTTCCTTGGCTGCCGCTACAGTCCGTGGTCGACCTGGACCTCAGCCAACATGCCTCTCCATCTAGCCCAGTCTTGTGTTGCTTCAACTCATGCAGGTTCAACTTATTCACGTCTCCGTCCAGCTGCGTGCGCTACCGGAGGCGTAGTCTTCCTTTATCGCGTTGTCCCTCGGGTTTGGAGTCGAAGACTTTCTAGATCGAGTCATTCGCTCTACGTGGCCTGACCATAAGAGATGAGAGATTCGAACAATGTCACTGTACAGTCCCTAAGGTTGGACGTTCAGTTTCCTCCTCGAAACAGCATCAGTACATACGGGAACGAAGATAATTCGCAGGGCTTTCTTCTCGAAGCGACCAAGAATATCCGCAACAGCTTTAGTTAGCGTCCATGCATCTGCGCCATACAGCAGACCTGGGACTATTAGGATCTTATATAGGGGTATTGTGGTTCTTCGGGAGAAGGCTCAGTGGCTCTCCAAGTCCAAAAATACAATGGTTGGCCAGGTGCTATTGCTTGCGATAACTTCGGACACAAAATCTTTTGCTAATTCGAAGTTATAGCTGTCGATAGTGAGTTTTTGGCCAGGACGTCGTATTGGTGGACCATTTTGGTAGACAGCATATATTTTGTCTTACACTCATGGGGGGTAAGACAACTCAAGGGCTTGCGGTAAGCCCCATCTTGACCGCTTCCTTCTCGATGCTCACAAACGCCCCACAGACAGCCCGTCTTTTTCTTCCGATGATGTCAATGTCATCGGCATATGCGAACACTTGCAGAGATTTGTGTAAGGTCGTGTCTGTGGTATTGACGTGTGAGTTTTGCACAATTTTCTCGAGAATGATATTAAAGAAATCGCATGACAGTGCGTTGCCTTAACTAAATCCTTTTCCGACATCAAAGGTCACAGTATCGTCTTTACCGACCTTGACGGACCAACGGGCCTTCTACATCGTCAGTCTGCAAAGAAGGACGAGATTTGCAGGAATGCCACAGCTAGACAAGGCGTTGTACAGCTAGTCTCTATAAATACTGTCATACGCGGCCTTAAGGTCGATTAATAAGTGGTGGGTATTGACTTGAAATTCCTGCGTCTTTTCCAAGAGCAGCCGTAATATGAATATTTGGTCAAAAGTGGATTTCGCTGGCCTGACCCGCACTGATATTGACAAGAAATTAAGCTGCTGTTCCGTTTGTTCTGAAGTGAAAGGTGCCGTGCTGGGATGGAACCTATGCCCGTCTGCCTTTTTCCCCGTGTCCTCAGGCACAAGGCTCTTCTCCTTCTTCTTCTTCTTTGTACGGCGCTACAGTCCGTGGTGGACATGGGCTTCAACCAACAAGCCGCTCCAACTAGCGCGATCTCTGGCTAGCTGTTTCCAGTTTCGCACACCAAGTTGGTTGAGGCTCTTCTTCAAATAGCGAAAATACCACGCCCTCTCCTAAGTGGATAATCCAATCCACTAGGTTTTCCTAGAGCAGGCGTCAGTTGACAATTGCGCCTCATTCTCTTGCCGTGACTTTATAGGATTGAGGGGTCGTAGTGTTCTTAACCTCCACTTCCCTAGATCGCAACTTCTTCTTACTCCGGCGGTTGTAGACGTGCTTTTGCCTATCAGTTTTATCAGGGATTTCACAGCTTTCCGTCAGGTGCTGGGTTGCACCATCCTTCCGGGATCCCTGCTTCAGAGCACTTTTCGGATTTATGTCGAGCCCACGGGTAGACACGCCTCGCTGCTACTTTTGAAGCTACCGCCAGTTTTCTTAGCTCGCCTTACTTTTATGTTTTTTGGATTTATTTTTAATCGCACGAAGTAGCTAAGGGAAACACCGTCCGACATGACAGAGCATCGCATAAGCGTGGAAAGATCGACTGCTGTATGGCATCCTAAGTTGTGCAACAAATTAAGTCGGACTTCTCTAAGACAGCTTCAACAGCTTAGCTGCAGCTGCACATGCCAACAACCGATCACCCTGTCAACAGAACCACTTAAGAAACCTTCTTCAGTACACCACAGACAGCCTTCCTTCCACCTTGTTGGACATCTCAGCTAGTTTCATCGAGTTATCGATCAACGCAACTGATGCCGTCCTCCAGTGACTCATGGGCTTTTATACGCGAACAGGATCAAAGGGAAGCACAAAAGTTACGGCACACATTCATCGTTTCCTTCACCAGTCGATGGGTATCTTTCAAGGTCAGACTGGAGTCACTGGCATACTGAGTCCACTTTACGTGGTTCCCTTTTGCGATGCCTTTCTAGTTGGCGGATTTGAATTGGGGGGGAACCGGTTTTCTTGTTCGTGCCCCGAAAATGCTCATCTCACGTGCATGGAGTTACATTCACTTGGATGCATTTTCTAGAGGTCAGCTGCCCCTTCGCATGCAGCAGCCTTACAATCCCTTTTACTTTTTCGTTCATTAATTAATTTTATTTTGGCGTGGATGTTATTGAAATCGATGGTCAATGGCAATTCTTACGTAAAATTGGCAGGCAACTTTCAGACAAGGTAAGGTCAAGTGAACTGCAGAATTCTCGGTTAAGGGTATTTTTGTGAGCGAGAAACAGAGAAACTCAACCGAAGAGGAGAGCTTTAGCCAACTCAGTCTAATAGACTATTCGCAATATGAATGGCGTACGTGACAAAGCAAGTGGATTGCCAATTCCAGCGGACGCCTTTGGAATATTTACGACATTAAATATGAGAAATAGATGGTGGCGAGACTGTTAAGTTTGCGCGAGATGCAGCAAGCTGGAGGAATACCTAAGTGGATCCAGTCCATATATTGGCCGTACAATGTATAGGATGTGATGGAATAGGTGCACAATTAATCTTTCGATTTTATTGACACAATCGCCTTTAATGAATAGTTGCTGATTATTAAAGCTGGCCGTGAGTGACAGTGGACAATGCTCAGTTTAAGATGTAATGAGTTCCACTCTGTTGCTCTTACCAGCGTGGTCGTGAATATTGAGCATTTCAGTCGTCAGGGGAGAGGTGAAGAAATAAGAAATAAAGTCGGACACAAGAGAAAACCTTGGAGTTCCTTAGAATTTGTTTGATAAATACTCGAATTGAACTGTGTGAAATGCAATTCCTGAGTTATGAATAGATTTATTGATACTTTTTCTTCTTCTTATACAGTACAGTCTGGGGCGAACCTGGGTCTCAGCCAACAAGCCTTGAGGTCCTTCTCCATTTGAGTGCGCCATCGGCTTTGTGGTAGTCCTCTATTGCGTTGTCCCACTGGTTTGGAGTCGAAGACTCTTCGGGCAGGAGCAGTGTTGTCCATGCGCCTTACATGGCTTAGCCATCTTAGGCTTTGAATCCGTAGACGCCTAGCTCGAATCATGTCGCAGTGTAGCCCGATTGAACGCAGAACATTTTTTTCGAAAATACCAAGCGCGTCTTTATCCGCTCTTGAGATAGTCCAGCTTGGACCTTCGAGAGAGGGCTCTTCTTCTCAATTGCCTCTTGAGCCCAAAGAAGCAGCGGTTAGCAAGCGTAATTCTGCGCTTCATATCGGTACTGATGTTGTTCGTACTAATAACTTGGGAGCCAAGGTAGTTGAAGTCCTTTGCCCCTTCAAGGTGTAGCTGCCTATGGTGACGTTGTATAGTGTCCTTTTCTGATGACAGCATATACTTCGTTTTGTCCTCATTCACCGCCAGACCCATTTTAGCCGCTTCCGTCTTAATGTTAGCAAATGCCTCATTGACGGCTCACTGAGTTCCGCTAATCACGTCAATGTCATCGTATGCTAACAATTGTACGGACTGCTGGAAGCTGGCGTGTGAGTTTTGCACGATCTTTTCCAGGATGATGTTGAAGAAATCTCATGACAGCGCGTCGCCCTGTCTAGAAGCTTCTTTGATATTGATGGTCTCGTTGAGTTCGCTACCGACCTTGATGGAGCAGCGACAGCCTGACGACTTTGGCAGGAATGTCAAAACAAAGCATGGCGGTGTATAGCTCTCTCGCTGTACTTCTTTTTCTTTGGCTGGCGTTACAGTCCGGGTGGACATATGGGCCCCAGCCAACATGCCTCTCCATCTAGCCGTCTTGTGCTAGTTACTTTAAGTCATGCACGTTCAACTTATTCAGGTCCCCTTCTAGCTGCGTGCTCCACTGTAGGCATGGTCTTCTTTTACCGCCTTGTCCCTTAAAGTTGGAGTCGAAGACTTTCCGGGCCGGAGCATTGGTCGATGTCGCTGTACAGCCCGTACAGCTCGTCGTTCAGTCTCCTCCTCGAAACACCATCCGTACATATGGGACCAATGATTATTCGAAGGACTTCTCTCTAGAAGCGACCAAGAATATCCTCGTCCGCTTTAGTTAGTGTCCATGCTTCTGCGCCATACAGCAGGACTGGGACTATTAAGGTCTTATATAGAGATATCTTGGTTTTTCGAGAGATGGCTTAATTCCTCATTGGCCTCATGTCTGTGTATATCTGCATGTCTGGAGTCTTTTCCAGGATCTGCCCTAGTGCAAATATTTGATCGATGGTGTACTTGCACGTTGAGTGGATCTTGGTATCGTTTGCCCCATCCACAAGAGAGGAGACCCCTTTGACTGCACCAACTATCGGGGGATAAGCATCCTTAACTTCGCATACAATATCAACTCTGCCATTTTGTTTGAGCGCCTGACGAATGGTCAACAATCTGATAGGTTCTTATCAGTGCGATATCGATATCGCTATCTTGACTTCGTTTAAATCGGGGGGACGGAATTCTCTTCTATCGTCGGCCATTGCGTGGAGTGGCACATTCTGCCTGACAGCGGTATTGGTGTCCTCTTTGCCGTTTAACAGTCTGCAGAAGTGATCCTTCCAGATTCTCAGTATCGACTGCGACTCTACTACGAGTTGTCCCTCTTCGTTCCGACAGGCTTCTGTCCGATGTTTGTACCCTTTGGATAGTTGTTTCACCCGCTGGTAAAACTTTCGGACATTATTTCTGCCGTACCACCTCTCCATTTCCTCGATCGCGCGCTTCTCATGCTCCTTCTTTTTCTTTTTGAGATGCCGGTGCTCTTCCCTTCCTTTAAGTTCGTAGAAATCACGAACCGCTCTCGTCCTTCTATCCAGCGTCGCCTTATATGCTGCTAGCTTAGCTGAATGCGCCTATCGGCAATCGTTGTCAAACCATAGGCCTTTTCTGGTTGGCGTTTGAAAACCCAGCACATCAGAGGCAGCTTCTCTGATGGCGTTTTGACAACGGTTCCACTGTTCGTCGATTGTTTCGCCTGGCAGGGTTGGACACTCTGAGAGCTTTAGGGAGACTCGATCGGAAAAGTTCCCAGCGGTCGATTGCGGTCGTAGCCTTCCGACGTCAAACTGTTTTGGTTTTGCTCCACTCCGTTGTACAATCGATATTCGAGTTCTGACCTTGGCTACAACAAGGTAATGATCCGTGTCGATGTTAGCACCTAGGAACGTTCGGATATCGAGGACACTGGAGGAGTGTCTGACGTCGATCGGAATGTGATCACTATGGTTGACGGTGGATTGATCAGGGGACTGCCAGGTCCCTTTGTGAATGTTGAGATAAGGGAACCGCGTACTGACTGCAGAATGGTTTCGCCCCGTTAACACAGCATGTAGCCTGTGTTTTCCGACGACTCAAGCAAAGGCGTCTTCCTTGCCCAGCTTTGCATTGAAATCTCCTAGAACGATCTTTGTGTCGTAGCAGGAGCATTGATTGTATGTTCTATCATAGCAGTCATCATAGTTATCCTTGCTATCGTCGTCTTTATCCTCCGTTGAGGCGTAGGCGCAAGTTAGGCTGATGTTGGCGATTGTTGCCTTGATGCGGACCACCAAGTTGTTAAGCGCTCGCTTATGTATCTAAAGCTTAAGACTTCTTGCCTTAGTCCAAACAAGCGCTGCCTTCGCTCTTTGTAGCAATCGCCGTACTGTATGTATGTGTATGCAGTTTTTCATCCTCTTTTTGCCCGGCCCATCCCATCGCACCTCCTTGATGGCGGTGATGTCAGCCTTATAGGCTTCTAGGGCCTCCGCAAGTTCATCGGCTGCACGTGGTCTGTTAAGTGACCTCACATTCCACGTGCAGAACCGTCATTGTCGATGGTCGCTAGCATTATGGTCATCCTTATCCGAGGCTTGATGCCTATTCTGAACTAGACTATATTTTACACGATGCGGAAGTTAGCCCAACGCGAAAACCCGGATCTGGAGGACCGGGTCCTGGTTTTAACCCATAGACAAGGGGCCGGTGCATTGGTTCACATCATTGGTTCACCTCTAAGCGGTTGCAGTAGAGGCTATCCAGAGGACGCCACAAGGAGGCTGTATGTCAACTTGACCTGTGCATTCACAGGGATCGTTGCTGGCATCGCGCCAAGTTGAGAACAATCAACAACTTTGCCCTGGATGCACAGGCCCATGCCCTCCACTCAAACTTGCACTCGCCGGACCAAATTCCATTCTACAAGAATGTTCGCTTCTACGATAACAAAAAACATTCTTGCGACGTCTAGGTGTTATTTGATGATTATAGAACAAAGCATTCTTCTTCGCAAAAAGCCCGTCTTTTGGCTTGTTGTAGACAATGGCAAGCCTTCTCCTATTTTTCTAAGCGACGATACGGAATTGTTTCCTCGATTCAATTTTGAATTTATCGGACGGTCATCTGTGCATGTTCGGTATCGCTTCCTTCCTCCATTCTTAAAGGCTAGACGAATACTTCTTGCTTCAGGGATTATTTAGTTGTTTCTCGAAACGTCAATCCACTTTGACGGTCCAGCAGTAGCTTCATTTCTAGTGTGGACATGATAATAAAAACAAAACTAAACATTCAAAAAACAACTTTCTGTCATTGCCTGGTTCTCAAATGCATGGCTTCCGCCTACTTAACGGCGTACGCACCTTTCTGGATACACCAAACTGATCAATGACTACATCGCATAACATAAGAATGTCCACAACCAAAAAAGTCTTCAATGCCAAACGGACATTCGTATGCAACGTCATTAAAACATTATTTTGATCAGTGAGAGGCACGCACATGAAACAAAAGAGATTAACCCTACCGCAACATTCGTTGGCACCACCAACACTGCCGAATCCGGTTGAAAAGAAACAAAAACCAGCCGTGGAGTGCAACAAACTGGTTCACTTCGAGCCTTGTTGCCTTTCCCGCGAATATTTTAGAAATTGGAATCAATTTGGAGCATCTTTTGACCTTGCCGCTGATGCGTACCGCGAATGAATCCCAGTGCGTGTGCAGAGCCTCCTTCACTCCGATCGAGTATAAAAGCCGAATCAATACCGAATCAAAATCAGTTCACTTCAGGTTCTCCTACCAGAATAACATAACCCACTAAAAACATCGCAAAATGGCATTCAAGGTACGTTCAACTCCCCTCCTTTGCTGCTCATCACCGCCTTATTAACACTCTTCCTTCCTTCAGTTCATTGCATTCTTCGCCTGCGTCGCCGTTGCCAGCGCCGGATATCTCGGTTCAGTCGCGACACCAGTCGCTGCTGTGGCACAGCCCGTGTTGGCCAAGACCGAGGACTTCGATCCAAACCCGCAATACAACTTTGGATACGATGTGCAGGACGCTATCTCTGGCGATAACAAGAACCAGGTGGAGAGCCGTGACGGCGATGTTGTTCACGGTCAGTACTCACTGAATGACGCTGACGGTTACAGACGCATCGTTGACTACACCGCCGATCCAGTGAACGGATTCAACGCAGTCGTGCGCAGGGAACCTCTCGGTGCTGTTGCCGTGAAGACTGTCGTTAAGGCTGCCCCAGCTCCAGTGGCTTATGCTGCTGCACCAACTTTGATCAAATCTGCTCCCGTTGCCTATGCTGCTGCTCCTGCTTTAATCAAGACCGCTCCAGCTCCATTGGCCTACGCTGCTGCCCCAGCTTTGGTGAAGACCACTTATGCTGCACCAACCTTGATTAAGTCAGCTCCAGCTTTGGCTTATTCCACAGGACCCGCATTGGTCAAGACCAGCTACTCATCGCCAATCATCTCGTACGCCTACTAATTTGAGAATTTTTTGATTTTGAACCGTTTTTTGTTGCTGTTGTTGTTTTTATTTTTTGTGGACTTTAAATATACCGAATTCAATGCTATAAATATGGTTTTTCACTTTAATTCATGCTCATTTGATATAGGCGCCTCTGAGACAACACGAGCGTTGGTGGGTACTCTGACTGTCTAATTTTCTACTACTTATGGTGAGAAATAAGCAGATATGCATGGAACTAGATCCTCTGCCCGAAACACTTTGATCCACTTTGGTGCGGGTTCCATTGCGAAACTGGTCCTCATTTGACTTGGAAAGGAACTTTTAGATGTAAACATAGTTACTGAATCCAAGGAAAGTGAATTTGAAGTAAAGTAGTTTGTTGGACGTGCTTCATAGCAGAGAGTGGAGTGCTTCTGCGGAGATCCAGAAGGTCTTTCTTGCAGTGACTGCAGTTGCTTATTTTATTACTCCTTTGTTGGACTGAATTCAAATGGAGCAGTTTATCAGTGCGTGAAGTGTACGACTGTTGTTCGGAACAGCTGTCCTCACGCCCTCTGATGATCAATATGTTCGCTCTGAAACTACAACCTTAACATAGGCGGAGCAACATGAATCACAGAGAAAACAAGAAACATCTTCATCCAATGATCTTTTATTCACAGTCAACAATCGAAGAAGGATGACACATTTGAGCTGTTTCAGTTTTTGCTTAAAAACTTATTGTTTTTGTTTCTTATGTATAAATTTGAGATTGATTGAGTCTTGATCAGAGTCATCACTTGACGAATCGCGCTCGGGTTCATGGAGACTTACTTCGACTTAAGTCGTTGAAGAGAAGATTTGTTAGGATATGACCACTTTCTTCGATTGCCAGGATTACTTACTTATCCGGCGATGAGTCGCAATTAATTTAAAATGCAGAGCAAAAGAGACACGAATTATGTTGGTGGCTTTTTATCGGGTCAGGGAGATGGGGATTAGGAGTATTTGGGGTACAATGAGGCCGTGCATCAAGATGGAAACTGGAACTGTTTGTAGTTTAAGAATTATGATTCTGGTGACCCTTAGTGGGTGTGTGTTTTCTAATTTTCGTCTCAGATGGACGTGGTCTTAACCAGTAGGAAACTGGTCCCAATTGAGATCCTTCTCCACATGTGTTCGACTTACGGCAAAACCGGAGCAGAGTTTGCAAATTGTTCAATTTCATTTCTAATGTCATGGGTTAATTGGAGCAACTCTATATAAAGCCTTCGACAATGCTATTTCATCCACAAAAAGGTGGCACATGGTCTGTTTACTTATTTACTTATCAGCAGACGATCCATGAAGGGTCGGAGCCTGAGCCATTGCTGCCTTCCATCGGTGACAGTCCTGGGCACGCTGCTTCCAGTCATCAACTCCAAGCTGTCTTACATCCGCGATGACTTGGTATCGGTACCGGAAGTTCGGTCTTCCTCTCCTTCTCGAACCAGGAGGCTCGGATTCGAAGACCCTCTTTGCTGCAGCCTTGTTGTCAATTCGCTCGATGTGGCCGACCCAGTGTAGTCGACGGATTTTGCCTTCCAGAACACATCTACATCCTTGTACAGCTCGTAGAGTTCGCGGTTGTGTCTTCTCATCCATTCACCTTCCTCGACGTGGAATTTTTCTTTCCAAGGCACCAAGAACCAGCTCTGTAGTCTTGCTTAGGGTCCAGATTTCGGGTCCATACTGGCACAATAAAACTTTTGTAGACCATGACTTTGGTCCTTCGAGTCAGGAGTTTCGAGCCCAGTAGTTTTGACGAACCGAACTGGCATCGGTTGATAAGAGCGATTCTGCGTCGGATCTCCACTACGATGTCTTTCGTGGAGTTTACGTTTGCCCCGATCTAGACAAACTCCTTTACTACCTCGAAATTGTAGCTGTCGATTGTAACGTTTAGGCCTAGGTGGTGTGCGGCGAATCGTTTTTTGCTCGACAGCAAATATTTTGTTCTATCCTCGTTGACCTTAAGACCAGCTCGTTGTGCCTGTTTCTCAATTGCCGTGAAAGCTTCCACAACGGCGCGTTGGGACCGCGATATAATGTCGATGTCATCAGCGTATCCCTACAGCTGGACTGACTTGTTTTGTGATTTTCAGGATTAATTCCATTTATTTTCACAACGCAGAGGTAGAAGTTGCTATTGTAAGATTCAAGATTCTCATCAATTCATGAGTCGTACGAACTTACTTAAATATTAAAGTAATCATAAAGTTCAATCGCTGGTGGACGCAAGTCTGCCTTCAGGAATGTATAACTTGAACCTAGTTAGAAGTATTTTCATGGTACGACAATGCAATTTAATCGTTAACATCGTTGATTAAATATATCAAACTATATCTGATCAACACTATTTTTTTATTGAAAAAGTTTCAAGGTTTCAAGTTGTTCAAACATATTTTGAAAGAAAGAAAATACAATAGAAATAAGATAATATTTATTGTTTTTGATGAGTTTTTTTAAAACATTCTAAACAAAATTTATTGTGCAAGGCGCCGCCAGATAAAGCAATGTTTGATTATTGCTGCCGCCAGATGATGCGTAATACTAAAAACTGCGCCGTCCTCAACGTGTTAAATGTTCAACGAATGCAATGATATCTTAGAAATTCAGTACAATAAGTCGCTTAGTTCCCTTATATGGGTTAGTTCAGAGCTGTCATAGATGATGTTTACAAGTTAGCTGCACTGGACTAAGCTTAGTAGGGTAGTATGACAAGTCCGCATAAGCCTTAAGTCTGAGTTCAATTATATCCATTTTATTTTGTTATATTTTGTTACATAAACAAAGCTGGGTCAATATTGAAACAGCTTAGAACATCAGCAAGGTCGAGCTTGTATTTGCTTCAACACTCACCTATTAGGTCTTAATTCGTGCGGTTTGCTAAGAGATGGCGTAACTTATAATTCCATTGGAACATGCATTGGAAAGCTACTGTCTTAGTAAAAAGTAGCCATTGAAAAAGTCATAGCTTTAGATGGGCAATACTTTGAATAATACTATTGTACATGTTTTTCTTTAAACATTCAAATTAAAAAAAAAACAGCACGAATTAAGGTATAGACCCAATGTAATTATGAATTTGAATTGATTCTTGAACGTGACCGAAGAAATAAGATCCCGCATACAAGCCTCTGTGATGAGATTTCATCTGCTGTTGTGGGAGTCACTCGCAGCTTTAGGATGAGAACCACGGCAGTAAGTGGTACCCCATCGTTATGATTTCCGATGCCTACCTTAAGTGCGTCTCCGCCAGGAAGACTTTCCCTTGGCAGAACCCGTACGAGGCGGTTGAACCAAGTCCAAGGACTCGCTTGGTTGCGCCTGGGCCTGATGAGTTAGAGTCGATGGCGATGATCGAGCGGCCTGTAAATCTCGATCATGTGGCTCAGAAGATTTTGATGATGAGTATAGTTACCTCAAAAATGTGCCTCCTTTTTAAACAGTTTCCTTAAGTCTCCTTGAATGTGAAGTGCTATGTTAAGCAGCTTGGTAGGATATGGAAGTTATTATAGCTCGTCTTTCGAGTCAGTGACAATGCTCAAAGAGTATTTCCTGTCTAGAGAAAGCTTCTCAAACTTTGCCGTTCGGATTCGGCATTAAACTGTAGGTCCCTTCCACTCGTGAGAGAACAATAGCACGCACAACACGAGTGGTTGCTGAGAAGCTAGGCCCTGGCCCCCACGGACTGTAGTGCCACCCATATTATTATTATTATTTAGTGTATTCCTGAAATTTCCTACGAATTATTGGCCTAATAGTTTCTTGGCATGTTTTATGCCATGAGCGTTGCTCCTTGTTTTTGTCCGGTGTATTCGTTCTAGTTGCTCTCTGAATACATGGTCTCGTGCGGCGTGGTTAGGGTCCTACGAAGGATTCAATTCTCCTTTCTAGCTGATGCGTAAGCCGTTTCATTGCTTCTATCCCCATATGGCTAGGTATCCAGCATAGTTTCACTCTGTTCCTCTTACGTAATTCCTTGAGCTTCTGTAGACAGTCCCATACAGGCTTTGATTTGGTGATGTTGAAGTTTGAAGCCGTTCAACTGCCCGCTCTTTTTGCTATGTCGCAGTTGTCTCTCTTGTCCTGATTTCAACTCATCTGTCTAGTAGTAGTGTGTCCCTGCGTCGACTTATAATGGAGGTTCGAGGTTCAGTCTCTGTATAGAGCAACTGTCATCATTCTGGCCTCCAACTCTTTCTTCTTTCAACTGATTACCATAGCTACAAATCTCTCTAAACCTAACAAGAGCACGCGGTTGTGATTGCTGTTCAATACCATCCAAGACCACTTTTCATCACTCACCACTTTCTACCATCTTCGAGTTATTGAATGTCATTACCATTCGAAGTCAGCGGAATATTGTAGGTCACATTCAATTGAGAAATAGGGGGCACTACATTGGTTGCTGTAGAGCCTAAGTCCAGGTGCTGGTTGTTAGTCCGGACGTTCGTTGTTACTATTGTGCACGGAATGGTCAACTGGAAGAAGAGACCCAGTTTTACCCAAGAACCCTGTGTTCATTGTTGCTCTGAAGTTCTTAATTGATGCCTAAGTTAAACAAATGTGATTTCTTTAAAAAAAAGATTTTTATTGCTTTTATATTACAAAACTAAGGTCAACGATTTTTCAACAATTACTCCAGTCAACAGCGTTCGGGATAACTTAATAGGCGTACGAAACAATTGGCGAGGCATAGCTGGTCTTCACAATGGTGGGAGATCCTGCGGCGTATGTGAGAGCTGGAGCGGCAGCATAGCTCTTCAAGAGGGTTGGCTGGGCGGCGTATGACACAACGGGTGCGGATTTGATCAAAGTCTGTGACCTGAGGTATGCTGGGGCGGCGGCGGCATAAGTCAAAGCTGGAGCGGCAGCGTAGCTCTTCAGGAGAGCTGGTCCAGCAGAGTATGACAGAACTGGAGCCGATTTGTACAGAGTTTGGGTCCTCAGAAGTGCTGGAGCGGCAGCGGAGTAGGAGATAGCTGGAGCAGCGCCGATCAGTCTTGGTGCAGCATAAGCGGTCTTAATCAAGGTCTGTGCTGGGGCGGCATAAGCGAGTGGTGCTGAGTGGACCAAAGCTGAACCGGCAGTATAGGCAACTGGAGCAGCGACTGATTTAATGAGTCCAGGAGCAGAGGCGTAGGCGATTGGAGCGGGTGCAGACTTGATGAGAGACGGGCCAGCGGAGACAGTTTTCACAGCAACACCCAGTGGCTCCCTGCGGACAACAGCGTTAAATCCGTTCAGTGGGTCAGCGGAGTAATCGACGATGCGCCTGTAACCATCAGCGTCGTTCAACGAGTACTGACCGCGGACAACATCTCCATCACGGCTCTCCACCTGGTTCTTGTTGTCGCCCGAAATGGCATCCTGAACATCATATCCAAACGAGTACTGTGGGTTTGGGTCCTCTGCCTCGACGGACTTGGTGAGCACCGGCTGTGCGATGGCTGCTAAGGGGGCAGCTGGAGCCAGGTACCCAGCGCTAGCAACAGCTACGCAGGCGAAGAAAGCGATGAACTGAGGGAAGGAAGGAAGAGACAAATGATTAAGAAAATTCTCTCGACTAGAACCAAGCAAACGCCTCGCAGTGCAACTTACTTTGAATGCCATTGTGAGGTGGTTGTGTTATCCTGTTGTCGAACTGGAGTAATCTGATCTCTCACCACACTCGGTCCAGCTTATATACTGCCGATCGTTGATGGCTTCCAAATTAATCCAATTCCGCAAGGTTAGCGTCAACGATGAAACGTACCATGCTGTGAAATTGGAAAGGAACTGCTCAATGCTAGTGACGCGGCCTGCATGAACCAGTTTACAGGTGAACATCATCCGTCGCGGCATCGCGGCTGCGTTGGGCGCGTGTTTACTTCGGCGAAGGGTATGCATTATCGCTAATTAACCCGTTTTTCTGATGCCCAATATTTACAAATCGTCTGCATTCGACTGCGAATTGTGAATGCATTTTTTTGTCACTCGGTCTGTGAATGGACGCTTACTCACTCTTCTGTGATTAAATGCACGTTTGAAAAAATACCCGAGGATTGAATCATTCTGTTTGCTGTTAGAGAATTGGTCTGCTTGAATTGAGAGGAAATGCCGAAGTAATGTGTAGTCACCACAGTTGACCGGCACGAGCAATTAATTGCTGAGTGAGGTACACCCGTTGGAATGATTTTGAAACTAAGTGAATGGATTTGTTTGTTTTGTTATCATAATATTCGTGTGACTTTGGACACCAACAGTGTTCGCTTGACAATAGAAACTCTGTTGCTACTGTTTTGATATAGTTTTGGGAAACTACATCTTTCGCAAATATTTATCGAAGCACTACAGAATCATGGAAAGAAAACAAGGCCATAATCTGAAATTGAACTCATTTTGCTAATTTTTGCTTGTCCAGAGGTCGCACTTGAGTCACGATTATCTATTTATATCCAACTAGAAGCAGTTTTCTCAAGACACACTGCTTAAATTTTTCCGTCAAAATCTCAATGTTGGCGGATGCACTCCAAGCTCTCAGGATCGATTAAGACCCGCACCAGAACAAGCAAAATGGTGTGCGCAAGTCGATGGTATGCCTAATAGAACCGCTGTGGCAGTTGGGAGGTGAGCCGTGAAATCCATCAGAAAAGCCCCAAATTTCCTCTTTTGCTGTTCGTTGACATCAAGAGAGTTCACTTGTCGATAGCCTTTACATGTTCTGTCGAGAAGCCAACTGAAAAACCCTGGAGATCATTGCAATAGCGCTTCCATCGAACTCATCAAGAGCAAGGACGCTCTCCTTCACCAACACCTGAGAAGTAGGACAAGGGTGTATGTATGTTATCAACCTTGCTCTTTATCATTGTTTTGGCTTTTATCTAGGCCGCACCAACAGCGCCTCTTCCATAGCTAATCAATAATGCCTGAGAAAGAAACTCCGGGACCTATCAAAGACATGGCTTTTTCAAAGAAACCCAAGTCACAAGGCCAACAGACGTGTTTTCCTGTTTTGTCTTTATGGTTTTAACACAAAATATTCAAGTGGAGCCAACACAGTTAGTGGCCCGAAAAGAAACAGCTCCGATCGTATGTAACCTCAGCGTTATAAAAGCATTCGAGAGAATAATTGGGCAAGTTGTAATGTCATTTTTAATTAATTTTTATTTTCTTGTTCATAAATGCTCAAAACTGGTTGGACGTACAGTGTTACTATTTCTAACTTCCTGGCCCTCGGCGAGCACACTAAGCTAAACTTTATCTTTCGACCTAACCTAACTATACACATGGGTAAATAAATGAATTTAAATGTAAAATTTGACTGGCAAGTTGTAGAGTTGTCACAACTATATTCGTTGATAGATGCAAAGTAGACGACAGAGTTGGCTTGAGCATTTTTGGTTTTTGTTTTGTGCACACGTCTTATTTGACTGAAAAAACCTACATATGCTGCAGAAAAAATTGTGATGATACTGCACTGCTGCCTCGTACTTAGAAACACATAAGCAACTAAATTACTCCATTAATAGTCCAGCTGCTTCTTCTTCTTCTTTGTTGGCCTCTCAGCCAGCACGATCTTTCGCCAGCTGCGCACAGCAAAGTGGTTGAGATCCTTCGCCATTGTGCGCGCCATCTCGTTCGAGGACGTCCTCTGTTGCGTTGTCCCAATGACTCAGAATCGAAGTGTGTTTTGGCCCAGCTTTTGTGTCCACCCGCTCTACATGACCTAGGCATCTTAAGCGCGGGATCCGAAGACGCTTAACTAGATGCATGTCGCTGTACAGCGGGTACAGTTCGTTGTTAAATCGTCTCCTCCAGAAGCCATCAACGCAAACATTACCAAAGATCGCACGAAGAACATTTCTCTCAAAACGACCGAGAGCTTCTTCATCCGCTTTCAACAGCGTCCATGTCTTTGCGCCATAAAACAGGAGATTGATTATGAGAATGTTATATAGAGTCAGCTTGGTGTTTGGAGAGATGGCTCTGCTACGCAATTGCCTCTTGAGCCCAAAGAAGCGGCGATCGGCAAGCCTAATTCTGCGCTTGGTCTCGGTATTGATGTAATAGTCCAGAGCCGAGGTAGACAAAGTTTTGGACTACCTCAAAGTTTCTACTGCCCATTGTGATGATCTCTCAGAGACGTCGATTATGTGCACCCTTTCGTGATGGCAGCATGTAAGTTCAATTTTACTTCTTGTTTCTGTATGGCTATTGTTGTACAGTTCTTCTTTCTGATTGGCGTTAGCAAAATGAATGATTGATGACTATTTACAGTTGAGTCCAGTTTATATTTTAAGACACAACTATTCCATATGCTAGAGTCATGCTTGGAACCACGGGACCTTGCAACGCGTGTCTTAAGCTTCCCAGGACGTCAGACAACGAACACATACTGACTACAGTGGGTATTGATCCCAATAACGCCGTACTCGACGATGACTTCTTTGTGGTCGAAGATCCGCAAGAAAAAGTTGAAGTCTTAGGCGCAGTTTTCCAAGAAGTGTACAAGGTGAATGTGAGTGTTCGCCCGAACCACGACTTGGAAAACAGCGTGCAAGCTAGCAACTCTCAACTTCGAGAAGATCTGCAGCAATGGCGATCTGAGAACATCGGCTTTGTCCAGTTCAATGACGAAAACATGGCAGACAATGTCATCGCCGACGAAGGGGTTCATCCCCCGTTCATTTCGAAGGCAGATCTTCAAGCGGTCTTCGCATCAATAAAGAAGAAAAAGTCGGTTGGAATCGACGGGATCTCCAACATTGTGCTAAAACATCTTCCTCTGGAAGTGGTCACTATGTACACAATCCTGTTTAACAATGCTCTGAATAATGCACATTATCCGGAGCATTGGAAAACCGCGATTGTACAGCCCATAGCCAAGCGAGGAAAAGATTCTTCGAATCCGTGCAACCTCCGGTCAATTAGTCTCCTTCCGAACATCAGCAAGGTATTCGAGAAGGTGATAAATAGAGCTCTGATGAACTGGACAGAGGACAAACATATAATTCCGGATAACCAATTCGGTTTCAGAGCGGGGCATGACACCATTCATGCCGCGTCGAAACTGGTGTCGGATATCCAATGGAACAAGAGCAAGAAACAATGCCCGGGCGCCTGCTTGATTGACCTGGAGAAGGCCTTCGACACCGTTTGGTTAGAAAGACTTTACTACAAGCTCAATCGGCTAGGCATTAGTAAGCCACTGCTGTACCTACTGTATAACATGCTCACCGGTAGGCGGTTCGTAGTCAAGAATGGCAACATTTTGAAATTAAAAATGGCCTCCAACAGGGTGCCGTTAATTCGCCGATCCTGTTCAACATTTTCTTGAGCGATCTGATAAGTTCTCTTCCGCACGCTATTGCGTATGCCGACGACTTGATAGTGTACAGATCAGGCAAAAAGCTCGAGGACATCACTAGGCTCACGCAGGGTGACTTCGACTCATTCATGAGAGATTGCGATGACTGGAAGTTGAATATCAACTTTCAGAAGTCGGAAACCATTCTGTTCAGGACGCCGTTGTATAAGGCTTCGGCGGATACGAAAAAGAATTGGCGAAAGTTCTCTATTGTAGGACGGCACGGGCAACCACTGACGCAAAGGATTGTAGTCAGATACCTGGGGATCTGGCTAGACCAGTATCTATATTTTAACAAACATGTAGATGCTGCTCTAGCCAGGGCCCGAGGCGCTTTCGCCCTTACAAAGAGACTGTTTTACAACAGCCAACTCGATGCAAGGGTAAAGGTAATCTGCTACATGGCCCTCATACGGCCAATGCTCACATATGGCTGTCCCGTGTGGTTCAACGTGAGTGCAAGCTTGATAGGAAAGATTAGGGTGTTTGAGAGGGCTTGTCTTAGGGCTTGCCTTCGCCTTTACAGAACACCAGAGTCCCAGTACAGAAAATTCTATTCCAACGAGGTCTTATACAACAGGGCGAACCTGATACGAGTGGACAATTTCCTGGTGAAGTTGATTCGAGGTCACACTGCGAGAGCGATGAACTCAGTCAATAACTTGATCTCCGGGGCTTACTACCCCAACACACAGTACCACGAAAGGGTACGCCACAGTGGCTTCGTCCCTCCAGAAGCATTTCTCTACTTTGACAAACACGGCTTGATAAAAGACAAGAATGCGGTACCGCTCCTGTTTCACATAGCCAGGTCAACTGTGGATGGGCGACTCAACCACGACCGTTCCGTCGTACAACGAGCTGAGGAAGGCCTCCTCCGCTTCAGTATGGCGGTTTCAAGACGCGATGTTCGGGATGTTGCAATGCAACGTCGAAAATGCTGGTGGCTGGGGATTGAAGGAACTCCCTCTTCTAACCCTTTAGACCCGGGTTAAAAATGGGCAGTACGTATCCCCGAATGGGAAAGCAGTCGGTCGCTGTCTTGCGGCAGTAATGTTGCATACACAAACTATGGCCGACCCACATAGCGTAGGGTAGTTTTTAAGTTAGTTCTTAAGGTGTACATAGAAACAAAAAAAAAAAAACACGTGTACACATCTATACACTAATGTGTACTGATGTGTATACAAATGTATATAATTAAGTTAGTTTTAAGTTATTTTAAGATAGTATATAAGTTAGGAGATAAGTTTTAAACAAAAAATATTCAGTCAATACGTTTTTTTCCAATTTTTCTTATTTCATAATCCTTCAATTAAATCCGTCGAAATGAATTAAAAAATAACGCTTGTTAGCTTAAGTCGAAAGACATAGAATAAGATTAAGTTTAGCTTAGAGTGTCCGCCGAGGGACAGTAAGTTCTTCTTCTTCTTCGTGTGGCGCTACAGTCCGGGGTGAACCTGGGCCTCGGTCAACATTCCTCTCCAGCTGGTGCGATCCTTAGCCAGCTGCCTCCAATTAGGGACAGTAAGTTAGAAATAGTAAAAATTGTACGTCCAACTAGTTTTAAGCATTTTTTCTAGTATATAAGCATGTCATGAAATACGAAATAAAAATGAATTGAAAATGAAAAATGAAAAAAATGGGACCTTGCAACGATATCAATAATCTTGCATTAATAACCCTTCCGATTAATGTAATGGACAGTACAAACGTGCAGTGGTACATGCCAATAAAAAGCTACCAGTTCACTTGTTAGTAATTCTTACCATCACACTGGTGGACATTTCTTCCAAAAAAATGCAATGCTACCAGCACCTGTAGATCTGTTGGAATCGGCAATCCACGATTCGTTCGCGTTTCTGGCACATCCAGCACTTCATTCAAAAATTGAACCGTCATTTTATCGAACCTGTACCGCGAATAAAATTCTTTCTCCTCCAGCTCTTCAAATTGCTGTTTGTGTATTTTTGGCCGTGAAATTAATACAAAATCTTCAAATATGTCCAGATTTGAAAAAAAAAAACAGCAAGCAACTTTAAGAAATCGAATCTGAAAATCGATTTAGAGCCAACTTTATTTTCTTAAAATCACGTTCGACTCGTTTTAAATTTAAAGTCGACTTTAAGTGTATAGCCTACTACAAGATGACTATGAATAACAAAAAGTCTACTTTAAGTTATGTAGGTGAATACATTTTTTTAAAGTTGACTTGACTGAATTTGCGCCAATATTTCGATAAGAAAAACATACACTTACGATCTTAAATTTGTACGAAAAATACTGAATTCTGAAAGATGGACAAAGGTGAACAATGTGACAGAAATTTGAAAAAAGCAAAGCCTACAGTGGTGGTTTGCGAATCAATTTATTTGGATGTTATGTCGAATTTGCAATGTGCACAAGGGAGTACCTCAAGGTTCTATTCTCGGTCCGTTATTGTTTTCAATGTTCATTAATGATCTTCCCAAAGTTTTGTCTTATTGCAATTTCCACATATATGCAGATGATATTCAAATCTACCTAAGTTTTCCTCTAGGTATGATTGAAGATTCAGCCGCTAAATTAAACGAGGATATGAGTTCGATTACGAAATGGGCTGAAGAAAATGCTCTCATGCTCAATCCTGACAAAACCAAGGTCATTCCATTCTCCAAACACCATCCCCCCCTTCCTAACTTTCCTCCCATAGAATTAAACTCTGTTGTCGTCGAATATGTTACCTGTGTAAAAAATCTTGGCATAATGTGTAATAGTGAACTAACATGGACTGACCTTATAGACAGTATAGTGTCGTAGGTGTATGCGTCCCTTAGAGGTCTGTCTATTAGCAAATTTATACTCCCTATTAATGTCAAACTAAAACTCGCCAAAGCACTCATAGTGCCTATGTTAACCTACGGGTGCGAGTTGTTCGCTGAATGTGATAATGTCTCAATGCAAAAATTGCTAAAAGCAATCAACGCGACGGCACGGTACGTTTTTAACCTTCGAAGATTTGATCATGTCTCGGAACAACGTCGGCTTCTCCACGGATGTGAATTAGAAGCATTTTTGAAAAATAGATCATGCATACTAATCTTTAAAATCATTCATTATAAACAACCTGACTATCTTTATGAAAAAATAACTCTCTGTCGTACAAGTCGTAATATAACGTTGAAACCTTCAGTTCATACATGTTTAACATCACGCAGGCAGTTTTTCATTCATGCTGTACACCTGTGGAACCATCTACCTCCACAGGTACGGTCAAAGACCGTGTACAGACAATTTTGCTCCGCTTGTTTTTCACACCTTTCCAATACGCACTGAAATAATAAACACAATTTAAATCTTAATTTTTGTATCAGTAAATTCATTTACTAAGCTAAATTTTAAAAAAATCTGCAAAACTCTTAAATTCGATGTAATGTAATTATCACTCATGAATTCAAACGATTTTATATTTTAAGGCCTGTACAATAAAAGAATATTGTATTCTTAATGTACAGAGATTATAAAGAAATAATAAATGAAATGAAATGAAATGTTACGTAATGTATCGGTAGGAGGATGTGGGTTAATTTCTTGACTTGATGCCTTTATTTTTTTGTAATAACTGATCAGAAATGAAGCACCAAATCCATCCCAGGAGGACTTTGAGATCAAGTATTCGGGTTTACGTGCCAAGAAGACTCCACCACAGTAATCATTGAGGTTACCAATAAGGTCCAACCAACTTCAAAAATCACTCCCCCCTAAGAACCAAGCGTGTTTCTTTAATTTCAAACAAAAGAGGAGCGTCAACTAAAAAATGTCTAGACTTCTAAAAAAACTGAGTCCGAGTCGGAACTACTTTTCTTGCGAAATGAATACTAAAATCAAAGTCAAAATAAGCTAATTATATCTGATTACAAATTCAATCAGACCATATAACTATGTTGTGCAGACGCTGTTTGTACCCACATGAATTTATTTCACTTCAGGAGCCACTGTATAGTCAGCGGCACATAAACCAAAGCCAATAAGAATTGTTCTGCCTCACCTGAACCGTGAATAGAGTCGCTCTTGGCCCTTCAATTGCAATTGTTCGATTAGAACCATTTTATTTTACACAGGAATGCAGAAGACTGAATTATCTCCTTTAGTTGCCTTCCAAGCAATACGATGGAAGGGAATCAGATCAAATGAAATGTTAGAAATGCCTACAACTCTTGTCTGGGTACATATAGAACACGTTCCTGACTTGTTCTTAACGTTCATTTCCAGAGTCTTTCCAGAAACTAGACGATGACCAAGCTGTTGACTTAAATAATTCAAAAGCGTCAATAGAAACTAAAACACCGATAAGTAAAGACTCACTTTAAATCGCAACGCCGCACAAATCTCCCATACAGCAATAAAAATCAAAGCTCACATGTCTCAACTCAACCCTTAATTTATAATTAACCATAATTGGCTAACACCTCTGTAAGCCCGAACACCACTACTAAACACTGATGCCAAACGTCAAATCACAAAGAAAGCAAACCAATCCACTCCGCCGATTGCCCGCTTTGTAGCCGACAAACTTCAGCGGCACACTCACTACCTCTAGTAGCAGAATCGGTAAACTCTCTGCCCAGCAATTGATGACGAAAACCGACTCTGACGTCTTCAATCCGCAAACTCCATGAAAACCGGATCTGCACCAATCAGCGTCTAGCACGCGCAGACGTCAATTTCATTGGACAGAGCACTTCTCATCTCTCTCTCTGAATTCATGCATGGGTGGCACAGCACAGACTACTGCTGTCTCAGTCCGCCGTCTCACTCTCAAGCATTCACTCCGTTCTGCCACTGTGAACGGGCCCTGTGGTGAGTACGGCAGCAGGTTGGGGTGAGTTCGACTGTTGACGTAAAAATTAAAAGCTGACTGGGATTCAAAACAAATAAGAGGACACTTGTGAGCCTGCATTAAGGGATTTGAATGCGAACTGCGAACTGCGGATACCGTAGAAAGACTAATGATGGGTTTGACGTGGCAAATAAATTGACGGCATGCAGTTGCGGGAAATCGCTTATTGACAGGATAACCGGGCTATAAGTAGCGCCATAATAAGTAGGTACCCGCGATAGGGGAAAGCGATTTTCTGTGAAAATGTTAAGATGTGGCATGCTACATGAAATTGTGGCCGCTGGGGGATTTGTATTTTGTACGCTTGTGGGACAGTTCAGCAGCCGACGGGTACTGTGCTCTGCTATCAGACAAGTGATTCAACATTTAGTCTCCAGTGCATTTGTCATTTGGCGTGCCAAGTTGTTTGTTTGAGAATAGGTAACATATTATTATTTCTAACAAGCTCAGAAGTAGAGCATGGCCTCTGCTAGTTATGTGTGTCCACAAAATTGCTACTGGCTGAGAGGGGTTATCAGAAACTCATGTTTCGACTAAGCTAAACCTCACTTGTACAAACTGAGCACAGACATGTAAGAAAATGAGAACAGTGTCAATTGATTCATGCCAAGTCAGCACAGAATGATGGGCAGCTAAAAAAATAAGGAGCATATCCTGGTCCAAGCCATGCTCCTGTGGAAAACTAGTCCCTTTCTAAAATAAATTTCTGTGTAGATTTCTGCCTCGGAAAACTCGAATCAATTCCCCGTGAAGGGAATGATTACATCTGTCCATTGCTGATTTATCGTACAACTTTGATGAAAAACGTCATCGCTTGGCAATGCATGATGGAAGCATGTGTTAATTTCACAACAGAATTGCACATAATGTACGTGGATGCATCATCTGCAAATGTCAGTTGAACCCTAACCTTCTTTGTCCACACAATAGAGACTTTTTGCACAAAGGAAGATGGACGTCTCTATGACTGATGCCAACAGTTCATCCTTCAACTGACCGAAAACGCAATGAATGTGTACATTATCCTGCTCCTGACTGGATATGATTGCTTTCGAGAACGCCTATTCAGTTGAAACCAAAACTCAACTCGGAACACGTTCTGTTTGAAAGACAACTTACTTGACTCTTTCTGACAGTGTTTTGATAACAGGGTCCACTAAAAAATAAGTGGTGAAAGAAAAAACGTACAACATTGTTGTCTATGCAACTTCGAGCGAGCCAGTGTGAGTCCTCAGTCATGTCACCTTGCTTATTTTTCCGCTCAGCGAACTACTTGGAGTTTGAGGCTGAAGCAAAGATGCTTTCAGTCAATAATTAAGTCAGCCACACTGCTTTAAGACTTCAAGCTTCAAGTTATCTTGCGTTACTTGGTCTTCATACAAACGTGTCTGGCTTCATCTTCATCTTTTTTTCAAAGACCATCCGTGGTGGCCCGTGGCGTTGTGGGTATGTGCGTCGACCCCAACCTCGATGTCGTAGGTTCGATTCCAGCTCTGAGCGACAAAAATTATTTTCACGACCCCACCACTTTCGAGTCACTGACAATGCTCAAAGAGTATTTCCTGTCTAGAAAAAGCTTCTCAAACAAAGCCGTTCGGATTCGGCATTAAACTGTAGGTCCCTTCCACTGGTGAAAGAACAATAGCACGCACAACACGAGTGGTTGCTGAGAAGCTAGGCCCTGGCCCTCTACGGGCTGTAGCGCCACCCATATTATTATTATTATCCTATGTGTCAGTGGCTGGTATAGGCGACTTGCTATTACTTTCCAGACCACATCCACGACTCTGTTCAGCTCATGGTTATACTCATCCTCTTCCCCATTAGCATTCAACGCAACAGTATCATGTGTCAGAGGGGTCGCGACGCTTGATACTTTTTCAGACACCAAGATACATTTCATTCTCTTATGATAGTAGTGGAAAAACATGACTTTGGTGCATGATATTGGTCCTTTTTGAGACCCGAGTATCGATCCAAATGGTTTGCACATACCGAACTACAAACTGTGACCAAAATAGGTTCAGCATCTGCTGTGCCACTTCGGGTGTTCAGGTTTTAAAAAAACTTAAATTGTAGCCACCAACTTGGAGTGCGAAATTGGAGGCAGCTGGCTAAGGATCGCACCAGCTGGAGAGGAATGTTGACCGAGGCCCAGGTTCACCCCGTTCTGTAGCGCCACACGAAGAAGAAGAAATTGTAGCTATTGATTTCGATGGCTTTTTCGATATTTTGTTTTGATTTCATTTTTTATGCAAGTTACTGCAATGGACTGATGAGAACTAGCGGCCATGCCAACTTATTTGGAAAAAGTAAACCGCTTGGCATCGCGCTTGACCTCACCTTTACAGAAGAACAGAGTTCCTGCACAAGGCTTTCTACTCTAAATGAGGTTATATGCAACCGAATAATGCTGGACTATTTTTAGTTGAATATGATTCTGAGTAATGCAGCCTGAGAAATGAACTGGCTTAGTGATCAGTTCCCTGGCCCTTACTACCCCGATCCGCAATATCGTAAGAGGATACAACTCAATGGCTGCGAACACCACAATGATACACAACAAAAATAGCGTACGACTCATCTTCCACATCCACATTGTCGTTCACCTTTGGATGAGCGACTTAACTATGACCACATAATGATTTTTGCTGACGCTGCATGGATGAAGAGGAGAAAACACTCATCACCTACTCTGCTCCTGTACTGCTCTTGTTCCAAAACCTAGCAGCCTACTACTTTAGCGGCCGTAACGAGCTAAACAGTTCCAGCATTGCTAAATCGCTTCATTAAAAGCACCAACTGGTTCCAGTGTTAGGAGAAGACAATCCGTGTGGTATCACAATGAGTCTAAACTGGCCTAAGTGTGACTGCCCTTAGCAGTCAACCACTATAACCTAACCCAACCTTGGATGAGCGGCTTAACTATGACCGCACCGTGGCGAAACTAGTCGAGAAGGGTCGACTCCGATTCAGCACGGCGAGCGAGGATGTTCCGAATGTTTCGACAGCATCAACAGCTTTGGTGTCTAGGAACCGAGCGAACTTCATCGTCGAACACTTGAACATACAGAGCGGATCTCCTCATGTAAAGCAGTCGGCCGCTTTCTTGTAGCGAACTAGATCTTTCCATCAGACGGATCCCTGAGCAATTTACATAGATCAGGATAGTTTAAAAAAATACATTTCTCACTTGTTTTTCCGCAATCCTACCGAGCCAATTACATTTTCGATGGTTTGCAACAAGGAGCTGTTGGCTCTCCGATCTTATTCGCGATATTCACGGCGGATCTAATAGGTTCCATGCCACACTTAATTGCGTATGCCGATGACCTTGTAGTGTACAGATCAGGACCGAAGGTGGAAGTCATAAACATCTTGTCGCAACGTGACTTCGACAAAATTCAGCGATTTTGCGATGACTGGAAGCTGCTTATCAACTTCCAGAAGTGCGAAACTATTTTGTTCCGTACCCCGTTATACAGGGCTTCGCGGGACACATGCCTTAATTGGCGTAAGTTCGGCATAGTGGACCCACAGGGACGACCGCTAACTGTGAAAAGTGTAGTTCTCGGCATATGGTTGGACCGATACTTGTATTTTGACAAACATATAAATATTGCTCTGACCAAAGCGAGAAAAGCCTTTGCTGTGGCAAGGAGATTATTTCATAGCAGCCAACTTGATACCAGGGTGAAGGTAATCTGCTACATGGCCCTCATACGGCCTATACTAGTTTATGGTTGCCCCTGTGGTTCAATGTGAGTCCTTCTCAAATGGAAAAGATGAGGGTGTTCGAGAGACAGTGTCTCAGGGCCTGTCTCAAGTTGTACAGCACGCCCGAGTCTGACTTCAAGAACTATTACTCCAACGAGGTCTTGTATAACGAGGCAAACGTGAATAGAGTAGATAATTTCATTATTAAGCTGATAAGAAGGCATGTGGCACGAGCTATGACTTCTACCAACAGTCTGATCTTCGGGGCTTACTACCCCAATGAGATGTATCACGAAAGGGTGCGACGGAATGGCCTCGTCCCGCCTGAGGCATTCCTGTACTTCGATAAAATTGGCCTGATACAGGATGCGGATGGATGTCCTGTAATCTTTCACGTGGTACGTCGTTCGGGAACACGAGGAGCTCCTCCGGTTCAGTAGAGCGATCCCCGCTCGAGACAGAGAGGAGTCCGCCAAGGAGCGACATTTCTTTTGGTGGTTACATCAAAACCAGCCTCTGACGTCGTCAGCCCTTTAATAGTCTTCCAACGGTTACTATGGCTTTTATTTTTTATTTGTTTAACGCCTGCTGTAATGAACTAACGGCGTATTTACATAGATTTAAGGTAGAATAAGTAGTATAATATATAAAAAAAATAAATTAAATGAAAAAAATAAATAAAACAAAAAAACAGAGGTTCATCATGGTGTGTTCATTGCATATGTGAGGCATATTCAGAGACACACACCCTGCTGCAAGCGTCCGGACATATATTGCGGACATAGTTAAGGTAGCTTACGTCTTAGGGTTTAGAATAGCTTAGTAGGTTAAGTTAGTTAGTTTAAGTAATATAAATATAGCCCTTGAAGAGCCAAGTCTTCAAGTTTTCTTGGCAAAACATCATAATTTAATACGTCTGCGGACAGAACGTCAAAAAACCGATAGAATAGGCCGAAAGGCAATTAGAGTTGTAGACTAGTTTAGCTTAGAGTACCCGCATAGGGTCAGTAAGTTAGTTATAAGTTCAAATGAATTGTTAAATTTAAGCTTGAATTAAACATTTTGTCTAGGATTAAGTTAGATATAAGAGCGGGATTAAATATAAATGAAATTAGAAATAAAAAGAATAATTACATTTTCGACAATTTCATCGATTTCACACTTTACCTTGCGTTGTGTTCTATTACTGCCGTTAAAACCTGCACGTCAGGACTCTCAATAGAATTCCTTGTGTATTTTCTCTTCACTGTCTACATATGATGAAAATTTAATCTTCCAGAGACGAGCGTTATTTCCAGTTTTTTGTTATTTTTTTGAATAGTCAGAGTTATGAGTGAGATTGGAAAGGGATATTATCAAAACGTCAGTTCCAGCAGACACACTCACCAAAAGACTGCAGCAAAAATAAAAAAAATACATAGCAAAATCATACAAATTGCAAAAGATAATACACACAGCAAATGGACAGTGATGCCCTCAAAAGAAGTTTAACTGATCCGAAGTTCATATTTCACTGTGATATCGGACGAAATAAAGTAAACAAATATGAACTCAGTCTTGTGCGCTACAATGTCCTGCCATAAAAAGAAAATACATAAGTAGGTAATAAAAATTGACAACAATGCAGTGCACATGCGATTGTCGCTATCCTTTTCATTTCCTCAATAAATAGAGTTGTTAACGATCGCTCGTGCAGCTGATAAGAGAAATGTACAGTGGGTAAAGTATCATTATGAAGCAATGATTTAGGGGAAGGAGATCTTACGTAAAATCGCATACCGGATAAATGTTTCAAGAAAGGTCCCAAAGCAGATGTATGGAATCGAACGAAATATACTTTGTTTCATTTTTGTAATTAATTTAAAAAATTAAATTATCAAGCCGACTTAAGTTTGCATCTTCACTGTGAAACCGAGCATAGCCAAGTCTCAATTTATGCATCGTAGACAAGGTGTCTTATAAAAATAGTGCCAGGAATACAAAAACTTTGCATATAGCATATATAGCTGTCTAACACTTGCACCTGCGAGCGTGTGTGACAATGCCTATGATGCTCAGAGTTAGAATATGTGTCATATTAGAGAAATGCTACCACTTCATAAAGTCAACCAAATTTTATTCAGCTGCTTATGCTTTCGAAGTCTACTGCAGTACAGTTTTATTTTCTGAGCAACATCACATCACTCTTTCAAATACTCAAAGCTTTCGAGGATATTCACCCTGAATCTGAACCAGTCGTTAATTTTAACACTTCTGACTTCTAAGTGAAACATAGGTTGGCTGAGAACGTTTAAAACGATGGTTAACAATTTAAAATTGGAAAATGCATTAAATTTTGTTTGATATGACGTCTATTTGATCTGACAGCACACGCAGCAATCATTCAGAATGCACAGCAATTCTTTTGTACCAATATTTTTGTGCCAATATTGCTCTCTAAAATGTACCAGGCAGGGTCTGCATCCAATCTTGAATGGAGCACACTGTCTTAGTCTGTCTTCGGCCTTTTAATATTCAAATATTCCGACTATAAATGCTCGCGTTGATTTTAAGCCCAAACCATTACAGTCGGTAATGCAAGCTTTCTCGTGGACAACCGGCAGACACCTTTGGTAAGTGAACTATATCATTTTACTTGGTCACCAGTTGCTTATTTGGGAACGGATCGTCATCGGAGATGAAGATGATCGGCAAAAATCTACATCCATGCATACGAACTAACTCCTCTCTCGTTCGAATTCTTATTCTGCTGCTTTGTGCATCTCATGTAACTTGAAAGGCTTTAGTTAAAACCCACATTGTACAAATATTGCAACCGTCCCTTGATAATTTAAACCAAATAGCAAACTACTAGCCGCCTCCACGTTCGTTTCCGTGCAGTCTAGCCTTAATTGTTCGAACATTTCCCTCACTGCGAGGTTAAAACGAAGAATTGTCTGCTACACAAAAAATGTATGTACGTTACGATGGCTAAAGTCTCTTTTATTTTAAGCTTGGGCACGTGGCATGAATGTCCCTATCATCCGAGACGTGCCTCAAATGCGATTGTACTAGCTGGGCGACCGCTTGGCGGAAGCAAGACGGTGGTTGGACCAAGACCAACAACTCCCCTGGTTACACTTGGGCAGGGCTAATGATGAGTTAGAGTCGAGGGTGGAGAATTAATTGGTCTAGAGATCTCCAATTCGATCTTCTCAATCTTCCACACCGAGCCATTGGGACAGCGCAACGGAGGACGCCCTCGCACTAGATGCCGCACACAAGTGGAAAAGGACCTCAACCAACTTGGTGTGCGCAACTGGAGGCAGCTGGCGAAATATCGTGCTGGCTGGAGAGGCATGTTGGTTGAGGCCCAGGTCCACCCTGGACTGTAGCGCCAATCAAAGAAGAAGAAAAAGAGATCTCCAATGCGTGCTTTATCGACCCCACCATCTAATTGGCTGATTGGCCCAATCGGTCACTTCTTTTAAATCAAGTCTAGTTCAGAGTTGTCAGATACACCTCCAGCCCAACAATCATTCCCAACCTCCAAAGAATTCTGTGTCATTTCAGGCGACTACAGAAATCTCGAGTGCTCCATTTTCCACGGGACCCTAAATGGCGAGACGTTTAAGTCTTCCTAAGACAGCAATTTAAGTTCCAAATTCAAAGACAAATAAATAGGCTCACACCACCGGTCAATTTTCATGAATTTTTTTTGCGATAAGAAATATGTCTGACCAATTAATCCGGATTTGTGTAAAAGTCAAAAACAAAATACTCACGGACATTTATGGCGCCATTTCATCGAAATAACGAAATCCCTTGAACGCAGACCTTACATCGACTACGCCACGCACCATCGTTGGCTTACATACGGTTTCCGAAATCCAAATAATATAACCGTCTGCAGTGGACACGGGCGCCAGCCGCCAAACCAATCAATTACTCAAAAACATCAAATGTTATCAGTCGGCTTTATTAAAGTTTCATCAAACACATATCAACGTGTTTTCGTTGTGCTTACGGCTGAAGTTAATGATGTACATATTTGAGGAAATTTCTGAATCATTTATTTTTGTGGGGGTTTGAGAGGAGGCGCGTTAGGGAATGGAGGTTGAGCTGGAGAGGAGGTACATAGATGGTCCCGGGCAAGTTACATGCTCTTTTGTGTCGTGTATGAAATGTATCAACGTGGTTTGTGCGAGGTATTCAAATTCTGTACCGAAGTTGCCAGCGTTAACGATAATGGTTGCAAATGGCACAGTGGGTGGCTAGTAATTAATATCGGTGTGGATGAGGTGCTAATACGTGTGTCCCTCCTAAGCGCGTTTGAGGATGTATCCCTAGACGAATCAATGATTTTTTGCGGCTATAATGTGAGGGCCTGTGGATATAGGACAAAATGGTTGAGTGTTCCCAACCTGACCGAATGCCAGCAACGATCCTTGTAAATGCCAAAATTTATGTCCGCGGTGCGGTCCTGCCTTTATACAGCCCCCATTTTACCCCTTGCCACATGAATAGGTGTACACAGCGACCGTCCAAGACAAGAGGATGGTTCTGTATCCCGCTTTTCAGTCAGACGGTTGTGCGGAGTCCAGCTGTATGGCGCAGAAGCATGGACACTGACTAAAGCGGACGAGGATATTCTTGGTAGCTTCGAGAGAAAAGTCCTCCGAATTATCTTCGGTCCCGTATGTACGGATGGCGTTTGGAGGAGGAGGCTGAACGACGAGCTATACGGGCTGTACAGCGACACCAACCTGGTCAAACGAGTTCGAATCTCTTGCCTCAGATGGCTATGTCACTTCGAGCGAATAGACACCAATGCTCCGGCTCAGAAAGTCTTCGACTCCAACCCCGAAAGACAACGCGGTAAACGACGACCACACTTACGGTGGCTCACGCAGCTAGAAGGGTACCTGCATATGTTGAACGTGCGTGGCTGGAAGCATCTAGCACAAGACCCTGCTGATGGAGAGGCATTTTATTTATTTCATTTATTGATTTTAGATTTTTCTCTGTACATTAAGAACAAACAATTCTTTTTGAGTACAGGACTTAAGATATAACATTGTATAAGGCATGTTGGTTAAGGCCCAGGTCCATCACGGACTGTAGCGCCAGCCAAAGAAGATGACCGATATCATAGAATGTGACGCAGTTGGACTCTTTCTCTTCTTGCGATCTTATGAAGTCGTTGGTCTGATTTGTGTTCAAGAGTCGTGGGCAATTTTACGGGCATTCGAACGATATTATACACCATACATCATCGTCAAATTATGTGAACCAAAGTTCACTTATTGAAATATAAAGAGCGTTTAATAAAATCAGAAGGGCTGTTCGGAAAAGCAAAATTTTCCAAATAAAACGATTTGCAAAGCAAGAGCAACAAGGCAGTTGACTCGTCAAAAACATAGGAAGACACAAAAGCCTTTTTCCGTTAATTTATTCGAAAAAATGAATAACAAAAGTAACACAACACGTTTCTCAATTCATTTTAATGTACATTTAGTCGTTATTTGAAACAAAACAGACAATTAGGTCTTAAGTTATTTGAATATCTGTTCGTAAGTACATTAATCCGACCACTTGCAACATGCAATACAATACAGAAATTCAATTAATTAGCTTTTTTTTCTTCGCTTTTCTTGCATAATTTGCGCAAAGCTTGCGTCTCCGAATAGGCGCAAACATTAATTATTTGTGTGATGTCTATAATAAAGTCTCAAGGCATAATTTATATCTGAACCACTATAAATATTGTTATGCGAAATAGAATTGCATTTCCGTCATGTACTTAGATCGACTAGCAATGTGACAGCATCAGATTTTATTACACAGCTCCAATAAGTAAGTTTAGAAAATAATAACATACCCGACACGTTTTCTTAGTTTGAATCTTTATAAACACTTTCTTGTTTTGCAATGTTTTACTGCCCATAGCCATCAAGAAACATTCAAACGCCATGCCAAACTCAATGTTTAATGCGAACATAAAATTTAATAGCCCCACTGGATGCCTTTGCATGTACTTACATATCACGGACCACCGGTCTATTCAGCAAAACGTCATGTGAAACGAAGTGCTAAGCTCTCCGGTTTCGATCACACTCTTACGACACGTCTGCAAATCCCTTCCATCCGCCACCACGTTCGCTTGAGCAGCAAATACTAGGTAAATCATGTCAAGGACACTTTCCTTGACGTTTCGTAATCAAATAAGCAAACAGGCTCGCGCTGAAGACCACTGAAAACCACATCACGGGACACTGTGTGACACTGTCCTTGATGTGATTTTATAACACTCTGGATATAAATCGCAATAAAGCAATCTTCAAACTTGAAGAATTAAGGGACGCTTTGATTGAAGTTGGAATGTCTTAATGAAACTCTCTTCCAAACAGCATCGCGGAAAGATTTGTAGTTCAACATTGCGAAAAAATCCTCAAGAACCACCGACTGCGTCGACTTTGATGCGATCTCGCTGCCGCAAGTTTGAATCGATTCAACGGTACCAAATTCTTATTTAGAAAACGTTTAAAAATTCTTAAGGGTTCCAGGTAAAATAATACATGGAAGCATTGTGATTGATGATAAATAACGTATTGGACCAATTTGACCGAGAAATACCACGTATGTGCCACGTAAGTGCTTTCGTCTTTTTACTAAATATTATGAAGCCAATTTACTGCGGGCATGTAGGTACACACATATGTTGTCAGTCCACCACTTTGGTCCGAGCAGTGCTTGACTGCTTCCTCACATGATTAAAGTCGAAGATTTGAATGAATTGCGTCCCTTGGCTTTTCTTAGTGGAGAAGAGCCACTATTATTTTTGCCTATGAGTTTTTCAATCGTTGGCAGAAACCTTTATTTACTAGATTTTTTATCTGGTAATCCGCGTAAGGATCTTTTGTGTGATAAGGAGCCTATATCATTACCACATCAGCACCAAATATCTGACGTCTTTAAGGCGTGACAGTAAAGGCGGGACTGTGGCAGAGAAAGTGGTCAACAGTGTCATCGTTCTATCAAAAGTCGTCCCAAAGTGTCTTAGGTGCTCAGCCCTAGGCTACTTAGGTGTTTAGCGAGAGAGTAGTGGTCAGTTACTACGTCGTTACGTCGTCTGCAATATTCATCTTCTGTAAAGAGACTACAAATGCCGCCGATTTCTTAAAAATGTTTGGGGACATATAAATGCGCCACCATACTGCCGATTGATGAGATTTCTTGCAACATAGGTACCCCTTTGACTACCTTCAAGTTAGAGCTGAATAATCTCTGTACACACAGAAAATGAATGCCAGAAGGTTGACAGGAACTACCTGTAAAATAACAAAACTAATCAATTAGCTTGATCTCCCTATGGCCTCTTCCTCTTTATGTGGCGCTATAGTCCGGGATGTTCAGTTTCGCACAATAAGTGGGTTGAGGTCCTTCTCCAATTGGGTGCGGCACTTTAAAAGCGGGCGTCTCCTGTTTCGTTCCATACGCTCTACATGGTCCATTGACCGTAGGTGTTGGATCCGTAGACGCCTGACTAGGCTTTTACAGTCAACTTGGTCGTTCGAGAGAGGGCTCACACTAAGTGGAAATAATCACGGGACACTGTCTAGTAGGTCTTTACAACATATTAGGAATCTTCTCCAATGACTTCTGTAGAAGCTGCCGATATAAGGACGAGGAGGATAAACTCTCCAGCTGACACGAGCTAATATATATAAATGCCGATTTCCTATCGAATTCAGAGATGACTGAACTGTCCTGGAAATGGTCGGGGGGTTGAGTAAGATCCAATGCACAGATTGGCTGTCGATACAGTTCATATCCACATAGGTTTCCGCTGGTGTTGATGTCCTCCACGAAGGCGCTAGTGCCATACGCTTCCTTTGTTCCTAGAGCCATTTATGGAGATTTTATATGTATGTCTCAAGAAGCGGCAGTTCGATCCCCATAAAACAAATTCTCTTCATTCCAAGCATTCCTGGACTGAGATTATGGTAAGCGCATCAGTAACCGGCCACTTAACACGTTTTCCTTCTTTGAAGCCGTGTAAGAAATTCAGGTAATTATGTTCGCCGAATTTATATGTCTTGCCCAATTCTGGGTTATATTTAGTATTCAATAAAAAATAAATTTCATTTCTAGAAAAAGTGAATCTTCGCCAATACCCGGCCACTTTGATCCAACATCCGCCAGGTCCCTTCTTCTTTGGAAAATCTCAAACCCAGCAGATGAAATCAAACGCATTTATTGGGCAATGTGTTGAAATTGAACATGCATCTTCAATAGTTCAATATTTGCAGAAGAGTTGGTTGACAAATGATGCCCAATGGGATGATAGAGGAGCAAAGGGCTTATGGCATTGGTTGTAAAAATTGGGCTTAAAAGTTCTAATGCGGTTGTTGATCGAAGCTCATCATATAGCATCAGATAACTGGAGTAGTTCATCTTTGCTAATACATCGGCATTAAATGCAACTAACCGCACTTGCGGATCAGATCTCTTGAAACTCCTTATGAGTACTTCTTACGTATAGTCTTCTTCTTTGTATGGTGCTACAGTCCGGGTAGACCTGGACCTCAACCAACAAGCCTTTCCAGCTAGAGCGATCTTTGGCTAGTTGTGTCCAGTTTCGCACACCAAGTTGGTTGAGGTCCTTCTTCACTCGGGTGCGCCATCTTAAACGAGTGCGTCTTCTCCTGCGTTGCCCCACAGGTTCGGATTCGACGATTCTTCGGGCTGGAGCAGTGTTGTCCCTACGCTCTACATGACCCAGCCACCGTAGGCGTTGGATCCTTGACGCCTAACTAGGCTCAAGTCGCTGTACAGCCCGTACAGTTCGTGGTTGAATCTTCTCCTCCAGAACCCGTCAATACAAACAGGACCCAAGATCGCACGCAAGATTTTTCTCTCGAAGAGACCAAGGACCATCCACTTAACCATCCGCTCTCGAGATTGTCCACGCCTCCACGCCGTATAGCTGGACTGAGATGATCAGTGTCTTATATGATATCAACTTGGTTCTTCAATTACCGCTTGAACCCCAAGAAACAGCGATTGGCAAGAGTTTGAATCCGATACTGATGCTATTTTTACAATTTACTCCGTTGCCGAGGTAGATGGAGTCGTTCACTACCTCGAAGTTATAGCTGACCATTGTGATGCTCTGTCCAAGACGTCGATGTTGTCGTTGGACAGCATATACTTCGTTTTGCCCTTATTCACCACCAGGCCCATTTTAGCTGCGTCCGTCTCAATGTCAGCAAACGCCTCAATGACGGCTCGCTGAGTTCTGCCAATCACGTCAATGTCATCGGCGTACGCTAACAATTGCACGGACTTGTGGAAGATTGTGCCTCTTGTGTTGGCGTGTGATCTTTGCACGATCTTCTTCAGGACGATGTTGAAGAAATCATATGACAACGCGTCGTCTTGTCTAAAACCTCTATCCAGATATTGAAGGCCTCGGGGAGTTCGTTACCGACCTTGATGGAGCAGCGAGAGTTTTCCATCCTCATCCTGCACAACTTGACGAGTTTGGCAGAGGTGTCAAAACTGGACATGGCTTTGTTTAGCTTGTCTTTGTGCACGCTGTTAAGCGGCCCTGAAATCGACGAATAGGTGGTGACTGGCTATTTGCACTTCCTGGGTCTTTCCAGGATTTGGCGTGGCGCTACAGCCCGTAGAGGGCCAGGACCTAGCTTCTCAGCAACCACTCGTGTTGTGCGTGATATTATTCATGAGTTAAAGGGATCTACAGTTTTATGCCGACTCCGAACGGCCAAGTCTTAGAAGCATTCTCTAGAGAGGAAATACTCCTTGAGCATTGTCAGCGGCTCGAAGGAGGTGGGGTCTTGAAAATTATTTTTGTAGCACAGAGCAGGAATCTAACCTACGACGTTCAGGTTGGGGTCGATGCAAATACCCGCAACGCCACGCGACACCACCGAAGATGTATGCTAAACACCCTAATGACTTCTTGTTCTAATTTTAATAAGTTTTCCTCACTTATGACTGTTGCTGTAACAGAGAACCGATCTTGTTCGCTATTTGCTTTTTGTGTTCGCTTTTTGTATCGGTTGAGCTGTTTCTAAAAGTTTGCATGGTTCTGCAACTTCTGTAGGATGTATCGAAAAGCTTTTCACCATGCCTTGAATGGACGGATTATCTAGTCGGTTGCCAAATGAATATACGAGCAATTGTCCATCTTCTTGTATTAAAAACAGTCTCAGGCCACATCACTTAACCATATAACCCACTCTTGAACGTAGTCTTGGGTACATTACATTCTAATGCGGGTTAAATTGTGTTTTCCAATAACATTTAAAGCAAGTTCTATTATTTTATCTCGGACAATATCTTGTCGTTCTTTGTCTGCGGTTTCCTGACTCATTTGCTAAACAAAGCCATGCATTTCCATGCGTACTGGTGCACTAACCCTACACCGATTCCATGTAAAGACCACAAAACTGTGCACAGCGTTCGATTGCAGATAGGAACTCCCGTGCCGCCTCATAACTAATCGGTACTTATTTGCTAAAGAAGCAAATAGTAGGTAGTTACCGATTAAGCCCTGTTATCAGCACACCGCTCTATCTATTCAAAATGGCCCCCGCTTCTGGTGTTTTGCGAATTCAATGGCCACACACATCAGATGCTCACCTCTGCACACACGCCGATGTGCGTATGTGGGTGTATCTACTTATCTTCAAGCGAATTCAAAGCACTCCGACAAGCGACATGCAAACAGAACAAATTTTCGATATCTATCTACACCGTGGCAAACACGTTTCCTCTTTTTGCATTCAGGCAACTGTCAGTAGCGTTTTAAATCTAAATCACACAGTCAGTGTGTCCTCCCCTCGAATGACACAAATTCAACCGAAAATGCCTGTTAACTTGTCAATCAAGCAACAATTTTCGAGATGTATCTCCGTACAATGAACACACACACAGGCGAGCACATACCCGAGTAGGTACCATCGCCAGAGACAGCAGTCGTCAGAGATAAAGATATAACTGCCAGTCTTATGGAATTTCAGACATCCCTGCATCTATTCGTGCCAAGTGTCAAAGAATTGAAGAACATCAAGGAAAAAAAAAACACAACACACGAGAAAAAACATTCCTCAAGGAACCCACCTATAGCGCCCAACTGTGTGACAGACTCCCATTGAGATCGCGCGCTCTCTCTACCTGGGCACACAGACGTCTCACAAATTCGTGCGCCATAAGGTTCAGCGTTCAATTTCCAAAAAAGCACCCGATACGCGGTATCTACAAATGAAATCAGCTACTGCCAAACGGCAAAATGAAATAGAATCTAGACTCGACCCCTCAAAGGCGTTCCTTTCAGCTGCTTCTGTGGCTGGCTACGCGGCTAATCTCTAAGATACCCAACACAGGCATACCCGCACACACGTTCAAAAGGCCACACATCAGCCAGTCGTCCCTTTCTTGCCACGCGCATGCAGACACACGCGTGAAGGGGACGCACAACCGAGGAATGGTGGTGGATACACAACCACTGGCACCCCTGCTCGCAGAAGGCGTAGCTCACTATCGTGAATGTGTTTCCGTTGGTGTCTGGCGACGAGCCATTTGGTGACGGTGACTTTCTGGGTGCGCAAGCAATGCCTGAGTGAGCTCTGTGTCCGGTGGTCGTTTATTGTGTGTTTTTGAAGGAGAATTTTGCGTGCTTACCGAGTCGTTAGATACATTCTGTGCGCGCTCCTGTGTTTCGTGTTATTTTTTTTCGAATTAAATTGTGTGCTTTCGGAGTTTTTGAGTTTTTTTTAATTTTCTTTGAGAAACGATATCTACGCCGAGTTAGAGCCCGTTATCAGTGAATGTTCTTCCAAATCGAACGGCGTCTGTGTGTGGCGATAAATGCGGCACATTTAATCCAGAAAATAAACACAAGTGCAAAGCCCCATATGAAGTGGTGTCACATGAGGAGCAGTTAAGTTCAGTTCGGGAAGGTTGCGAACAAAAAAAAAAAAAGTAGTGAGTGAGCTTTTGCCCAGTGGGGGAGGGGGCGGCAGTGAGTAGTGAACCAAATCGTTGGCGTGATAAGTGCACTGTGGACTGTCAATATGATGGACGTAGGTATGTACGGAAATCATTCGAATAGCTATCATACCGGTGGAGAGATGGGAAGCAATGGATACCCATACTCGTTCCCAGCTGTGGCTGCGGCTGCAGCAGCAGCGGCCGCAACGTCGCACCCCCACTTGCCGTATCACAGCAATAGTTACGGCCAACCGCTGGATTCGGGAAATTTCTATCAGCTAACGCCGCCGCATAGCGCCAACAATAATATTGCCGTGCAACAGTCGCAGCAGCAGCAACAACAGCAGCAAGGCTCCACGAATCCCATCTACTCTCACCCGCACTTGTACAGTCCATCGGCTGCGGAATATGGGATCGCGACAACGCCACAGCATCCGTCTAGCAACTCACCCACAGACTCGTACTACGAGAGTGACAGTGTGCATTCGTTTTACGGTACAGCTGCGCCTGGCAATCAGTCATCGAATAGTGTCCAAGATGCGTCAATCATTAGCTCGGAGAACGGCCTAAGTTACACGAACCTAGACTGCCTGTACAATCAGAGTCCGCATCACCATCATCATCATCAACAGCAGCAGCAGCAGCAGCATCAGCAGAATGGTGGAGCTGCCGGGTATGCAATGCATACGGGAGACGAGGTAAAGATCACAATGCACTCGCCGTATGGCCTGAGCGAGGACGCCCTGATGCAACAGTCCGCCTCGCAGCAGAATGCCCATGGCAGTATGATGGCTGCAAATTCGTGGCATCATCATGCCCAGCACTTGCAACCGCCGGCACATCATACATCGATGGCAGCGGGATACCCCAATGCGACCGGTATGGATGGATCGATGGTTATGGAATCCATAGCGGGCATGTCCTCCAGTCGCGCCGGAGGAGGTGCGGGCGGCATCAGCGGACCGATGGGCAGTGGTAGCGGTGGCATTGGCAGCTCTGGGAACAGTGCACGGAGTCAACATGTCGTCTCGCCTGGCGGTACGATGATCACCACGCAACAGCAAACTTCACCGAACGGTCTGCCGACGTACAAGTGGATGCAGCTTAAACGGAATGTGCCAAAGCCTCAAGGTAGGTTTTGATTAGATGTTAAGGACTTGATTGGGGTTGAGAGAGGGAAGCCTCAAGGTAGGCTTTGTTTAGATTTTAAGGTCTTTCTTGGGGTGGATAAAGGGAATGCCTTCGATTGATTTTTGGAGAGATGACTATTGAGCTCTTCGCCGCCTTATCACTTGCTGCACTGGAAGACAATTGAACACTGCAGACAATTGAAAGTGAAGGATTCTGGAACGTCCGTGCATGTTTTAGTGGACTCAGCTGATTACGGGACAGACATATCGTAATTATTTTATTTTCTAGCATTTATCAGCACTATCTCTCCCGATATACATTCAAAAATCGACCAAGCTTATCGGGTCTGCCTTTGAAACTCCCGCCCGTTCGGTGACGAAATCTCATATGGGCCGCCAAACTGTCCAGCACACAGGCCTAATCATTGTGCGAATCTTATCCCGGTATCGCGGAGACCTTAACGTCTCACTGTGACACCTCATGTTCTCCGACAGACTCGATTTCGAGCGAGTGACACATTTGTCAACAAACCTCGCCAAAAATTGCGAACCTCAACCGTGATCGGAACGGAAACACTTTGAACTCGTGCAATCGTGGTTAGAAATCTGAAAAACCCACGCGAGATATTCGCGCTAAATTTAGTCCGATATTGATAAACACTCCAGAGTCTGTCAGTGGTGTCAAAATTTGAATTTGACAAGCTCACAAGTCTCGGCGGCTCTTTGCTGTGTGCCGATGGAGGGAAAACGTAGATTCGGTAAACCATCAGCAACAAGTGCCGCTGCTTTACGCTGACAAATGTTCACATTATTATCAGTTCCAGTAATGATGCACACTTTTCGTTTGTTTACCTGCTATCTGAGGTATTTTGACATTTGTCAAAGGTATAAACAAATGATGGGTATCTACTGGGTTTTCCCCCGCCCCATTGAATTACCGAAATCAACCATGTAGCGGCGGCGGAGGTGTAAAGGTTGGACGCTCCAAAGTTCAATTGTGGGCACAAAAAAAAAGTGTGCAAAGTCTCCGCGCTGATATACGACAGGATTCGCAGCTGAATTGTATTTCATTCCGCGATGGATACGAATTATGGTTGACTGGTAAATTTTTTCCATTGTCACCTCTAATACGCGTTTGAAGTGTGCATTAATTGCTGGGATTTCGATTCAATTTACCACTGGATTTGCTGTGTCAATTTTATAATTTACTGCACTATGTGTACAATTATTTTGTCCGGTTGAAAATAATTGTACGTTTCCTATCTTTTGGGACAGAGCAAGTTGTTTGGGTTTCCTCCTTTCTAAGCCTTATCGCAATGGACATAAATGTGTGCGGACATTTTTATTTGTGACTTAAAAAGTGGGGACACAGGGTGTTTGGTGCTAATGGGATTTCTTGAATGTCAGTGCTGTTCTGTAAGTGCTTGGGTGGCTACTAATGGGTTAATTGAAGATACCAACGATGTTGGTGGAAAAAGATGCATTTATTCATGTTAGCTATCCATTCCATAGTTATTTACGTCTGAACCTCGCCTTCCACGGATATTCTTACAGGACTCGTCCGTGGAAGTATATTTCTCGATGACGTTTATATACAGTATCGGACAAAACTAAAGCACCTCTCATAATGAAAAAAAGTATTCGACGATAGTAAGATTTTTTCCTTTATTTCTAGTAATGTTTGTCACAACAAAAAAAAAAAAAACAAAAAACAATACAAAAATGCAGCGAACAAAGAGAGGGCTTAATCAAGCGAAGAAAAAGCATTGCGACAAAACTAGAAACACCTCGTAGCTATCAATACAACCGTCTTATTGAAACCATAGGTCTTCCACATCCATATCACCGAACTGAGGACGATTTTTCGAAATTACCTCATTTCTTGCAATTCATTAAACAAAACTCACAAGCAAACGTAACACAGTTTGTCATAAAAAAAACAATACAAAAATAAAACCAAGGCCTCTCCTAGCTATCAATACAAAATCTCTTCAAAAATAGCTAAGCAAAGCCTTTGGAATTGTCAATACTTGGTTCGGAATGCTTTCGCTTTTATTATAGACATGCTTGTTTTGAGTATAGACAGAGTTAGTTACATCCATAGGCGCGCCTATTTATGCATCTTCCATTGTCTCGCATTTTTGAAACAATTTTTTTCATTGGCCCCTATGGACAATATCAGACAATTTCTCTATTGAGTTAAGGTCTAGAGATTACGTAGGCCAATCTAGAACTTTGATTTTCCCTGATTTTTCTGACCTTGCTAGTCTTTTTCGTATCATTGCCGTGTTGAAACCGCCATATCAGTGGCATCTCCTCTTTCCTTCAACCTTAGGAAGTATAACCAACGTTAGTATATCCAAATATTTAATTCCATCCATAATATACTGGCCCTATTCATCAACCAGAGAAGCAAGACGGGTCTGATCTTTTGTTTAATTAAGCCTCTCTATGCTTTATGAATTTTTGTATAACTCTTTTGTATCAAACTAAAGGCTGATTTTTTAGCTACTATCTTTTTGGCAACACTGGTTTAAACAGCTGACTCACGTTTCGTGTTTTGTTTCACTGTCAAACATCTTCAGTTTGGTCTATAATTTAACCAAGAATCGTCTTAGAAACGAACAACACTTGCAAATTATTGAATTTTATTATCAAAATGCGTGCTCTTTTAAGAAATTTCATGGCGCGCTTCTTCCATTTTATGGTCAGTTTAATCGAAGCTCATTTTTGGCTCTATGTTATGTTTGCTTGTATGTTTTGTTTAATAAGGTATAAGAAATGAGGGAAAGAATGGTATTATCGTCATCTGTCTCTATAACTTGGTGTAAGAGAAATACCCTAAGAATACTATTTTTCATTAGGAGGGTGTGCCTTAGTTTTGTCTAATACTGTCTATCGGGTATACACAACCCAGCCCCTCAGACAACGCGGTCGTAACATGAAGGATGTATCGTTTTTAAAGCTTCAAAAGGTTTGCCGATGTTGAGCATGAACATAATATCTTACACTTGTCAACAATAACCAATAAAATGTTCTTGGGAGCCAGTTCACATCGCCTAAATGCGAGATGAATCGTCCTGGTATTTGTTCTTATCAAGAAAAAATACGAGTGTAGGTACTGTGTCAGGACACGGTCTAGTTGCAACCACAGGTCCTCCACATCCATATCTCTGATCTGAGGACATTTTTGGAAATTCTGTTAAAATTCAATTAAAGTCTATAACAACTCTTGTCACAGATTCACTATTTTTTTTGGCAAACTTTAAACTAAGTCTGGCATGAAACTTCGCCTGAAGACATGTCAGTGAAAACAGTGATGTCAAATGCGCACCACCTAGTATAGATGCCTAGCATTTTCTTGATAACAGTTCTTGAAATCACTCGCAGTGTCACTCAGTTCCAAGCGGAATACGTTCTGTAACCAATTCAAATTATTTATATATTCTTCTGACAAATCGCCTTTAATTTGACATGTTCCTCGCTAAAGATAAATGCTAAAAATAATCGACATAATCTTGGTAGATTATCAGTAATTTGAACCATTTTAAATCTAACAGAGCAATTTAGATTGGATTGACTTTTTAACAATGTCACTGCAGTGGCGCTTTAGGCACATGAGTCAATTTCAAATTCAGTCAAAATTCGAATTTGTTGGCACTAAGAGTCGTGAGTGGGAATAGTAAGCGCGAGTAGGTAGTTGGAATTATAAGCTAGCAAAAGAGAGTTGAAATAAAATGTTCACAAATTGGATAATTTATGTGAAATCCACACAGCAGACAATTTGTCCATCTTGAGTACACTCTCAATAGAGCGAACTAAGACAAACCAATCCAGGTTATATAAGCGAGATCCACTTTACTGAATGTGGAAAATTTAAAGCATTCTGAGGGAAAGAAATTTGTACTGTGTTATTATTAGCTAATTATATCCAGGAGCAATAATGCAACATACCTTTTCCTGGTGAAAGCTTCCAAATGCAACCCAACTATTTGATTTGGCTCAAGAACCATGTCTAGAGTTCTTTTCTAAATTGCCGCTTAAATGGACACCCCATTGTCTGTGAAGATATTTTTTCCGCACATTGGGAGCTTCCGAACTTAAACATCACTTGCTACAAACACGGACTCGTTGCTGCGCAGGCTTGCTTCTCTTTGTGGCAATAGTCTTTTGCTTTGAGATTAAGCGAATAATAGTCAAATTCTTCTTCTGTTGGACCATTAATGATGTCCCTTTTCTATATCAGGCAGTTGAGGCACTTTCAATATTGTCTGTCTTCGCTTTGTTATTTGAACATTTTGTATGAAATTGTGTGTGTTGTTCACTCAACCGATGTTCACTCTAATTAGAATGTACAACATTTTGTTCGTTGTCACTATCGACATCTTTGCTTGGCAGAAATACCAACATACAGAGTGAAATCTCTCTCGATCATCTTGACTCATAGTCTAAATATCGGAAGAGAACCGTGCATGCAAATTGCTTTATCAAGTAAGATCACGAACCATCAAAAATTGATGAAATTACTTCGACTAGGTGCAAAGAGCTGTATCGCATCAGCCTAATTGAGAGTTTTAATGGGTTTGAAAGCCACAACTCAGCTCAATAACTTCATACGTGGTAAAAATTAACTGACGGAATTATAAAAGAATCAGCTCTACGGCTCAAGGTCACTTTTAACGTCTTGAGTCCACGCGTCTTCGGCACTTCTCGATTGGTATCTCGTTCCAAGGCTCTTACATCTGTGTCCAGAGTTTGTCCAGATTTCGTACTATTTTGTTGGCGATGAAGCCCTTTGCCTTTTTAAATAAATTTTCAATTGGAATTATATCCATCCGGTGAATAATTCGTTCACAACATAAGCGAAACAGAATTTGCTTGATATCCTCTCTTAGCTCTTCTTGAGATGTGTTTGGATGATTCTCCTGTTTCAAATTCGATGCTATTTGAGTGAGTAATAACATAAGTATCCACTGTCCTGGTTCGCTTCCTACGGCACGTGGAGTGGCAATTTTTTCAAATTCATTGACAGTTTTTCTTGTGCGGCAGGAACGTGCCCAAATGATGTTGGCATTGCTAGACAAACAGTAGGTGCTAACATGATGCATGCCTATTTCAACAAAACGTCACTTGGGCCGTTAAGGTTCCTTATTTGTCGGCTGTCTCTTAACCACATGACTGTGCTTTCCATCTGTACCTTATTTGGGTGCCAGGATACTGTGACAAACTATGCGTAGTTCAGCCTCTCCTCTTACACCAGGAGAAGATTCACCCTCCATGCCTCGCGCTTTTGCCTGTCATTTCCTGAATACCCCAAAGATCGTCTTAGAAGCCATCACTTGCCTTAAAAGAATGTGAATGTTGCAAACCCGGAATCACAAGGGGTCACTTTAACTAGTTAATAGACCAGAATTCAGGCAAGCGTCATGTTCAATAAAGTACAATTAGTACACAAGCCTCAGGATACGTGTCACGTGTAATCTTTTTTATGGGGCATATTAACTCCCCTGTTGGAGCAGTCTAATCGTGAACTAGTCTACTGGTTAAATAGTAGGACGGCATCAGCATAAACAAGCTAAATCGCATTGTAACAAGCACGCCAATTGTTCTCAAAGTGACAATCTGGGCATATATTGGTCTTAGTATGGCCACTACCAACAGCCGCTAGCCAGCCACTTTAGCCGAAGCTAATTGACTTCTAATTCTGTTGATTATAGGTTGGAGTTGTGATTCCGTCTCATGGAAAGTGAAGGTGTTGGACCGCCGGTTTTTCGACAAGCATAAAAATGGTGGTAGACTGGACAACATGAACTGGGATACACAGAGTGTACGGAAGCCCACCAAGACGCTTCAAGGTTTAACACCAAAAGCCTTGACTAGGCGCTTGGTTTAGAGCCTCGAGGGCATAAATCTCATTTCCGTCCCAGGCCAAGCTTCCAATGCCGTCATGAATTATGCCAACATGCTGATCCCTGAGTTTTCAAAAATTGCGCCAACACCGCTTTGCCATAAGCACCTACCCAATCCCGAGACGTATTAATGATCTACATGAAAACCTATCGCCCGGACGCTGATGGTGAAAAACATGCTTGAGCTAACTTCGAAGTGTCAAACTCGATACCTATCCGCCTATCCACGCACAGAAAAAAACACAACACACAACTAATGACACGAAGACCCCACAAGAAAAATAGTTACAAGTGGCTGCGTTTTAGTAGGAGAGGCAGACGGGAAGAAAAAAGTAACGACATTCACTTCGAGCGCTTATATGAACATTTTTTTTGTTCGTCTCTCGCATAGTTCTCTGACCCTTTTAAATTGTGATAGGAACGAATTTGTCACGACATCCACGATAAACCAGTAGTAGTGCTGGTTGCTGGTTGCTGGTGGTCAGTCTGTTAAGGAGAAATTATAATTAATTCGTTGGAATATTCAAGTTCGTTACCGGCTTGAATTTGGTATCCAATACATTCATATCCATCCAGCAGGCACCTCGTGCTCGCGTGAGTGTCAAAAATATCAAAACATCACATCAAATAGACATTTTTGGACAGTGTCAGAATTGGAAAGAGGAAAACAGAAAAAAAAAAAGTGGAATGAAGGGGGAAAAAAACCAACTCCAGCTCACAACATACAATTTTGAATGTTTGGCGTTCGAAAGTTGTTCTCGTTGATGAGACATCCATTTCAGTTGGGCTGTGCTCTGTCATATATCACAGCGTGAACGACGGAGTGTAGAAATTGCTTGGTTAAATGCTGGTAATCGCTGTTTGAAGGACTACAGCGCCATAAATACTGGCTAATCAGACGTGATGTATTTGATGAAATTCAAAGATTGAAGCTGAACGCATTGAGTGTCGTGTTAAGTCGACTGTTTGAATACACCGGCTTACATGTGTTTAACGTGTACTGAGGCGGATGTGTTTTGGTTTTTTTTTTCTCTTAAACATGAACGGGTACCAAGTCAAATAAATGTGTTCACTTCAGGTGTCGCTGTTAATATTTAAGCTTTAGCGGCAGGTTGTATGTCTAAGCTAAATTTCTAACATGATGGGCTTCATGACTTCTCTTGAGTCACTGGCTGTACTCGGTGCCGGCAATTGGACGCACAGTCCGATTGGTCACATCAGAGGCTATGACTAGATCCACATGGACTGGCACTGCAGTCTACTCTCATTTAAAACGAACTACATAAGTAGCCTCCTTCATGGGCAAGAGACAGAGAGACAGAAATAAGTGTTTTACGTGATCACCTGCCGTTAGGCTTATATCACGAAGACATTTAAATCTTTTAGTCCATTTGACGACGCTGGACCAGACGCCTTCAGTAGGAATCTCAAGTTCCAAGTTTAGAAGTAAGCTTATGGACTTATTTCTCTACCTTGGTAGGGTAGCGAGGCCCATCTAAAACCTCTGCTACTCTTTGGGTCGTAGCACCCGGTTGTTATCTGCAACTCCACATAGACTTGAATCAATACCTATTCACGTCCGAGAGTCGCAAATGCCCAACGCCGCAAGATTAACTCTCAGACATGCAGGTATATTTCCACTTCTCCCCGCGGTTTTGGGTTTTAAACCACAGCCACCACGATGCTCCCACTTGGGGGCCAACCTCAAGTGATCAGGATAAAACCTATGCGGGTCTCACGGGCGGAAGCCTGATCTCCCGTGGCACCAGACTATAGCCTCTGGTCAAGCTACCAGTAGGATGCCATAACATCCCGGGACTGGCCGCCAATGTTATAAACCAAGCCTTTATATTTGTGCAGTATCTATAATAAGATAATGCACTTACCGTTCATTCCTTTGTTTGCGAGCTTGAAACCATCATTTTGACAAGCAACGGAGTAGGTAATTTCCTAAACCATTAGCTTTTAGCTCCCTTCATGGGCAAGGTCAAGTTCTTTCAAATAGGAATACAGTTTACAGCAGTTTCTCTGTTGAATTTAGAATGTTAACACATTTTACTTCAAGTACAATGCCGCGCAGTAGAAAGAATGCGAAGCAGCAAATTGTGAAGGTCGATACACGAAATCACTGACGGTAATACGTGTTCTCAGAATATGCTTCGTAGCAAAAACTTTGCACCATCGCGTCATTCTCGAGAGCAAAGTTGATCCAAATTTGGCGCGAAGAAGCTTTCTACCTGTGACTGTTACATAATAGGGCTGTTCCAGTACCAGACTGCCAATTTTGGGAGCAAGAGGGAAGCAAAATATGAAGAAAATACGGGAACGGAATTAAGCCAATTGTGTATCTTAAGTAATTTTTTAACAGCTTATATCATGAAGAGTAAGAGATGCCAGATGTCAACAGTTACATAAAAACAGGATTTAACAAACTACGAATTCAAAAAATAACAAAAAACTTAACTAAACTAATTAACTAAACTTATGTAAAATCGCCACAAGCCACGCACAGAAATTTCATGAATTGGAAAGGTGGCCCAATTCTTTACTCTTTCTCGAGAGCGCTCGTTTGACTTAAAACCAGTGTTACCACATGAACTCTATAGAGTCAAATGGACTCATAATTTTTAGCCTGACTCGGAGACTCATAATTCTTTGGTTTGACTCATTTTTCTAAGAACAAAATTAACGTAATTTTATTTCACATTTCCATTTTCATAAATTTGCAAGGTGTGAACTACGCTTCAATATTTCCTGAAGGCTTTCATTTAAAATGCTTGAGCACATACTAGTACTGCTCCCAGGAATGACTCTGGCCAGACTTCGAGATAGGAAAGGAATGCAGTCGTATCTTCATAAATGGCTCCAAAACCTATGAAGGCTTCGCTGCTTTCGTGGAAGACGACAACATTAGACTACCAACCATTAAGTATCAGTTTTCTAAGCGGGTACCTATGCGGTACAAACTATATTTGAAAAACAGGTGGAAGTGTGATGGTTGCACCTCACGAGACCACTATCGTAGAAGGCATGACTTTCCACGCTGTGGATAGACCAAGTATTTGCTCCCAATTCCGCAGCATTCTTGTTGTCCTTTGACAGAAAAGACTGCAGACGACATACCGCCTTGATAACGCGAAACTACAACTTTGCCAACACACACAAATGTGCTGGGTTTAATCGAAGATACCCTGCCTGCCCTGCCCTGCCTGGGGAGAGGACGGCTACATGTAATAGCAATTCCTCTGTCACTGTCCCCTCTATGATTGTATCAGGTGGCAGGTCTTCGGCACTAATGCGGTTAGAGCTGATTCTGTAGGCCCTTCACCACAGATGCGCCAGCTGATCTTTCGAAGGATTTGTAGGTTGCCACCTGGTAGTGAAACGATGACTAGTCTTGAGTCTGAGTGTTCCAGTATAGTATAAAGCCTCAAAAAAAAAAAAAACAAAAACAACATACTGGTTTCTTTTGTGTTTTTTTAGTTCTCGCATAAGGAGGCATTGTTTTATCAAAAGCCATTGTTGGGACGCACATATTTTCAAAATTAATCGTTTTTTAATCTTCTGGGACTCATAAATAATTTAACCTGTGGTAACACTGCTTAAAACCCATATTTTTGTCACACGCGAGCAGACGTTCGAAGATTTTCGTTGTCTTATACTGTTTTCTATTGCTTATTTCGGGTACGGGAACAACCTTATGTCTCTAGTACCTACATTAGGTGTGTTTTTTTTGCAAGCCTATATACCCCAATACTTCTTCGCTGGCAAAACTCCACTCTTCAGGTCTATTTTCGAGTAGATGAAAATCAGAATTTGTCCAGCCTGTCCCTAAAAAGGCCGAATCTTCGTCACCCACCTCGTACCGATCCATAGCAGTTACGTCCCTTCTTTCTAAGGTCATGGCTGATAAATCGTCAGCTCATGAAACATCTTGAATCGCGGAAGCTTCTTAATGACCGTCAGTATGGCATCCGCAGCAACAGGTCCACTGGTGATTTGATAGCTTATCTCACCGAAACAGGCGAAAGCAAGATAGTTGCGCTTGATCTTTCTAAAGCATTTCACAGAGTTTCACTCAGACTAAGCAGACCCTTACTCAGTACACTCACCGGCATCATAACCGAACACTGCATAATTAGCATACACTCCCCTCGAATGGGTGGGCAATTCAATGATTGCTGCGGAATCTGTGTGGATGAAGAGGTGCGAGACCACAAATTTAGTCCTCTGGCAAAGTAGCCCTCTGGCAATTCGTACATCTAGGGGGCAGCAACGTCAGCTTAGATCAGCTGATATTTCTCAGGCATTTGACAGAGTTTGGCATCAAGCTCTTTTGTCGAAAATTCATGCTTATGGTCTGCTTCTATGGATTAGAAACTATCTTTCGAACCTTTTAAGTTATTTTTGATGGGTTCAAGTCTGATATACGCAAACTAAATGTTGGTGTCCCCCAAGGCTCTGTTCTGTCTCCGACACTCTTTCTCATTTTTATAAATGACCTCCTGTCTGCCACTTCTAATCCAATCCACTCCTTCGCTGATAACTGCACACTCAGCTTTTCATATTCGTTTCAAAATGCAGGACCCTGCCCTTCGGACGTAGTATTCGAACGGCAGCGTATGTCAAGCACATTGAATTCCGATCTTGACAGCATAGTTAACTGGGGCAAGAACAACAAGGTGGAATTCAATGCTTCCAAGACTCAATGCTGTCTGCTGTCCTTAAAGCGATCCCCTGATAATCAGCCATTATCCATGAATGGCGCTTCTATCAACGAAACCGGAAAACCCTCCATCTTTGGTATGTGCATCAACACAACACTTTGGAACGATCGCATATTCGAAGTCGCCAAAAATGCTGCGAAATGTTTAGGTTTCCTTAATCGATGCAAGAAATATTTCACCTTCTAAAGCGAGCGATAAAACTTATAGGAGACAACGATATCGCGGGTTCATTAGACAGACACATTGCACATCAGTTTACTCTTAAGCCTACTTTCGGACGCACAGTGAAATTTAGAGACTTGTTCTTTAGCTGTACCACACGAATATGGAATGCTCATCCCAGCTTAATATTTCCCACAGACTACATCACGAATATTCAAGGTCAATGTGCAGAGGTACCTCCTCTCCCTCTATACCTTCGGCCCGTGCAGTATCTTGATCCCGGACAATTAAGGGTATTAGTAACTTCTTTAGCACGCGCAAATTATAGGAAAAAAATAAACAATTAATATATTTTCCAAAATATGTATTTTTAAATACAATTAAATGCACATTTTTTCTTAAATTAGGCTTTTTTGTTAGTGGGATGCATGCTCTCATTTTTTCATTGCAAGGGTCTCCTTATTGTTTTGCTTGGCACATAAATATTGTTATTTTTCAAAGCTATTTATTTTTATAGAGCTAGCCATTGAACTGGTAGCACTTCGTACAAGAAATACTTCAAGGTACTGAATCCTATTCAAGCATCAGTAATAAGTTACAAAACAGATAATCATCAAATGACTCATGACTTCCTACTCATTATCTGTGTATCCAAATTCAACTGACTGCATGAATAGCGTGCCATTTATGTGCCCACCACTGTAAATATATACGACTATATGTGGTGGCCCGTGGCTTTGTGGGTATGTGCGTCGACCCCAACCTCGATGTCGTAGGTTCGAATCCAGCTCTGAGCAACAAACATAATTTTCACGGCCCCACCTCTTTCGAGTTACTGACAATGCTCAAAGAGTATTTCCCGTCTAGAAAAAGCTTCTCAAGCAGCCGTTCGGATTCGGCATTAAACTGTAGGTCCCTTCCACTCGTGAGAGAACAATAGCACGCACAACACGAGTGGTAGCTGAGAAGCTAGGCCCTGGCCCCCTACGGGCTGTAGCGTCACCCATATATTATTATAGTATTATATATTATATGCATCACCCATATGTCCAAATATAGAATAGAGTGTATTGTGATATTGTATAATCGGCTAAAAGTGTATGCTCTAGAAAGGATCTGCTCTTGAGACTTTCAATGCTTCCGGGCCATAGCGCTGAACAGGGATGAATAAGGGATTGTATAATGTCAGCTTGGTCGTCCTTCGAGAGAGGTGTCTGTTATTCAATTGCTTCTTTAGCCCAATGACACAGCGATCGAATAATCTCTGATCAGCCTGTGATGATGACCATTGACTAATTATCACACACAAGACAAAGCGCAACTCTGCCAAATACATTTGTTTCTTCTGCAACCGAAAGTCGCCGACTATTCCATATCCTATCACAATTCTCTTCATGTGAAAGCAAACTTTTTCACTCACTGTTTCCCGTGGATTTTCCTTCACTTAAAATTCGCATGGCAATGCACTTGGATGTGACAGCCGCCGCGCCGTTGTGGTGGATGGTTGAAATTTAATATTCCACGGCAAATATTGAATGTCGTGCACGTTTCAAAAATTATTATGGATATGGCCAAAGTAAAGAGCGATAAGATATCTGGCTGGGTCGCGTAATACTGTCCTCCAACCCTTGGCGTAAGCATAAGATCCACTGCACTATCCCTTGTGTGTGGTTGTAATATTACCCAACTTCCGATAGTGGGTGATTGTCTAGTGGATAGCCTGTGTGTGTGTTCGTTTTGATTGTGCCCTTCGAGTGAATGTCCTTAATTGTATCCGATGAAAGTTGGATAAGAAGTCCGGGCACTGTTGACTGTTTCTCGTTTTCGGTGTTGTTGGTGAAGCTAATGCGATTTTCTTGTTAATACTACCCGAGCCATTTAAGGTGTGTAAATATGAAAAGGTCTCCCACCCCCCGCTTGCATGGGGGAAAAGTTAAAATTTAATTTCCTTGTAATCGATAAAAATGAAGATGTCTCTTGCTTGCAGATCAGAGCTTGTGCATACACAACAAACCCGGCGTCATGCGTTTCGATGCGTCGTTCGAGTCCGCTTCCATTCTTCTCCGCCGTTTGTCTGCGTTTTTTTATCGATAAATTCAAATAAGACTGGCGCCGGGTAATCCATCATTTCAATTCAGAACTCTGTCAATTTTTGTTGTTGCTGGGTTTTGTCTTTTCTTTATAACTGGTTGTTCTTTTTTTTCAAAGATTGAAGACAGTGAATGCTACTTATGGACATTCATGCACACAGGCACACGCTCGCTGGGTAGTTGAGCATTAAAATGGTAGATTGAAGTAGCACACCACACCCACTATTAAAGTGATAGCTGCCGGTGATGGGACTGCGTTTTTCTTTTTTTTCTCTTCTTCTCTATTGATGCGACGCGATGCGGTTTGGTTGATTGACGGGTTCTTGTTGGAGTTTCTTTTTTGTCTCAGTGATCGGTTGGTTTAGTTAGTTGGATAGCTTGCATTGAGATGTCATATTATTTGAATTAGTCTCGGCTGCAATTTAGCACAATTGTTTGCTTGGAAATGTTGGCCTTATACTGAGGGTCTTAAGGTTGTAATAGAGGCGCTGCTTATTGAACTTGTGTTGGTTCAGTCACATGAATTTGAAGTGCTAAACTTGTCCAAGAGTCTGAATGAAAATACAGATCGTCCATTCTGTACGAAGATTTTTAGCAGCAGTTTGACGTCTGATACATTCAGATTATGACAGGCAGGGCAAAGCAAAGGTCGGCACTAAAGACTCCCTTTGAGCCAACAGTTAGACTTAACTCATTAATGATCAAATTTTTTTTCGGAAAAGCTATGTTTCAGAAAAGACAATTCTGTAATGCAAGACGTCCTATATTAAAAAAAAGGCGAAGAAAATGCAAAATTCTCGTCACTGCTAAGGCACAGGCATTTCCGGTAAACAAATCGAGTGCGTAAGTCGTTGCCAGGTTTTTTGCATAGATGTCGAGTTGAAGCTTGCTCCGACAAAGGACCGATTGTGTCTTGTCGCACTTCCTTCGGTGACATATGGGCAAGACTATCGCAAACCGATTGGCTGGGATTTCCGATTCCAAATTCGATTCATTTGATAACGATATGCTGGGTGGCCGGTTTTAGACAAATGGCTACTTCCATGATGATTTTCTACAATTTAAGTGGCTCAGTACTTTTTACTGTAAGATCGAAGTGATGTCGATTAACATCCAAGTGTCGACGATGCCCATATCGCACATGTGTTAGAAATGGCGGTGTGTGACCACTAGATCGATATTTATTATATTTCTGTATGACGTTCGAGCACTCAACTGATTCTATCGATTTCGACTTTTTGTTGAAACGCTGAACAGCTGGAACAGCTGTCGCTGCCGTTTCATCGGACAATAAATATAGTTTGAGTCCCGTCGCAGTTGAAACGTCGATGTCGTATTATGAAACCACGTACAGTGGGCTCTCTCTCGAAATTCTCTCTAACCACGTTTTGGCAAGCAATATGTTTGCATTTTCCTTAACTTCTAATACAAAAATCACAATACAAAAATGCTCTGGCGGCGAATTGTTCCAAGCGAGTATATGCATTGAGTGTGAAGGAAGCGGTAGCGGATTGGATGTGGAATAGAAGAAATATTCATCAAGGGTTTTAATATATTTGCGGCAAGTGCGGTAGTGTGGCAAGTTCGGCTAAATGCACTTAGTGCCGATGTATTAACGAAGATGTACCACTCCAGTTGTCCTATACCCCATTTCCTACAACCAATGCCGGACATTGAACTGGATCCGTGATAGATCCCTTTGCTGCTCCCATCCGTCCTCTTTTGTCTTTCCAACGATCCCTTCTACAACTATTGGAGATGCATCTTCAATTCCAACACATTACCCAATAAATGCGTTTGATTTCACTGGGTTTGGGATTTTCTGCCAAAAGACCTAAAAAGCTATCACGGACTCATGTATTGTTCTCCTAATGGCAATAGAGTCCAGGGTGAAGCTGGGCCTCTGCCAACAAGCCTTTCAGCTGGCACGATCCGTAGCCAGATCCCTCCAATTTCGCCAGCCAAGTGGGTTGAGCTTCCTTTCTACTTCTGTGCGCCATCAGCTTCGTGGTCGTCGTACATTGCGTTGTCCCACTGATTCGGAGTCGAAGACTCATTGGCCTGGAAAAGTGTTGTCCATGCCATCTTAGACGTTTTATCCGTACATACCTGGCTAGAAAAATAGTTACAAAACAGTCAGTCCATGAAATGTCTTCTGATATAGGTATTCCCTTAACGTTCAAGTTACAAACAACCATAATAGATTGGGACTATTCTCAAATGAAGTCTGCAGAAGCTGCCTAGATGAAGAAGAGGAGGAAAATTTACAACCCCTTCTCTGTAGCTGCCTTGCACTCAAAACCGTAATGAGCTTCTACATCTTCCATAATCTTAGTTGCCCTAGTGAAACACCTGTCAAATCCACGGCGTAGAAAAAATAAGGTGTGCTGGACAGCTTGTCAAAACCGCCATCTTTTTGTTTTGTGACGTAACTCAGGGCAATTTTCTGTCAGTTCAATTTCTTATATCAAAAAATTAACATTGAAAAAAGAATCGAATTGCAAATGTGCTGAAAGATGAAAGGACTTACTTCATTCGTAAGTGGTGTTATAAAATGCAAAAATGTTGCAGAAACTTATATGGGTGGGAAAATGTTGAAAAACATCAGTTGTTCGTTTTTATATGAGTCCTCTGCGTTTCTCTTGTCATTAAAACTCCCACGATGACATACCACATTTCTTACACCACGGGTCAACAGAATATGCATAGCAATTACGCTAATCCATGCCTAGTGCATGTTTACCAACTTTGAAGTACACTGGACCTTCTTTAGCCTAAGAGCATCATTTAAAGCCCCATCCCTTGGTGCCAGATGCATTCAGACAAGGTTTCAATATGGGGACCGCTACAGCCCTTAGAGTATCAGGGCCTATCTTCTAAGCAACCACTCGTGTTGTGCGTGATACTGTTCTCGCACGAGTGGAAAGAGCCTACAGTTTGCCGACTATGAACGGGCAAGTTTGAGAAGAATTTTCTAGACAGGAAATGCTCTTTGGCCATTGCTAGTGACTCGAAAGATGTGGGGCCCAGGACGATTTTGTCGCACAGACCAGAACCTACGACGTCGAGGTTCCCACAACGTCAGCAGCCACCACCAGACAAAGGAAAAGCGCAATAAGTCTATTCAGTCTGTGTTAACTAGACTTAAGACATTCCACACAAAGAGTGCTTGTAACCCATTCCATTCTGACCTACATTCGCTTGATCACATCCACCCAACAAGGATCAACAGACAAGCATAACAACCAAAATAAAAAATATTTCTACTCGCATTCTACCGATCTACATTCGCATGTAAATGCTCCAACGACAGTGAGCGGTGAAATCAGTCAGTTACTACGCACCAATCCATAACTACGTATCAGTTCGATTCCTCATCCACTTCATCCAGATGCGGTCGCCGCCGCCACCAGTTGATGTAAAGCAAACAACCACAAAAAAAAGAAAAGAATTTCCTTCTCAGCTTGATTCATCTCCATCTCAGCATGTGATGCCAAGAAATGGAAAGACTTTATCTTAATCCCCAATAGTGCGGGGCACATATCGTGGAATCTCCTTACCGGTGAAAAACTCCACTACACGGATTGACAGTCATTAATAATGGATGTAACCACAAATTAAAAAGAAAAGAAATACCACCGTTCTCGCCACCAATCCTTCCAATAGACGACGCGTACACCAATAGATACATTCACTTGGCAGCGGCACCCAGACAAGAACTTGTTCCACTTGCCACGAACACTTTTAATATCATTCTCCATTAATTTATCACAAATTGAAGTTACCAGTCCCATCACATCGGTCAAAGTGGACGTCCGTCCGACGGGCAAATATCATAGAAGCTCACAAGCTCTCCACTCTGTGATCTGGAAGTCAACTCTGCTGTGCACAAGAAGTGGATTCATTGGCTCAGAAACGGCAGCAACTGAAGTGGACTTCGTCCCTGTCTCTCTCTGTCGTTCGTCATTTTGCGTGTGCGCGTCTGCCTGTCGGCATGCGTTCTAAACAATTTTATTAAATTTTATCGGCATTCATAAATAATAATTTTTTTTCAATTTGCAACTGCGCCTCCTTTCCTCCTTTCACCCCGCTGATCGGCAAGGCAAGCAAACATCACATTCGATGGACTCGGACAATTGCCCGGGTGAAATAAAAGAGACACGAAAAAAAAAAAAAAACGAATTAATTGACAGAAGCAGCGGACAGACCTGTTTCTGTGATGTTTTATCTGCGTTAAACATCTCAATAATAATTATTATAATACCTGCGGTGAAAATCCGTCAGTGCAGCGGTGGGCGATCGGAGAGTGGCGGCAATGCGGGAGGATGTGCGCCGTTTTCACATCACAGATGTATTCGAGTAGAGACAGTTTAGACGTTTGTCGATATCTCCTTCCCGTCTGCTGCTTGGGAATGGATGATGACTGGAGTTTTGAGATTTGTTTCGTGCGCAGCGCAACGTAGCGCAGCGCAGCGAACATTTGAGATGACACATCCTCGTTCGGTGGAGTTTTCTGAAATTTTACAAATCCATTCATGCGAATGCGATGTTGTATAGCCAGCGAGTCGACATGCTGGATACATTCTGAGAAATGTCTGCATGTGCATTTGGAGTGTGAAGAGGAGAGAGATGAATAAATGATTTTCGACAAACAGGGAAGTCGATTAAATGAGAGGGAAAGGAAATGTTTGAACATGCATGTGAGTTTGTCACTGGATGAGGCATTTTTTTGGATCTGGGATGGTAACGTTTTGGGTAGGCTTTAGGAAGTGAAGTCGTTCCTCATCATAAAGATGTGCTTCTGAGACGGCCTCTTCACATTTTAAAAGCCTTCCCGTCGACATCTGCTTTGCGCCTTCATCGTCAGTGCCAACGATTCTCGCTGTCAAGTCGAGTTGTCTTGCATTTCGATTCAAGTTTTCTATGCCGGATTGTTCTATCGGCTCTATCGGTCGGTTGAATTAAATATATTGTTCGTGGATGCCCACCAAGTCCAGAGTGACCAAATAAGAACGAATATATTTTTTATTCTGGCTTTATTTTGAAGCCACTTCCATGCCATGTCTGGAATAGCAAATTATTCAAACCGCCGTTGGGATTAGCTGACAGTGCTCCAAGCGCTCGGTTAATTTTTGACAACTCGGTCCAAAGTATGCGGCGTTATTCTTGCAGCCGTGTCTCGAATGTTAGCCCCGAGCTCTTCCAAAGCGGTTGGCTTGTTAGCATAGACTAAAAAGTTAACGCAGCCCCAGAGGAAATAATCGAATGGTGTCACCGTAAGATGACTCAGCCGTGAAACTTCTCCTTCATAACTTCGACCGTTGTGTCCCTGGTGTGGTCTGTAGCCGTCTATCGCTGCCCACAGAATGTCGGATATCGCTCACAGCAACTGTTATGAATAGAAACTCACTGGAATTTCTGGTCTTCTCTGACTTATTTCATTAACTATGGAAGCAAAAGAACGGCAATAGACAAATTAAAGTAATATACAATTATTCTGTGTAAAATCTGACATTATGCAATATCATGGCCATTCGATATCCAATTGAAATTCTTGCACTATAACAGGGTGCGCATTTACCCCCCTGTTGAATTGAGTTACATATTCTTCTGCTAGTCACGCAGCAGCTCAATTTTGGGTGGTCATTGGACCGTCAGGTGGTCTGCTGATTGTTGTAGGCTCTGTATGGCTTGAGGACTGTGGGCTGGATACCTCAGATTCGGCTGATGTGTCCGACTGTTTACTAGATGATTCTCTAGAAGAAAGAAAAACATTCGAACGGTCAACTTGCCCAATTCGATTTCGTAATATCATTTGTAGGAAAAATATTTCATCGTTCATCAGATGGTTCTGATGACACCGGCAAAGATGATGACCTGTACATGTGTAGCCCATGAGCCTTCATCATGACTCAAGGGACTCACTTCTTAACTCTAAGATACTAGCGAGCGTACACTGGTAACGAATAGTAAGCCATCTCTCTTGACGTTTTCTTTCATGTCTCGAGAGCATGTAGAACTCACATAGAGCTAGGAAAGTTGCTGCTTACCATGCGATTTCTCCATTGGGGATGTATAACTTTCAACAAGCGTAGAACGATGGATGGATAAGAACGCTCCCTTGCCCATACTCTTGCTTCCCTCAGTCCATTATTTTGCGAAAGCTGTCTTGAAAGTACGGACCATCATTTCCGAGATGCCATTTGAACAGATTTTAAAGGGACTGATGACACATGCCGACCGCAAAATCTCTGGAAGTTGACCGAGGTGAACTGAACGTCATTGTCTGACGCTATCATCTTTGGTAGTCCCTCCAAGACAAACATAGATTGCCGTGCCTGACTATTAGCTTGAGATGTGACAGCTGACATCTTGATTACGAAAGGACATTTCGACTGCCAGTATCTCATTCCTCGTCTCGAAAGAAATCATTTGCGTTGGTGCCGTCACGTCTTAAACTGGACCAAATGTGTCAGCCGTGGTGTACGACTCTTGACAGAACACCTATGGCTTGCCTTAGCCGCAAAGGCAACTTTGTTCATTGGTTGCTGTGTACAAACTAAACACCGTGCGAGAAAATGATTTCTTCGACAAAATCCGGATTTAACAATGACCAACTAGTCGAACTCAGAGCGTTGTCTATGGTCGCAAGACTTCAATTCGCAATCCTGTACAGATGCAGCTACAAATCCATCCACAAGAAATGCAGATATGACCCTCGGCGTCCAAGCATTTCTGGTTCTTCTTGCAGCATGGCCTCTACAGCGTGCATTCTTCATTTTTCACCAATCTCTGACTTGAGGGTCCAAAGATTGTTCTGACGCTCAAACTATTTTTATGGAAGTCCTGGGTCAGTTTTATAGCGCTTGCATACTGAACTGACCCAGGACGAAGCTCACGCTGCAAATTGACAACTTACCAGAATTTTTATAAAAATGTCCACACGTTCTGCAAGCAAAAAATTTTGCATGACGAAATGGTATGCCTCAGTCAATATTTTGGCAGCTAAACTTCATCCATACGATAATGGCTGCTGAAGCATAATAACTGAAAGAAGTGTCGGTTACTTCTGCTCATGCTTTCGAATGTGTGCTCATATGTCGTTTGACCACGATCACCAATATCATGTGCTTTCGTTTCATGGGCTGAGTGCGTCCATCCGCCACCGAGATCCATGTGGCTACACAATCCTTTCCTTTCTTGGTCCAAGTGCGTCCAGCTCTTGAATACCTGCCTACCACAATTTTTTTTTTGCACTCCTAATTTTGTGATGTGTTGAAGACCCCTTTCTTGTCTGCTGACACATAAATCCATCGTTCTATTCAAACCCCAACTGATCGAGATCTTGATCCTAAAACTACAACGCCGACTCTACATCCTCAAAACCACCTTTCCACTTCGTTCTCCTTCCAGAGGGAGAGAGGCAGAGAAAAAGAAACAAGTCAACAAATTAATCTGGTAGGCATTACGCGTCTCCTATTGAATTTCATTTCAGTCTAGCTACGCCAAATGGAGTTCATTCGCTCATTCCCACCTCAGATCACAACAAGGATGAGCTCTCTGTTTAAGTGGCCACATGTCACTTAAGTCTCATGCAAAAGTCTAAGCGGCTACGGCCCAAACCAACCCAACTACCTCTCAAGATATTTATCGCATTTATGAAAGTTCCGCTTTGAGATGTCTCCCCGTGGGACAAGCTAATTCCATTCTATGGATAGTGTGAACTGGTGTTGCATGACAACTGACTGCACAAAAATTGACAAAATTATCTTGAATATGCAGGAATCCGCGCAGCGCGCGCACACACACGTCATCCGAATGCTACAAGAGAGTAGCACACGGGCAACAGCCAGAGACGAAGAGGTTTTATTTTTAGGTGACATACCAACGAATGTGCCTCTGCGCCCGCCTGAAGATGATCACGACGACGACGATGATGATGATGATGCTCTGCTTGGCGAGATATCTGAAACGTCAATCAGTTGTTCCTTTGGCGTCTTCTTCTCCAGTTATGAATATAATTTGTGACTCTCGTTGCCGAATATATTGAAAATCATTTGGACAGACAGACAGACAGACAGACTGGAGGGAAGAGATGACATATTCGTGTGGCGGGCTGTATTTTGGCTCGATTGGCGCTATAATGCTCAGTCAATGATTATGAGCATTTTTTTGTTGCTTGTCTTCGTCTTTCTTACTCTTCCTGGTGTCGTCTCCATGGTCTCGAAAGGTAATATCTGGCACGCTTTGCATTTGCTAGAATAGTAGACGTTATCCGAACAAACACGCAAGCGTTAGGTTTTAGGTTTTGGGTCATTGGGCACTGATGTGGCACCTTTGTGTGTTCATCAATTCATTTTGGTTGGTTTTCTGGTCGCATGCGATGGAAATCCAAATGTTACGCGTATTTAATGTTGTTTTCCTCTTCTTTTTGGTGCTTTTGTTCTTGTTTCTGTTGTTTTTTTGGTTTTCTTGTGGGATTTGAAGAACTTGACCCTTTTGTCTTGCTCGGGGATTCTGACATTGCGATGGAGGCATCTAAGTGGAAAGAGATCTCTTTCGAAAAGTCAAAAACTCAGTGATCACGTCGAAATTGATTAGGCACTGGTGGAGCTGTTTTGATTTTTTTTTGAATATGTGTCTGTTTCTTCAATTATTTTATTTTAATATTTTTTGTTTGTTCTTGTCAGACTGAAAGTTTTGCTGCAGTTTAAGTTTGGTGGAAGAATGGTGGATTGATTGTAGGTCGTCGCAGAGTGTGAATCCATTAGAAACATAGCGTGGCAAGCACCATCTGCAGTGTGGATAAGGACCTTAGGTTAGGTTAGGGTGTAGTGGCTGACTGCTGCAGAACAGTCACACTTAGGCCAGAGTAGACCCATTGTGATACCACGCGGATTGACTTCTCCTAACGCTGGAACCAGTTGGTGCTGCTAATGAAACGATTTAGTTGGCCAATGCTGGCACTTTTTAGATCGTTACGGCCGCTATGTGCAGGAACCTACGACTGGCAAGAGTACTACAGGAGCAGAGAATGTGATGTGAATTTTCTTCTTCCTCTTCATCCGTGCAGCTTCTGCAAGGACCTTGTTAATGTTGCTATTCTGAAGACAACCCTACCAGTATGATTCTCAAATTGACTACTCGATGTTGCGAGTCGCTATCTACTTATTTTCGTCACTTCTTCGGTGTTCGTTGCTACTTACAGCTGTAAACTCGCCTTCTGCTGCATTTTCCCTTGTAGATTTGCAACTTCCTAGTAGTTTTTGTTCTTAAAGCCGAAGCCTGGGCGTGTTAGTAAAAGCCCTCTTGTCGCTTCTATCGCATGATCATGAAGTGTAGTCTGTGCCTTGCACTGGCAAATTCTTTGGTACATGGAAAGTGTCCATTGCTCGAATAAGTGTGTGATTCAAAGATTCAATACTTGCATGTCGGCTAGCACAATCGATAGAATGGGCCATAATTTGTATTCCACAGGCTACCAGATGACCATTCATGCGTGAAAATGAAGTTTCGAATGCTATCAGCTTTGATTGCGTGGTTTCTGTCTTATGAGTGAAATTGGAGTCTTGCGATAGGATTGCGACAATGTTCTCTGACACGCCCACTGGGTGAGTGACTCCGGCAACATTGAGATTTTTACTGAAAATTCTTAGCAGTGGTTACTAAGGCTTTTCTGATGGATTGCATGGGTCATCTTCCAACTGCCACAGCGGCAGTTTTTAAACACCTTCGCAGGAATGGATCTTGGGGACTCCAGGATAAACGACCCGCCACCAAGTCATCACAGAAGCTAGCTGGTGTTCACATTGATCTCCCGGAATGAGTTCATACACATGTTGTAATGAATGAGTAAAAATAATACCATTATGTTTGTAGAATGACACTTCAATGGCAACCTTTTTTGCACCCTGGCTAAGCTTGACCATTCCATGTTGTCAGAGTGAAATTTTAACGCGAAAATGTTCTACAAATGATGTAAATTAATGTTCTGAAGTCTGAAGTCCTGAAGTCAAGTCAACAGTCAATATGGTGGTCTCAATGCTTTTTGAGAATAAATGTGTTCATGCATCTATAGTTGTATATAAACAACGATCGGCAGTAGGCCTTTATGGTATACTACAAGAGTCATAGCTCGAAAGAGTCACAAGAGTCATAGCTCGAAAAAGGTAGAGCAATGTAAATGTGTACACCCGAAAATGGGAACTGATACATATGTCCACTACTCCAAGGCGAGCGTAGCATCGAATATAGCATAAGTACATAAGTAATAGTATAAGCATAGTAATAATACACTACATTCAACGATGATGATTGTTCGCGGACTGCCCGGTTCTCTAGTCCATACGAATTTCTCTCTCGCTTGCCGATAGTCACACCAAGCATAACTCGTTATTCGTGCTCCTTGCCAAACTCTTGAGAACCTCTGAGAGGATTGGAATAGGATCCTTAGCGCCCTGCGCCGATTACATCTGGAATTTGTGGCCAGCGCAATATAACGCATGTCAAGTTCACTATAGCAGCATTCGTGCCCTCCGCAGAAGTTTTACCACGACTTCATTTTGCCAAACTTAATTTTGATGACTATTCAACAGATGTCGGGCAATAATAATAATAATAGAGTTATAATATGGATAGCGCTATTCTCTAGGGACAGGGCTTACTCACTCCGAACGGCAATTTTTAAAACATCGGATAAATACTCAGTCACCCGGTAAAAACATCGGGCAATAACGCATTCATAACTTGACGAATATTTTTTTTCAAAACGGCAAGTAAATAAGATCTGTTATTTTGCATTGCCAAATCTTTCTTGGTGGCCAGTTCATCAACTTCATTAACCAGCTTGATCCCCTAAAGGGGTTATAGCATTAGCACACACGTCCACAAACCTATCTAGGCGCTGAAGCTCCCACAAACATTCTTCGCTTCATTTAAGCGAAATAACTCATGCACTACATTTCTATTGAAATATAGCTAAAAAGGGTCGCTTGGCTCTTCTTGAAACCACGTGCATTCATACATTTTCTGCATTCGCGGCCAACAAAAAACAGATTTAAATTTAGCTTTAACGATCAGAATTGACATTGGTCGTTACTTAAAAGTTCTTCGTTTTTTAGTGAGGGTAATGATATTTCTGCGTTCGCACATGAGTTTATGTGAGCTCTCCGAATGTGAAAATTGGCTTATTAAGAGTAGCGATGGAAGATTGCGAATGAATTTTACAATCGAATAAATTGGCAATTGTTAAAAAAATGAATTCGATTGTCGATTTGTTCGGTCTCATTAGAAAATAATCGAATCGAATCGAATTCTACAATTTATTCTCAGTATCTACAACAACCAAGAGAATGCCGGGTTCTCACCCAATTACTATAGTGAGAGGACTGTAATCAGATTCTTAGAAATGAAAAAGCGATGGGCAATTGCGAATAAAAAATTTGTTACAGCAATACACCGCCAAGTACATACGTGATACAATCCAACAACCCCTCTCCGACTTGAAGAATCGGCGAATACACACATTCGTTGACGATTGGAATCGTAAATACACGAATCGAAAGTCAACAATCGACTCCGCTCAACTTGAATTCGAATAATTGCGAATCGAACAACTCAATTGTTTTTATTCGCAATTGCACATTGCTAATTAAAATATTCATTGAATGAAAAAGGGTGTTCGTTGCTGAAGATATATATATATATGGATGGCGCTACAGACCATAGAGGGCCAGGGCCTAGCTTCTCAGCAACCACTCGTGTTGTGCGTGCTATTGTTCTCACACCAGTGGAAGGGATCTACAGTTTAATGCCGAATCCGAACGGCTTTGTTGGAGAAGCTTTTTCTAGACAGGAAATACTCTTTGAGCATTGTCAGTGACTCGAAAGAGGTGTGGTCGTGAAAATTGTTTTCGTCGCACAGAGCCGGAATCGAACCTATGACGTCGAGGTTGGGGTCGACGCACATACCCACAACGCCACGGGACACCACTGAAGATAGTGTCTTATAAAAATGTTCATCAAAACACGTTGTCCAGCACTAAATCGATGCATGTTTTATGTATTCCGCAAGTAGCTGGCTGCTCACAATTTGTGTTAAACTTTACTAGAGTGTCAATAGGCAATAGTTGGCAATAGTTGCCTTCCATTGTTTACAGTCCTGGACGCGCTGCTTCGATTCATCAGGACCAAGCTGCTTTGTATCCACGACGTCTTGGTCGTGGGGTATGGGATTGCGAGGTTCGATTTTTCTCTCCTTCTCCAACCAGGAGGCTTGGATTCTAAAACTCTCTTAGTTGGAGTCGACGAATTTTTGCCTTTTTGCATCGTTTTTTTTTTCATTCAAATTGATCGCAGATCCATGTATCTGACGCGAGAATCATGCAACCTAAGCCAAGAAATGTCCAGTGTTTCATGAGAAAGCATATTTGAATTGAAGCAGCCAATGCGAAATTATAAATCCACTCCAACTAAAATGCCTTTTTTGTAAACCGAACGACGCAGAATTTTTTCGTTATTGTGGCTTAAAAACAACACATTATGTTTGTTATCTGCTTGTTGCAGTGGATGCTTCAATTGTAAACTTCGGATAGACTGGACCAATGGAGAGGATCCTACGCAATCCTAGCGATTAATCAGATCTTGTTCCTATAAGGAAACCATCTGTGATGACAAAGAAAACGTAAGTATGCTTAAGAGCTGTGCTAGGACAGAGAACGCCACCAATCTGAACACATTTTCATGTGAATGTCCGGCACCACACTGGTTAAGAAAACGTATTTTCCATAGGGGGATACCCGCCTCAGTGAAACTAAAGAGATCCACTTCATAAGGGGAGCACATATAGGTCTCAGTATCGCTTGTCATGGCGGCACTGGCTGTAGAAGAGAACGAAAAGAGACGCTCAGACTTAAAAGGTCTACTTCTGTGGTAGATATGCCTTAATAAATCTGTAACAGAGAAAGACTCTTCGAGTTATTTAGTTAGATCTGTTTTGCTTCTAATTCACGAAGATGGACCATTTTGTTGATCATAATCAGCTCCAAATGTCCGCAGCGTACCAGCCACAAGTAGTAATTTTCACAACCTGAACACATTCAAGGATTGTTAAACGGTACATTTTAAGACACCGATCTGTCTACAGTTCGGTTAGTTGTATGTCATGTGCTTACAACGTTAGATGACCCAACTCTGCATTTCTAGTTACGAAATATGTAAAAAGCGCTAGCAGTGCACGCACCAGCACCGAATGAATTTCCTCCACATTCATCACACACATCACCCAGACAAGATCACTGGCTGGCCCAGATTCCAATTTTATCCCCCGTAGAATCACAAAATTCCGCCGATGGATCGATAACTCTCGTTACAAAACCAACACAACCATTCGACACGAACAAAACCAACTCGACCATCAGAATCGTGACTCCCTGTCAGAATGGGCGGCAGTATCGCCTCTCGTAATTCAAAGAAAGCAAACCTCCGTAGTCTCCCAGCTCAATTTTTCATCCACAGTGACTCATTGGAATTAATTGTTCGCCGCGTTTAATTGAATTATCTTCACACCGAAAGCGCGTTAAATAGGTAGCTATTGCTGTCAAGCTATTCGCTACTATTTTTCGCCTTTATACCCATTGATCTCTTATTGTTTTGTTATTTCCCTTCGAGATTCACGATAAAAAAAGTACGCCCAGAGACTATCGAAAGATACCAGGTTTCTGGGCTATTTAACTCGAATCTGATTCATAGGCACTTTTTTCTATTTGTTATTACTTAACAATTTAATATTTGAATACAATGTTGGTTTTTTTTTTTTTTTTGAACCGACCGATTTGTGACATCAAAGCGTCCGCTACCGCCATTGTCTGACGTGAAGGGGCCGCCGGCAGTAGGGTTCTATGCCCCAAAAAAGAAAAAATCGAATCCATTCGTGGCTCCGATTCGATGGGGCAGTTATGTGCCTGGTAAACGTTAACCGCGCATTCTCCACGCCCGATGATTTTGAAGACAAGAAACTTTGTAGTAGGTCGCGGATGTCTGCCGTCACGTCAACTTGAGGCGCCATAAGACCGTGCTTAGACGTCAGTTCTGATGGGCTTTTCCGTGAAGTGCGGGAACTTTGTATCAGGAGAATTTGGAGCTGTGAAATGTTTTGAGAGAATTTCCATCGCAAATTCCACTTTGTTTGGTTATATTCTGGCCGAGTCTACAAGTGTTCATAGGGTGGGGTGTGTATTATTTTATCTTGTGGCACAGAGAGTGTGGATTTTACTTTGTGTGTTGTCTATGAAATAACTCATTTTGAACATTGAGTAAATTTTGCCATTATCATGAGGGCTTACGACAAGAGGTGTGACACATCGGTTGATCCAGAATGTTATTGACAGCACGTCCCCTTTTTTTTTGTTGGAGGTTTTGACACAACACTGGGGCACTGAGACTCAAGACTAAGTCCGTTGTGCCAGTCGGCAGCAACCTATAATAGCTGTAGTTTCCTTCTGCGATGAAGGGCCTACAGAGTCGGCTGTCACCATGTCAGCGCCAAAGATATGCCACCTGATCCGAGCAAAGGCGGCACAGTGTCGTAGGATATGCTCTGCCGTGTCGTTGTCCTCTCCAAACGCGTGGCCGAGGCTTTCTTCGCTTAAGCCAAGTACATTTAAATCTTTTGCAAAGGAGTAGTGGTCCGCAGTCTTGTCTGTCAAGGGACAACAAGAGTGCCAACGTGTGTAAGTAACGTTTGGGAGCAAAATGTTTGATCTGTCTACATTCTGGTGAGTCATGTCACCTCCGATTGTGCTCTCGAGAGGCCCAATATTCATCAACGGAAGCCCTAACCACAGAGGCAGCTAGTCCGAGCGCAGGTTCAGGCTCTGAGAAAGTTTTCTCGGATCCTTATCTAGCAAGTTCATGTACGATCATATTTCCAGCGCCTGCTTGGTGTCCTGGGACCAGGATGAGTTTCAGTGAATTTTAACAGTCCTTACCTTGGATCAGCAGGTCTTCACAAATATTTTTTTGAAACTGTCTAATATATTCCACATGGGTAGGTAGATAAGTTCGGTTTATTTTGCTAGGGCTTGGCACTAGCAGAGCAAATGTTGAATAGATTCTGTTTCGTCCTCACCTCTGCAGCTCCGGAAAGAAGACGTTGTGTGGTTGGTGCCTATGGCAAGGACAGGACTCCTATTAGGCTTCGAACTTTATTGCAAATAAGGCTGATCAGTGATGTTGATCTCGTTTTAGTCCTCAGCCAGAAGGCTCTTGCCATCAATTACCTCAATCCAATTTTCTCCTAATTTAGCTAAGCGGGGTGAATGCATACTCTCCAATCTCTGATCAATTTTTCACGAGACTTACTCGGAATTCAGGTAGGTAGGTATGCAACTGGGTGTTATCTTCAGGCCGCGGCTCACTTAGACCAACTAGTTGGGTCTACTGTGCCCGTGATAGATTCTATTTCTTCCTCATCTTTACAGCTCCGTTTTTGTGTGGTATGTTCACTCATTTTTACTCTGCCTGGGGTTACGTCTTCTAGTTTTCGTTTTATAGAGCTAAGCGGCGTGACCGCGTAAGGGATTGCTAGCGATACTTCAAGCTCTGATCCCATCTTCCGCTTTTTCGATGCCTTCAACGCCACTATGGCCAGGTACCCAGCACAGGGTCACCGCGTTCATGAAGGATATTGCACTGACCCTTTGGCTGCATAACCACACAAGCTTCGAAGTCGAGATGTCCGACGATATGGCTTTTATGGCCGATTGGCTGTCAGATACTGATACACCAAACCACATTTTTTGATAACTGGTATATAAAATGTTTAAGTACACGACTGAATGGTACTGAGAACCAGAGAGCCAACATTTGAAAAATCAGTCATTTCCTTTTTGGTGCCTTTCATACTACTACGTCAGTCGCTGAAGTTTTGGATCGCTCCAACTCCTCCAAGTCCAAATTGTTGGTAGGGATATTGATCTGATTAAACAATGCAACGTAGGGTGCTCTACAATCAGCTGAACCAAGATTTGTGTTTAATGTTTGTTGCTTGTGCGTGCTTCTGTCGAATTTGTTTATCAAAAAAAAAAATATTTCCAGACTTTGTTTGATAAGGAAAATGCGACAACGGCGACAAGCGGTCTTATTTTATAAGTGGACAGTCATCGCTGATATTAAGAAGTAAATTAACTCTGATGGGGCCTTGGCATTGGCGGCTGTTACTTCCGAAGGCCAACATTGTTTATGTACGCCTCAAAGTGATTTATCCCCCAATGGCGTGGAAATAAAACGTATCCAGCCGATTCCACCATTTTCAGTTCAAAACGAGATGAGGGTGATTCTCACACGAATGCTACTTGAAATAAGAGGAACAATGCCATACACCCGTGCATGCATATGCTCATCCAATGGACCCTTTTCACTATTTCTGCCATTTTACTTTTTTTCTTTCTTTTTTTTTTTGCTTCATCTCCTTCATCCTGTCCTCATCCCTATGGAGTTGACAGCTCAATTCCTTTTGACATTCGATAAAACTTCGAACGTCGAGTGTGTGCGAGAGGGGAGAGATGTCACATTTTGATATGGGGCTGTTTTTCGTCGTGTTAGATTTTATTCCTTGCAAATAAATACAATTTTAACACCACCACCCAAGGAATGGAAGAGGAAGAAAAATGGGCAAAAAAAAACTTGATATGGATTGCACATGGCGGTTGGCTGGCTGTTGTTGTTGATACAAGTCTTTGTTCGACATTTGGGAGGAGAATAAACACGTTTGCCATCGCACATCGCACACACAGAAAATGGCACGTTCTCTGCGGAACTGGAAAAAGAAAATGTAATAATCCTAGAGGATATTGACACGTTTTCGGGGTTGTGTTTACCAAATAGTTTACCATATAGAGATGTATAGATTGGGGGATATGAGTGTACAAGCACTTTCAATTATATATTCTGGCATTATGTTTTGTACATGGATATGGTGGTGCAGCTGACATCAAACATTTTATGAATATTTAGTGTAAAGATCGATACAAGTAAATTTCCTACAGTCCATATTAAAGTGATAATGACATCACATACAATCCTTGGGAGGTTTGATGCCAAGCTGTTGATGGCCCTCTCAACGGTGTCCTACGACAGTATATGTGTACCGAGGGACCTCAACGCATTTTAGTGCATTTTTTACATACAAGTGGAGCTGGGCCTGAGCCAAGAAGCTTTTAGTCGTCTGGCACGATCTTCAGTCAGCAAGTGCGCTATCGGTTTCGCGGCCCATCCTTCTCTACAGTTTACTGCAGCTTAATCGAATACACTTCGTGCTGGAGTTCTGTTGTACAAGCGCTCTACATGGTCCAGCCTATTTAGGAGTATTTACATAAAGAGTTGTACGAAGGGCACAAGCTGCCACTTTGTAAGAATCGATAAGATCGAAAGGAGTTATTTTGCTTGAAGGCGCTAGTAAGCAAAAGAACTGCTTCAAAGTTGTGCATACAATCAAAACCGGTTGTAACAACCTTCAAGAGACTGATTATAACCGATGACGTTGTAAACGGTTTTGACTGAAAATTATATAGTCTAACGCAGTGTAAGTCATCAAGCTCCCTGGCTGCATCGATCAGCAGCCTCCTCAAATAACTCTGATTGTGCCAAATTTTTATTTTTCTTCAACTCAGAGCCCTGCCTTGAAAATGGTTGTTAGGGTTTTTATATCATTTTTTCCCAAGCCTTACTAACCAATCCAGTGTAATTGACATTATTTCGTGAATAAGCGTCAAAAATTCGGGAAAAACTGGCAAAAAGTCCATCAAATTCGTCGATTGACAAGGAATGAATACCCACAATAGATGAGATTTCTGACTGAAAGTAAGCCGTGGTGTTTTATTTGATTCGCATTAAAATACAAGTAAATACACTGACATATTTTAGTCTAAATTAGAGAGAATAGTTTGAAGAACATATTTGCAGTCGGCCGTCGGAGAAAATTTCTTCTTTGCAATTGAACAGCAAATCAAATGGAATTGCTGAGTCAAACACGCAAATCAACTATTCCACAATTTTTTCGAAAACATTGTTACTAACCATTCAAATAATTGTTCTTCTTCTTATGGCGCGACAGTCCGGGGTGAACCCGGGAGTCAGCCAACAAGCCTCACCAGGTGGCACAATCCTTAGCCTAGCTTCAGATAATTACTCAAACAATTAGTGAAAATATCAGGTAATACGCTGTGGATCGAGTGTAACTTATAAAATTCGTGATTAACCGTCAAAAAATGTGTGATCATCCATAAAATTCGTAGGTGGGCAAGAGAACTTTAATCAATACATTTTATGTTGTGACGTTGAGTACCTCGTTGATTTCTCATCAAAAGCATGTAACTTGTAAACTAATCCCTAGTATGTCCTTAACAGAAGACTTCCCCAGACGTAAATACACCTGCTTATTCAGATAGACGCCGCAGTTGATCTCTTAAAAAGTACTGATCCCATTCAATATTGGTTGTAAGTCTCTCGACTAGGTAAGGTTAGGTTAGGTTGTAGTGGCTGACTGCTGCAGAGCAGTAACACTTAGGCCAGAGTAGGCCCATTGTGATACTACGCGGATTGACTTCTCCTAACGCTGGAACCAGTTGGTGCTGCTGATGAACCGATTTAGTTGGCCAATGCTGGCACTTTTTAGCTCGTTACGGCTGCTGAAGTAGTAGTCCCCTAGGTGCAGGAACCTACGACTGGCAAGAGCACTGCAGGAGCAGAGAAGGGGATGAGTGTTCTCTTCCTCCTCTTCATCCATGCAGCTTCTGCAAAAATCATTATATCGAGCACGCATCCTGCGAGCATGAGTGCCAATTATACAGTGCCCGGTTATGACTCCAATGAGGGTCCTTAATGAGTGCTTACTGAGTCCAAGTAGACTGAGTGACCGTTTTAGGTTAAGTGATGGCCAGATTTCTTTTGTTTTAAGGCAGGTTGTGCCTTCTAGCCATTTGTCATTGGTGGTTTTAGTTGTGTAGATCTTATGAAGATGGAAGCTGTAGCGATCGGCATGGAAGGTGGTACCCCTTCTATCGATAGGGATGAGGTTGTACCACACGTAGCGAGTTCGTCGGCTTTGCAGTTTCCTGGTATGTCACAGTGTCCCGGCACCCACATGAGGTGAATGTTAAAATGCTCGGCCATCTCGTTAAGAGACAGCCTGCAATTAAGGGATGTTTTAGACTCGACTAATGTTGTTGAATATTGAAGACAATTCCTCCTGCGAACATTTTCCACGTAAAAAAGTCTTCTGCAGATATAAGTAAATTGTTCGAAAATTCTTTGAGTTTACCCACTTGTTCGACGATTGTCTCAAGAAAGTGATCAAAGTAAAGAATTACTTGTTCAAATTCAGGTGTATAGTGTATGATTGTACATCATACCCATTTTATGAAAAAAAACTCTCGATCTTCGATAACTCGAAAGAAAATGATTGCCAGTAAGACTAAAATTTACATGACATTTTTACCTGACAAGTCGATGTGATGCTTCGAATTATCATTAAACAAAGTTCCTCTTCCGCATATTCTACTAAATAGCTGGCGGTGGTAAAGAATACGCCAGAGATCTCCACTCCTTTGGCGTCGGCTATTTCATGAGGATGATGAAGAGTGGACAAACCACTGCATTCGGAAAAGAAGCTACTACCTTTTCAGCAAGAAATCGCATCTCTGCAGCTTATATATAATACAATTTTTAAATGTGTACAAAGAGCCTTATTACCTCCCCGACATGTCGTGTCCGTCAGATTTACGTGGTTATGCTTTTAGGGGCAGTCTAGTCTTGAAATATTTAGCTCGTGAGTGTAGATTGACAGAAAAAGTGTCCTACACAGTTGTACCGGCTTGATTTCAAACCAGTATTAAATTTAGAAGGAACTAGTGAAAAATGCTCGAAGAGCAGTCGCGAACTTAAATTTTCACACAAATGCCGCAGCACTGCTCAATATCTGCAGATTTTTCCAACGTCAAAATGTACTGCTTGCTCGATTGTTGAATTCTCAAAAGACATTACAGCCTGCAGTGGACCAGGGTCTAGCTACAGCAACCATTCGTGTTGTGTTCATACTACTGCTTTCTAGCGAAGTGCAAGATAGTCGATTAGCTCAATAAAATAAGAAGTGGCGAAATGCTTACAGAGAATGCATTAATTGTTGAATTTAAACTTTCAAACACATTATAATAATAATTTGGGTGGCGCTACAGCCCGTAGAGGGCCAGGGCCTAGCTTCTCAGCAACCACTCGTGTTGTGCGTGCTATTGTTCTTTCACCAGTGGAAGGGACCTACAGTTTAATGCCGAATCCGAACGGCTTTGTTGGAGAAGCTTTTTCTACACAGGATATACTCTTTGAGCATTGTCAGTGACTCGAAAGAGGTGGGGCCGTGAAAATTATTTCTGTCGCTCAGAGCTAGAATCGAACCTACGACGTCGAGGTTGGGGTCGACGCACATACCCACAATGCCATGAACCAAAATTGTCCAAAATAAAAGTGACCGTAATAAACGCTATACAACATCAACATAAGAGTCAAAAGAAAACTGGTACTAGTGTGCTGTAAGGAGTTCATATTTAAGCGGAAGATGTAAACAATATTGTCAATTGACATTAGATCAGAAGAAGTGTGCGTCTTGAGGAACAAGGCCTTATTTTAAGTTTTAAGACAGTGTAGAGTGTTTCCTTCAACACAAAGATTAGATGAAACATTTCTGTGACAAAATATATTCGTATCTAATCAAATGGCAATAGAATTGGCTAGTGGATATTGCAAGTCTTAGTTCAGTTCGCTTTATTGTGAGGTTTTAATGTCGGTGAACAGTTTCTTTTGTTATTTCATTACTCTCGTCATGAACTATAAAAAAAACATACATGGCTCTTTGAAAATGAACAGATTGAGTAGATTAACGTGAAATTAAATATAATATTTGTTTTACTGCATGTACGCAGAATATATCCTCATTTTTCTGCAACTTCTTGACAGCATACGCGAATTGTTTTGTTTCCTTATTCTTTCATAAACTATTTGTAAGAAGTAACGAAGTAGTCTGCGTACATATTCTAAGGAGTATCCCAAAATTAAAAGAAACCCCTGCAATCGAATAATACGATCCAAAATGTCTCAGAAGAGTGCCTTTCGAAAGCCGTCGGCATTTTGTACAGCACAGTACATCACCTCACACCCGACGGCGACCACTTCAAAGATAACATTTTTGGTGCAAAATTATATCGCACGTCGAAGAAAAAGCTCCTTCAACAGTTTACTCTTGTAATTTGTAATGTGATTCCTACCAAAATTGATGCCCCCTCCAGCGTCGTGATGTAGAACGGCTCAAGTGCCCGGCTTTCATCGCGTGTGTGTGTATGGGTCCGATGTATGTTTGTGCACACATCCTTATCCGCTGTAGATGCTTTTATCTTTGTTTGGTTCCATCTGCAACAAAATTCAATGGTGAAATCTTAATTCGGGTAATACAGTCTGACAACATGACGGATCACCAAAAATATATTCTTTACGTTTTTTTTTTTCTGCACCCTCCATGACACCCTTCCTTTCTCCCTATTCTCTGGTAAATTTTATTTGTTAGATACAATTTTCCTCATTCCCTGCTGGAGCACGCACCCGTGCACGGATATATGCGCGCTACATATGGTGAAAGTCCTTCAAATACAAACATATCCCGTCGAGTAGCTAATTTCTTTTCAACTCTATTTCCTCCTTTTCGTGCGGGCCCTTGTGAGTTGCTACGGTTCTCCTAATTTCTCATTCAGTCTTCAAGTTGTATCCTTTTTTGCGGTCTTAATGCCGCGATAATACTGCAAATTGATATCCTCCTTTGAAATTGACAAAATGACACTTTAAGTTGGCTAGGATTACCCGGCAGATTACCGGGGACATTTTAAGAAAATTAAACAACACAAAGCTAGCAGCTCTGTTTTGTGTGTGTGCTTTTAACACTCAGCGACGTTCCCATTAAGTCCAGGCCAGCGATTCTGTCAGTGTTACTTAATGTCATCTGCCAGTGAAGTCGATTACTTTACAGCGACACTGTATCGCGTTCGCCGCGTCGGTATGTGTGCGAATTGTGAATTGATATTCCATTCCATAAATTAAGAAGTTGACTGAACTGCCGTGCCGCACCGCACCGAGCCACTGTCGTTGTCATCGTCGTCAGTTAATAATTGCCTTTATGTGTAAGTGTTTGCTAAGCGGTGGCTTTTTTGCTAATTTCATTTTCGAAAATTACTTGTTTACACGAGATAATTTGGTTTTGAGTTCTTCGTCGTCGGGGAGGAGTCTCGTTGGCTTTATGTGTAAGCAGGCGGCAAATGGTGTGGTGTACACCCCTGAAGAGGCAGCAAAAATGGTGGCAAATCCAATTGAATGTGTCTACGAGGTGATAAGTCGATTGTGAGTGAGTGGATAGAATGTGCACACACACGTGAATTTATTTTCTTCAAATTTGACTTGATTTGCATTCAAGTGTGTGCAGTTGTGTGCCCACTTAATTGACGTGATCCGCAAATCGCAAGCCGCACTAGGTGTGAGTGCACAAGTAGCCAACTTGTAACAGTAGTCTTGCCGCTATGAATTGATTAATTACATTTGGGTAATTAGAATCGAATCTGTGCGCGCCGATGGGAGACCGTGGAAATAAGCTCATTAGTCAATTTGATTTGATGACAGACCTAATTAGTAACAAACCCTGCTCGGCGGTTTTTGCATTGGCATTTGGAGCTGGTGTGGGTTTCTTAGAGAATTTATTCATTAATAAGGCGTGAAGGCATTTGCTTTGAGGACAGCGAGGCAGAATTGACGAGTTAATAAATAACAAGGGATTTGTTTATCTCACGCTCGCAATTGATTTTATTGCATGTAATGTTGCAAATACTCTTGGTTCTATGCGACAAAATTAAGATTTATGGCAAGTATACAAGTGGGACAGTGAGGGCAGAAGAGATGCACAACCATCCTCAGTTATAAGAGAGATCATAATCTTTTGACATAAAGCAAGCCTTCCGTCGTTGCACGAAGTGTGGGTGATTTGATGCAGTCTTGCTGGAAACAAATCATCTTCTTGACCCCTTTCGTGTCCTTGGCTCCAAAGCAGTTACCACGCCAGTGAGAAAAACAGTATAGCCTTCAGCACCCTCAAAGACATATCGAACTTGCTGAGCCGTATGTCGCACCATGCGGAAGAAATGTAGCCTCCTACTCGGCGTTTTGGTGTAAGATCTGTCTTAGATTTTCGGTGTCCCCATCTTGTTTGAAATACTCTCGTCTCCACGTTAGGTACATACTCCCGATGGCAAGAACATTTGGTAACAGAATTGGAGGCTGAAGCCCTATACCTTGACGTGTCAAAGACGAGCGCTGGTAGGTACAATGAATAATCCTCTTAGACCAATCCCTGGCGCTAAGGGGCAAATGCAGTGTCTTTCAAGGAGAAGAAGCCTCAACACACGTGCCAACTCTGGGGCTGATAGATTCCTTCATCCTGCCATCGAAGCTAGTTAGACTATGAAGACAGAGTATCAGTGAGATATACTTGATGAACGCTGTAAGTCTTTTCTGGATATCGGTGCATACTGGAATACAATTAAACAAAAAGCCCAGACATTCACGCGAAGAAGTTCCTGAATTGGAAGAACCTCTAGCCATGCTACAAGCGCATATGCTATTCAGTTCTATAAGTAAGAGACTAGAGGGCGAGGCTTCTGAAAGAGCCAGAGCTCGATCACTTGGCTTGACTACTGGAGCAACAGTGTGTGATCTCTGGCTGTCACTGAGCAAAGGCAGATCATTTGTAGTAAATTTCAATTTAAATCCGGCTGTCTACTAATGGTTTCGACTGTCTATTCCAATGGATTTATATTTACTTTATAAATAGAGCTTTCAGTACATGGAATCAGTTTGTTATAATAATTGTCATTGGCCTAAATAATCGAATGATCCATTCGCATTTCCTTTACTGCGCACTCGCATCGTTTCCCTTAAAAAACTGTGAAATGTGTAAGCAGTCAATAAAGAACTGTTTTATTTGCCATTCCTCCCGAACTTCCCTATACATTGATCGCAGATTTCATGCCATCAACCATCCCAAAACAAGGACACAATGTATTCAACAAGGCCTAAGTGAGCCATGTGTTAGAAGGGCCGACAAGGTACCCTATCATCTGATTATCTACCTCTGTATTTGCCAATAATTTGCTTCCACTCACATCCTATGAGATTCAAATGCTAACTGAGAGAATCGTTTAAATCGAAATAGCAACCCAATCAAACTTAAGCTAGCCCCTGGCTCTCTATGGGCTGTACCGCCATCCATACTATTATTTTTATTATATTACAATTCTGCAGTTGATCCGCTTATGATCCACTCTTCAGTCAGCTAATGCAATGAATCCGTACATGCTTGACTGCGCCAACAAGGGAATCAAGGCCAATGATCAATGACCCAAACTTTAACTGCTTCAGCAGCTTTTGAAGGTGTCCATGCCTCTGCCTCGTAGAGCTGTTACCTTAGGTCTTCGAGGTGACCATAGAAAGACTCCTACTTATTTTCATACCTATCAATCGCCGCCTCCTATCGCTTATGGTCCTTTACAGGCTTCCACGAAAACTTAGTCTTCCCCTCCTTCTTGGAGGGCGGCGGCTAGGATTCGAAGATCATCTTCGCTGGAGCATGGGTGTTTATGCGCTTGATGTGGCCAAGCCAATGTAGTCGCCAGATCAGCAAAAGTTGCGTTCCATCTCGGGTCTTGTGGCATTCGTACTATTTTCTAGGGAATCCATGCTACCTATATCGACTATGTGGGGTATGTCCAGTCCTCGAACGTGTGCACCTTTTCTTAAAGACCTCTGTCTGCCAACATGCATAACAAGAGTCCATTCTAGCTCCGATTCAATTCCAACAAACGTGTCATTGACGTCAATGCTGCGTGTGCCAGCATATGTATTTCTTGTGTTAGCGAGTGAGGTTTCTATCTTCATCTTGGACACCTTCTCAAGAATGATGTTGAAAAATGCACATGACAGCGCTGCATCTAAATCCTTTATTGACATTTGATTCATTCTCGGTGATCAACCTTCGTGGAGTACGAAAATTCTCCACAATCGTATTGTACAAACTGATGCGTTTGGCAGGAATTTCCCGTCTAGACATGGCGGTGGGTAGAGATGGCTACTTGATAATTTTCCAAGACCTGATCCAACCATGCACATGAGACAAGCGTAATGGTTGAGTAGTATACAGAAATAAGAGAGTGCAATGGTTACATCTTTGACATCTACGTGCAATCAATTACGGCAAGCAAGTACGAGCAAGCACGTGTTATGAAAACGAGGTTACCATATGCCAACTACATTGGGGTATGCTAGTATACAGGGTCCTCGCTCACGCACGCAATATGCCGTCTCAAAATCGAATAGCTGCCGCATGTCGGTCTGCAATGCTTGGGCCTTTAGAGTATCAAAAACATCTTCTGTGAATAACTGGTCTTTTGTGGAGTTTTCTGGCAAACTGTAGAGATTATCATGTACTCAATGTTAAGGAGACTTATTCCTTGAAAGTTGGCTCCAACGGATGACATGGAACCGATCATCTTTGTTTGAGTCCCAGTCGACTGTCGGAGATGTCGAGAGATGCTTTTAGAGTTAGTCGTGGTAGTTGAATATTGGTTACTGACTGTGTGGAATCGACTATTATAATTGGGTTGCTGTCTCGGCTCTTATGCTGGTAGCCCTATGTTCGATCCAGTTATCGATAAATTAGAGCCTCCATTTCTTTCGAGTCACTGACACTGATCAAATAGTAATAATTGTCTGTCTAGAAAAAGCTTCTCAAACTTGGCCGTTCGGAGTGGGCATAAAACTGTGGGTCCTCCACTCGTGATAATACACAGGAACAACACTAGTGGGTGCTGTAGAAGTTAGGCCAAGGTCCAGTTCGAACTGCCATTTTTGCAACATATGAGAAATACTGAACTTAATCACCATCAATTAATTAAAAATGTTACGTCAACCGGTCTTGTTGTGTCGGTCGGTACCTTCGATGTCCACTCAGTCAAAGGAATTCCATTAGAGTCCCATAATGCGTCAATGAGTATGAAAAAAAAAAAATCTGCAACTAAATGTAGTCCCTCGACTTGTCACAATTTGCCCACAACACCCGCTGGGGTTGATTTCGCTCGAATTCGCTGAACATTTCACGGTCTAGTGACAGTCACACATTCAGTCCTTCACTGCTGTCCTTTACGTAAGTGTGAAACTGAAAATAATGCAATTTCCTTCAAGACCGCTGCGAATCGGTCCCAAAAACCAGCAAACGCCGAACAATCTCACACCGACCATCGAGTGCAGCACACTTACAATTTATTTTTAACACTCGCAAGTTTACAATGCCAGCGATTGTACATAAATGTGTAGCGAAATGGAAAAAAGAGGAGAAAACATTAGATTTTGATTGATCACATGTTTGGTGGCTAACCTCTAATACACACTGCGAGTCGTGTAAGCCCCCAACTAACATGAGATTTGTTAAACACATTTTAAATGCTACACGGACACACCGTGAATAGATACAGTCCGTGTGTGTGTCTGGCTGTGTGGAAAAGTTGTTTCGTAGTGAAAGCCGCTAAAGAGACCTCCTGATCAGAGTTTCGGCATAAACGGGTTACCAAGGGTGCTGACGGCGGGGGCTGTGTTGACAAAATAGAGAGACTCCGACGCTGCGGCCGCCACCGTCGCCAGTCTGTCATCCTCGTGCATGTCGTGGTATTGGGTGTTTATTTTTGACTCCTGTCGAATGTCTAGTGGAGAATTTGAAAAGCAGTTGCCTTTCAAAATCGTTTGCAATTAATTACTCGTGTGTCAGATAAAACCGCGCGGCAAAGCCAATTTTCGTTAGCTTTGGCATACCCTTCGACGGCGGTGGATTTCGGTCTTCAGATTGGGTAAGACACAATTTCACGGAAAAGTGTCACCGCGGATTTGAATCTCGCTGTCAGGGAATTGAAATTGGGATTTTCACGTTGACACCTTCTCGTGTCAGGGTGTGGATTAAGGCATTGCAATTGACAAAGTGGCGTCCGTGTAAAGGAAGTAAGCTCAACAGCTTGAAGTGTAACGCATTTTCATGAGAAAATCCCTCACCGACTGGCGTCAGTTAACCCCGGCGGTGAGACGGTGTTTAGATAAGCAACATTGCTTTATATCTCAACGCACATCGCGCAACCCTTGCGTTATCGTTTTGACACCTCGCCTGCTACTGGAATTCGAATCCGTTGCGGCCTGCAACAAAATAAACAGTAGCCTAGTCGTCGCAATTGATAAACCAATCAAACACACAACTGGAATGCAAGCAAACTGCAAAAGATAAACACGCAGAAGATTTACAACCTGGCCACGACCCGCAGATACACCGTGTGTCGTGTTGACACAGTGGAATCCCTTTCTTCAAGAGATTTCCCTTTTTTCTCTCTCTTCTCCTTCTTCGGTAAGGCACACCTGAACACCCTTCGTCTGCCACTCGGCGCCGCTATCTCCAGTGTTGATGAATGAAGCATTTCTCGAAGGGTGGGCAGACTGCTGGGAATCGTGACCAAGAACTCTAGTTATTACCATTACCGGTAATTGTGGCCACTTAATTTGCATACATTTAGCCGGGCAGGTTGTGTCCCCCTCCCCAGTGGGTGGCAGTGTGTTGGTGCGGTCATAAATAACACGCATCTCGATTCATAACTCACGCTTACAATTTCTTTTTCATTTCAATTGAAGGAGGTTTAAAAAAAAAAAAAAAAATGACCTCAGACGACGCGACGGTGAGGAAGAGAGTGCTGGTGCGAGGGTGTATTCACCCCAGTTTTGATGAATAAAACCTGGAGATGTTATCACTTCACTTCGAATGGCGAGGGCATTCACTGAAACGATGAAACTTGAACTTTTCGTGTGGTTTGCAAAGAACGTTGTTCGTTTTTTTTTTTTGTCGGGAGGAAACACTGAAAGGTGGTCGTTTTTTTATTGATTTTTGTGTCAGTGTCATATCAGACGTGGAATGTTTTGACAGAACTAATTACTGATGGGGAACGTCAGCCACGCGAGCTTGCTAAACGGAATTTCATGAAATCATTTCTGTAAGCTGTTTAAGATGTGAATGCATACGTATTTTTGGAAGAAATGTTTTTTTTTCGGTTTACTCCAATGTACAAACATTATGTGATAAATTTGCATTTGCAGAAAACGTATGACTTTTACAAAATGATTGACTGATAGATTTCTAATTTAAAGTGTAGTAATCATGCTCCCTTTGGTTTCAAAGACAAATCGGGGCATTTCAGCACAGTTGGAATCAACTCTCATGAGTGAGTTGGGTGACGGCCGAAGGGATAAGATCGCGAATAGAAGCTGGCCAAATGAGACTCTTTTGCGTTGTCGCTACTCACCCTTAATAGTGTGAGAATAACGGCAATGCACCTGGCACTCAATGTTGAACAACTTCTGCGAACGGAAAGAGCTTTGCTCCAATGGATTGATCACGTGGCACAAATATCTCTATCATAACAACTCCTGTAGTGTTTTTTGGGAATGGGACTCCATCAGGCGTACCATTGCTTGGCAGACACACGACGCTGTTGCTGGGCCGAGTCCAAAAACTTAACAAGTTCCGCTTGGGCTTACCTCAGGATTCTTTGATCTATCGTGATCCATTTAGAAAATCATGCGGACCACTGAAAATAGTACTGAGTACATTAAGTATGGTATGAGTAACGAGTATGCTATTTTGAGCATTGTGTCATAGAAGCTAATTCTCAGCAAACATCGTTCCTAGCTTGGGTTCGTAACTTACTTACATGTTAAGCTCACGATTTATAGATGGTCGGTGTAACAGCTGCTTTCCATTACTGACGGTCATCAGCAGGCTTCTTCCAGCCATCAAAGACTAAGAGTTTTTCCGGCGCTGTCTTGTGCTTTATGCCGGTGTCCGGTTTCATTACATGGAGCTGATTATTTTGCAACTTGGTGTGATCTATAGATGCCTATGTGTCAGATTTGAATACTCGTTTCCCACAGTGAGAACAGCAATGCAGGCGTTTTATTTCCATGACGTTGGTGACGAAACAATTAATGATTTCTGCAGAACTATCACCTTAATTCGAGTTTCTCTCTTACTCGAACTTTTAGCTTCTCGCTTTTTAATACTAAAACCATTCTCGAATTCAAACTAATTTTGATATCCCATGAGAAATCGAGCAATAAAGCGAGGCTTGACGTTTTTCATTTCGCTCAGATAAAATGGAATGATGCACAGTTGATTAATCCCACTAGAGCTATATATAAACTGATTAGTGCATGGTTACTTCCTCTTACTTATCACTGTAACTTGTGGACTTGCGTGAGTGCTATTGGCGGAGTTTTCCGTCACAACTGTAGCTAGAAGCTTTTCCTTCTTCGCTTACGGTGTTAAGCATACCGTCTTAAGAGGTGACTAAAATCCAGAGCTAAGGCCTGCTGGTTTAGTATACATCTCTAACCCAATGTTCGTTAAAATGACGGACAGTGGTAGGTAGAACTTGATGTTACACCACCGTATTGTTAGTAACTATGTGGTTGCGAAAGCTTGAACAGCCTGGTTAGTCTATAGGCTGGTACCACAGGTCATCAGGACCTGAGATCTGCATTGGTCTAAGCCTTCTCGGTTGTGGTAGTATCGCAGTGGCAAACGGAGATTGCACCAGCTTGGCTGAGAGCATGTTGCGATTATTGAGGGGCAGCGTATGCGACTCCGAGACGTGAAGTGGACATACTTATGTTATCCAGGTCTGAGTGGAGTTGCAAATGAAGCAACCAAGAAACTAAGACTTCACCGAGGAGGACGAATGTGTCCATAATCATTAACCCACAATTGGAACTTGAAATTCCTCAAATGAATAAAAAGACCTCATGACATAAGCCCAATGGCAGAAATTCACATTGGTAAGTACTCACTCGCATAAACATACCTAGAGGCAAATCCTCACACGACGAAGCATTTTCATAGTTTTAGCAACAACCTCTTTCGAGCCACTGACGCTGCTCAATAATTGAATGTTGACACATCTTCTTAAGCTTCACTGTTTTGAGTCGGTTTGCAACAGCACAATCATGTCCACTTATGGAAAAATATTGCACCCAGATGCCAAGTGCCGGTGGAAGTCCGGGACACAGTGACAGTACGCTCGACGGTCGCGCATGACCAGTATAAATAGGCGGCTTGGAGACCCGAACCAGCATTCAGTGTTATACGTTGACTCACAACAGAAGTAAACTTAATTTCAAACATAATGGCTTTCAACGTAAAACACTCACAGCAGCACTGCGTCTCCGGATCCGAACTACATCGGACTGTAGCCCACTGTTCTTGAGAAATGACAGTACATCTTTGATCACCATAGTCTCCTTCAGTCTCAACGAGCTCTAGGTGGAAACGTCCATTTCCCCTACCTCATAAAGCTACGATCCACCTGTTACATCCTTACTTAAATTGAATGAGGACTGTGTTACAAAATGGTGGTGGAAGCCTGTTGCGTCGTAGTTATGTGCGTCGACTTGAATGTACTTGGACCTACTTTATAGGTTCGATCCCTGGCACGAGCTAAAATACTTTTTAATGCCCCCCCTTCATGGAGTCACTGATGATGCTCAAACAGTATTTTTTGTCTAGAATAGGCAGAACAATAGCACGAACAACACGAGTTGGTGCTGAGAAGCTTGTCCCTGACCCTATATGTGTTCCAAAATAATTGTTAATCCTTACAGGATACAGCAAATTTTTTGCTGAAGCTACTGCGACTGACGCATAACTCGATAATTGGTCTATTAGACTTCTTGCTAACTTGGGCGATGTCTACTTAATCTTAGTCGTCGTCTTCCACTTGATGCTCTATGTTATCCAATTGTCTGCATGGACACCACAAGTTCCCTGTAAAGACATCATAAGTTACTCCATTAACCATCACCGCCAAGTGGACTGAAGATCGCATGTAAAATGCTATCCCTTGAACCAACACGATAACCATCTTCATATTTTATTGGTATTGTCCGAACCTCTTATCTTACAGCAAAAACTGCATTTCTCTCAACAGCTTGTAGTCCTTTATTTCTGCTTATATTTTTGGCAAAAATAATACTCTCTTTCATCACTTGATGTCGGCGCTGACTTCAGTTCTAAAACTCGATCGAAATCGTTTGATTTTATGTCTTGAGATGAATTTAGCATAACTAGCATTGTAAGGACAAAGTGCATTCCACTGCATTACCGTCGAGGGCTCCCATTTCATAGTGACTTCAATTACTTGCAAAACCCGCTCCCCTTCGGAATAAGCTCGCTCTGAAACCCCATCAGCTATCAGTCATTTCCCACATTTCCCACTTCTTGTCGAAGGCAAAATCTAATCCGTCGCTCGTAAATTACGAATTAGTTTACATTTGACGATATAATTGCCACCTCCGTTAACATCTGTTTGTCCGGCTGACTACGCAAGCGAAAGATCGTATCGGGCTTTTATTACTCTTTAATGACCTGATTAAAATTTAATAAAAATCTACTGCTACTTGTTCGGGTACAACGTGTACTATTTACAGCCTTAACTTATCAGCGAACAAAATACAACACTTTTACGACCCAGAGATTGACTAAAGTTGTATTTTCCAATACAAGTCCAATCTGCGTCAGGAGGATTACAATTTGATTTTTATTGCATGCGCACCTTATCGCGGAGCCTCACCGAACGTCCCAAACCGACACAGCCTCTTGTCCGAAACCATTTGTGTCTGACCCCGCTTTGGTAACAATGACATGGATCCCCGAGAGGAGCGCTTCACTTGTTATCCACATGTCCGATGGCCTTTATGAGAGGAAGTCGTGACTAATAACCCAGCGGGACGCATGTGTGTACATCATTTGATTCAGTCTCTCGATTCTAGATTGATCCCAAATGCATTTTGATGGTCCGTCGTCCGCAGCAAAGAGCCTCTGCGCGTTTCAGTGTCATATCACTTTTAATTAACAAGAAAAGTGACGTGTGCGCGACCGTAGACTGAAGGAATTTTCTAAAACAACTCTCAAAAGACATAAGAAAAGGGTCAGCGTACAACGCCGAAGGTTCCCGATAATAAATGAGATACAAACGTTTTTGTGAAATAACACAGAGTGCAGCCCCCACACGGATTGATCAGCCAGAGCGAAGGAAAGTCAAATCATTTTGAGCGGACGACGGGGAAAGCAAAAGAAACACGAAAACTCTCCGTAGACGCCTGACAAATGACAGATTAGAGACATTTCGTCAAGTCATTGTCCAGAAATTAACCCTATCTTCCACAGTCGAGGCTTATGGCTAATGACTTAAGTGATGCCTACACCCACCCCCATAGCTCCTTGTTGCGATGACAAGATAATTCGTTCGTGTGGATTGTATGGAAATGCGGGACATTAAGGGTTGTCGGCAGAGAGTGTGTGTATGTGTGTGGCTCGGCCCGAGAGTGGACGGTCCACTTTAGTGGAATGTGATACAGACGGGCAATTACACAATAAATGCTGACTTCCCAGCCATCTGTCAGACGGATCATCTGGAATGTGGCACGATGTGCGTGCGCGACGCTGAATGCATTTCCAATATTAATTTGTGCAAAGATTCTAAATTGGATTAAGTAACTGATTAAACAACCCTTTCGGACGGGCTGTGTTTGATTAGGGGGCTCTGCGCCTGTCATCAGATCATGGGATTATTTCTATTCGCCGCAATCTGTTATAATGTTCCTCGTGACGCGATGGACAACAGAAACTTGTGCGAATTAAATTTACTTAAATTTCTCCTCTGGAAATGTGAAAGGCGAACGGACACAAGTAACACCACCACAAAAAAAACAGTCCCTCTCTGGGGGAATGTCAGTTACACGGCCACGGCACAGCACAGTTGCATGTATCTCTGGGATACCTCACTTACATTTTTTCTGTGTTTTTTTTTTGTTCATGGATTTGAAATTCTGGTCCTTAACATGTTGTGTTAGTGCTCCTCTAATGAATTCGGACAGACAGATCAGGCATTTGTGCACACGGCTCATCCATTAATTATGTGATGACAGTTTCTCTCTCTCTCACTGAGATCTGCTGGGCATTTGGGAAAGTTACAAAATTGTGTGCGCACATCAGCGCAAGAAGAATTCACTTGGATTGAACTGTGTGTGTACAGCCACACCACAAGCGTATGAGATTCATAAACATGCTGGCGCTGGAACTACTTCTAGGACTGCATTTAATTTGTGGCTGGTTTCTGTTTCCCTCTTTAAGTTGATTTTTAGCACGGAAATGTGTGAATTGGCGCGTACGGCGAACAGGCACAGTTTCCAGATTTCAAATTGATGTTGACATGATGGGCAGAGGTTAGTTTGCCACTGAAGTGTGTATGTAATCGGAATTTTAGATCAGATCGATTGGGGCTGTTGGTTATACAGCTCTTGTTGGTCATTCCTAATGAGGACTGCCTGACAGTTCGGGTTTTTTCTGGTTTTGTTGGCTTAATTTTTGGAACAAAAATGTAGGAGCTGTTCCGATAAAGGTGTCTGATTATGAAGAGCAGTGACCAGTAATTTAATACAATTCAGAGCGCAGCTCTAATGGACACCTCTCGTTGCCAGAAAAATCAGTTTGCTTGTGTTAGAGCCAAAACATAAGATAGGAAAGGTACAAACCGCTGGAATTTTACGAAATAAAGGACATATTGTATCCATGTCGCAACCTAATGGTTATGCAAGTGAAAAAACGGACTTAGATTTTTTTACGTTTTCATAAAGGAACACGTCTCATAAGCTGAACATTTTTGGCTCCCGTGGCTGTACGCTCATGAGGGAGTTTACTGTGTTTTATATATTTTTTTACATTATAATAAAAAACCTTAAAATCTTCAAGGAGAGTTTTTAATCTAATCCTTTGTTTCTAAACTTTGAGCCTGAATCTATCTCTCGGCGGACCGCTCCTCGCAAAAATGGAATGTTAATATAGACATATTTTGTGTATATTGTAGGTCGTCGCGGACCTCCTGAAAGTTCTCTACGGAAGCCTAGGTTGAGTATGGTTTGTCTAAACAGTCGAAATGTCGTCTAGAATTCCATGCATTTGAAGCGATACGGCAAAGGTATTCGTAAAAACAACGAAGTTTGAATGATTTTTTTAATTTCGATAATTTATTTACGAACACTCAATTGTTCACCAGCTTCCTCGCATACTCCTCATAGTCGATCGTTCGTACCGTCTCTCCATCTCTCTTTTTGCATATTTTGAGTTGAAGACAGTACATGCTGTCATCACGAAAGGACGCACAACATTGACGTTTCGGACAGAGCGTCGTAATGAGCAGCAGAAACTTTGAGGTGGTCAAGGACTTCCTCAACCTCGGCTCTGGAGTAAATTAGGGACAATAACACCAGTACCGAGATCAAGCGCAAAATTACTCTTGCCAATCGCTGCTTCTTTGGGCTCAAGAGGCAATTGAGTAACAGAGCCATCTCACACCAAATTGACCTTGTATAAAACCCTGATCATCCCAGTCCTGCTCTATGGCGCAGAAACATGGACGCTATTGAAAGCGGATGAAGAAGCTCTTCGTTGTTTTGAGAGAAAAGTTCTGCGTACGATCATTGGTCTTGTTTGCGTTGATGGCGTTTGGAGGTGAAGGTTCAACCACGAAATGTGCGGGCTGTACAGCGGCATGCACCTAGTTGAGCGTCTTCGGATCCAACGCTTAAGATGGCTAGGTCATGTAGAGCGTATGGACAACTCAGCTTCGGCCCGAGGAATCTTCGAATTCGAAGCTTCAGGGTAACGCAACATAGGACGCCCGCATTTAAGGTGGCGCACCCAAGTGGAGAAGGACCTCAACCAACTTGGTGTGCGAAGCTGTAAACAATCAGCCAGAGATCGCACTAGTTGGAGAGGCTTGTTGGTTCAGGCCCAGGTGCACCGTCAGACAAAGAAGGGTCGTTTTCCACAGCTAAAGATTTCAAGTTGATTATGTTGTCGATTACACGGGAAAAAAAACTTTCACCGAATCTCAGGGAATAATTTTCTTGTAAGAGTAACATCAGCGAGCATGTCTTAAAGTAAATAGTGGCGAATTTTTTTATTCAAAAACCCAAGAAACGAAGACAACTGGCTATAGAAAGCATAGAAAATACGCGGGTTGGTTGCATGATTTTCAGTTCTCTGAGCCTGAATCTTAAACCAGATAAAATTTATAACGCTGATGAGACGTATGTTAGAGAGAAAACTTTCTCGATTCTACTATAAATTGACTGTCATTAGATCTGCGAGTGTGCGAGAGTGCAACTCAGAATTAATATTTCGGAATTTGTACACAACAATCAACATAAAACAATAGCTACCTACTTACAGAATGCCATACCAATGTCGAACAATTTGTCTCGCTATGAGTAGGTCTGTTTTCTTACGAGAGTTTACGATATAAGCTATAAACGTGAAATCAATAAGAATGGGTAGACTTACTGAAATTAAGTTTTGTACTTACCATTTTTTCTACCCATTCCTTCTTGTTTGTTTTCAAGCTCAAGCTCTCAATCCGTCACATGATAATGCTCATATTGGGTTTAAGACTCCGTTTACCTACATATAACATTTTTTCATAAATTTCTTGGGTCATCGCCATATTCTCCAATGCGCGTTTTATTGGCTGCCAAAGGGCAGTTACACTTAGGGCGCATTACAGGCCCATTGTGAAACCATATAGGTTAACAACTTTTTAACTTGAAACTTGGTGGCACGTGGCGTTGTGGGTATATGCGTCGAACTCAACGCACTTGAATCTCGTCATCGTAGGTTCGATCCCTGATCTGTAAGACAGAAGTAATTTGTACGGCCACATCTCTTTCAAGTAACTGTCACGGTTGAAAGAGTACTTCATGTCTAGGAAAAGCTTCTCAAACTGGACCGTTCGGAGTCGGCATACAAGTGTAGTTCCACTCGTAAAAGAACAATAGCAACGTTGGTAATTTTGCTAACACTGCGTTTGTTCATGTCCACACGACTCTAGATGGGTCTAACTATTAAGGCCAGCTCATTTGAGGCCACCATGAATTACGAACTTCGAAAACTCTGACAATTTATTTCAACGGAATTTTCTGATTCGCAGGGGACCACGGGTGCAAACTGACGAATTTTTTGGTCGTCGAGGTTGTGGATTGCGTTTAAAGGTTTGTGTATTATGAACTCAGCTTGACAGTTCGCAAAGAGAACGATTGATTTGCAGTGAAAAACTTGTAAATCTTTGGTTAGGACAGTCAAACTAACTTCTCTTGAGATTTGTGTATACGAAAGAACTCTATAATTCTGTTCGCATCCTTTAGCATACCAAGAAGTATAGCTTTTTGCTTAGATTTGTCGTAATAGAGTTGTTGCTTGTTGAAGGTTCGCGTTCGCAGTTCACCACTCAAATGAATGGGCTTTTACTGGTTGGTTTCTATTTCCTCTTCAACTGTGCATCTTCTACAGAGATCGTTATATGGGACATTTATCATGCGAGCGTCTGTCCGGTTACGACGCCGATGAATGCAGTGAATGAAGGTCTTCGTAGCCTCAGCAGACAGAGTGATCGTCATATTTTCCAGTCCAAGAAGGAATTCAAATCAAAAATACAATTAGAGTCACAAATGGAATAGAATCAACGCATTTTCTGAGAAATCAACTAACTCTGTCCATTGCCCTGTTAGCATTATCAGGTCATGGTCATCACCCTACATCGACATCGATCTCCCGTACAATCAATTTATTTATTTTTTTTTTGTTTTGCCAAAAATCTACAAAAAAAGGAACATTTACGACATCCTCGGCGCTATCAGTGTTTTTTTTTGAGCAGCAAATTATTTTGAGCAATCCCAACACCCACCTTGCTATAAATACCTCGTTTGTCCGCTTATTAATAGCCCCAAGCTCGCTTCTGATTGCCACTAGAACGAAGATTTGCTGAGCAACGCTCGTTATTGATTTACAACCCCGAGGGCATATTGTAAATTTTCCCCTAATCGGTGGTAGATTATATTTTAAAACGTCTGCACGCTAAGCATGCAATAAATTATTTTCACTTCCAAATATGCAATATCAAAGCTTTAGTCGTGTGTTTTTTGGTAAATCCCAATTGACGACAAAACAAACAAACAACAGTGTACGTCTACGTTGCCGGGCTATCGGCGCAATAGCCCGTCAACGAAAGTCAATCAAACATCTCGCTGGACGAACAAGCGCAACTCATCGGGCAGCAGAAAGATTTATGGAACCAGAGTGTAAATACAAGAGCCATCCGTGATAGCCCCAAGCGAACCGTCTGTCTGAGTTGCTCGCTCGGAATCGGAAATCGTACTCGAATCGGAGTCATAAACTGTGGCTGACTGGTAGCTAGGTGTCTTTACGTTTTTCGAGATTTATCACACTGATAAGGCAAAGGAGGGGGTCTGTCCACGAAACGCGTCATGACCCCCAAAAATGTGCGCGAATGCGTGCCGTGATAATGCGATAGACTGCGGAGGTGAGCGCGTGTGGAGGAAGAGTGCATTCGAGGGACCTTCATTACAAGCACTAATTCAATAATTGTCAATTTACTACTCAATGTGTCATTGCATTGGCGCCAATTGTGTCAGAGTTGACTTTGGTGCGTCGCCGCCGCCGAGCCGATTACACTGCCGCCACCCGCTTCGGCCGAAGATAGGGTTAATCGAGTGTGATTTGATCAAAGCTATGTACACTAAGGAATACCCCCGGCAGACACTTGAGATTTGTTTTCCTAATCGTGTTGGTATAACATTGTAACTGTGATAAAAACCGGCGGCAGCGCACAATACCAATTAAACGTGTTATTTGTGTGTTTATGGGGTGTGGGCTCCAGAGAGGCGCCTATGCCTATGGCTATTGCCTACACTCCATTACGTGCAATCATTGTGTCTGTAATTTCTTCTGAAAAGAAGCCATCTTATCGTGTCGTGAAAGAATTGACGAGCACTTAAAGTGGGCGACAGCGGCCGTTCACAAGAGATATCTGGGTGCATTTGGAGTTGGGTGAATATCCTATCGGGCTTCAAATGTTGTCCAGAGCGGGGAGGGAATGTGGTTAAATCATCGTCAAACTGTGGAACTCAGTGAAAATAAGAAAATCATTTTCCCGGGGGTTCAGTCATTGGAGTTGACTTTGACGTAAACAAGACACGACAAGACAAGACAGTAAACAAGGCAGTCCAGTCTTACGTTCGTAATGACTTGGTCTCTATACCGGTCTTCTTCTTCTCCTTCTCGGACTAAGAGGCTCGGATTCGAAGACCCTCTTTGCTGGAGCGTTGTTGTTCATGCGCCATCATCAGCCAGTGTAGTCAGCGGATTTTTGACTTCCGAACTACATCCAGCTCGTGCAGTGCGCGGTTTGGTCTTCTCCTCCATTCGCCTTCCTCGAAGGCACTAAGAATCACCCCTGCAGTTTTGCTTGGCGTTTAGTTTCGCGTGGTTGCACACCTTGACGCGGTGCGAAGACCTAGTAAAGGTCAATGCCTCAAGGGAATTTATTCTCTATGAGGAGACCCGAAACTAAGATGTAGCCATCCTTTCTCTCCCTTCCACTACATCTCTTCCTTCCCCCTCCGGTGAGCTGGATCACGGTGTCATACGACCCTTGCGGAGGATCAGCTTGGCGAGAGCCTACTTGAAAAATAGCTCAGTCTCGAACGGATTATCTGGGGGACCTGGCAAACTCCCACATTAATCCTGCCTTAGCTGTGCAATGCTAGATCTTTGCACAGCTGGACCCTGCCTTTCTCCGCTACTCGTGGGACTCTTAATGAACTCAAACATTTATATAAAGAAAACAAAAAAAATGGCCCGTGCTCTCTCACCGACTCCTGAAGTGCTGACGGATAAGGCTGCAAGTAGAAGCCAGTCACAGGTGGACATTACTAAGGGCACTACGCCAGGCCACAGGAGGCATCACCCTCGGAGCCCAAAAGGCAAAAACCGAGTTGTGAAATATCAAATATTGCCAGCAGACTCAAAAGCTTCACCACAAGCACCAACTGGTTCCGATGTTAGAAGTCAATCCGCGTGCTATCACAATGGGCCTACTCTGATCTTAGTGTGACTGCCCTTAGCAGTCAGCCACTATAACCTAACCTAAGCTAGCTTTCGCCTCTATAAAGCAGGCCTCTCGAATAAGACTTTTGTAGAGCATGATTTTGGGCCTTCGAGTCGAGGCCAGTTATTTTGATAAACCGAAGAAGCATCAAAACGATGAGATGACAGTCGTGGAGTTCACGTTTAAAGAAAGTCGAATGTATGGTATTTACTGCTAACGATTGTCTGTCTGACTATCCTCATCTAAAATTGCTTGCAAGCTGGAACGTTTTGCTGACTACTAGTTTTCTTCTTAGATTTAAATTTTCCAAGAAGTGCCGGCATTTAAACTTACTTAGTTACTTACTTATCAGGCAGACGACCCATGAAGGGTCCGAGCCTGAGCAATTGCTGCCTTCCATCGGTGACGGTTATGGGCAGCTGTCTTACATCCGCGATGACTTGGTCTTTGTACCAAAGGTTCGGTCTTCCTCTCCTTCTCGAACCGTAGCTGTTGCCCATTCGCTCGTTGTGGCCCAGCCAGTGTAGTACACATCCTTGTACAGCTCGTAGAGCTCGCGGTTGTGTCTTCTCCTCCATTCGCCTTCCTCGCAGACGGGACCATATATCCGACGCAGAATTTTTCTTTCGAAGGCACCAAGAATCAGCTCCGCAGTCTTACTTAATGTCCAGCTTTCGGCTCCATAAAGCAGGACAGGCAAAATAAGTGTTTTGTAGAGCATGACTTTGGTCCTTTGAGTCAGGAGTTTCGAGCCCAGTGGTTTTGACAGACCGAAGTAGCATCGGTTGCCAAGGGCGATTTTACGTCGTTGTGCCGGCATTTAAACGTCGTTTTATTTAAGCTTTCCCCTTGCAACAGATCTGACAAATACCGGATGTCTGCTTTCTTTTAAATCGGGATTCTTACTTTCCAGAAACTCTTAATCTGATTCAAGAAGTGAGTAAAATCTCCTTAAACATGCGACTTTCGACAATCAGGGAACAATTATGCAAGCAATTGGGCATTGAACGAATTGCTCCTAAAGAAGCAGGTGTTGTCCACTTCCGACATTAAATACTGATTCGCCCTTAGTGTCCGTCTCTAAAGTTTTCGCAAATAGTAGCTCTTCATAGATTTCTTCGTCCAAAATGAGATGCTTGCAGAAAATTTGCTACTCAAAGTGTGGTTTGAAAAAAAAAACAGAATTAGTGCCAAATAAATAGGCCGTAGCGTTGTGGCTATGTGCGTCGACCCTAGTGCACTTGAACCTACAAGTTTAGGTTTTCTCCCTGGCTTGTGCGAAAAAAATTATTTTAACAACCCTACCTCCTTCGAGCCACTGACAATGATCAACTTTGTTTAGAAAAGCTTTTCAAACATGGCCGTTCAGAGTCGGCATAAATGCATAGGTCCCTTCCACTAGTGAGAGAACGATAACACGCACACGTGGTTGCTGAGAAGCTAGGCCATGGCCCGCTGTGGGCTATAGCGCCACTCATAATATTATTTTTATTTGAGCAAAGATTGCTGACATGAGCCTAGTTAGGCGTCTACGGATCCAACACCTACGGTGGCTAGGTCATGTAGAGCGGATGGACACCACAACTCCGGCCCGACGAATCTTCGAATCCGAACCTGTCGAGCAACGCAACAGAGGACGCCCGGGCTTAAGGTGGCGCACCCAAGTGGAGAAGGACCTCAACCAAGTTGGTGTGCGAGACTGGATACAGCTAGCCAGAGATCGCGCTAGTTGGAGAGGCTTGTTCGTTGAGGCCCAGGTCCACCCCGGACTGTAGCGCCACACAAAGAAGAAGAGGTTCTTCCTCTCTTGCTAAAGCTGCTCCAGCAATGTCTCCTTTTTCACTAAGAGCAAAGACATCTCATAAGATGCTTTGATCATGCATTCAAGCTTGTCGTGAACGAAAATATTTTATTGGTTGAATAGTTCTTGTTTTTTTCCTTAAATTTTCTCCCCAACAAGATAACTCTCAGAGCTTAAGCGACTCTACAGTCATCAACGCTTCGTCATGGCGAATTAGTGACGCACCAGTTTGTGTTTTGGCGACTGCCCAGCAAGTGTGCTTGTAAGTCTGTTTGTTGTAGAAGTCTTGCAAGGACCTTGCTATCGCCTTGTGGTACCCATCCACTTGGTTGAATTTGTAATTCTCGCTTCTAATGGTGCTGGTCAATCCTGAACCAAAGCATGGTCTCTTCTGTATCCAATGAACAGTCCTGTCATGAGTCAAGGGTCTGAACTGGAGCTATAGCTGCTCCTCATCGATGTCTTGAGTCGCGATAACGTGGGACTTACAACCGAAATTCGATTTTTGTCCCCTTCTCGAACCTGGATTCGGATTCGAAGACCATCTTTGCTTGAGCATTGCTGCGGGACTCAGTGTTATTGACGACATTCACTTCTTAGGAGGTCGCTTGTGTACTCTCCACCTTTCACTGGCAAATTGAGAGGTGGACACAGTTGTGTCGCTTTGTCGATTAGTTCGGACACAGTAGGAGTGCAGTACCTCCCATCCCGTTACCAGCTCCTGCGCCTGCATGGAATCCTCATTCTTTAATTGCATTAATTATCCTACCACTGACATGGAGACTTCTCTGACCCTGCCGTGATATCACATTTTTTTACCAGAAAAAAAAACACACACATCAAAATTGACTTCAAAATTCCATTACATCAGACAAACACGAGGATAAACGCCTCGTTTTCTCTTCAAATTAATTAATCTCACCTCAACACGGCTCAGCCCGGCCACAGGGGACTTAATCCTTCTCCCCCGCCAGACAATTGCTCTGTGGGCAAACACAATCACCATAATCTCTGACTTGTCCTCGCCCCCTGTAAACATTGCACAAGTCCCACAATGCTGCGCAGCTAATCCCCTTCGCAACAGGTACCTCGTCTCTGAAATTTCGATTTTTCACAGAAAAACCACAAACCGACCCGAGGCCCTTCCACTTAACACGTCCGATTTTCATTTTTCCATTGCAGTACCCAAACTACCTGCCACCATACACGAATACCAGATGAATGGCCAACAATTGGACATATGCCGTGCCGGGATGCCGGGCCAGACGGCCAACCCCCTGCTTTTGATGAGCAATGGCACTGCGTCCAGCAGCAACAACAACTCGGGCAGGACCAACTTTACCAATAAGCAGCTAACGGAACTGGAGAAGGAGTTCCACTTCAATCGATACCTTACCCGGGCGCGTCGCATTGAGATCGCCAACACGCTTCAGCTGAATGAGACGCAGGTTAGTCGTGCATGCCAAGCAAGCCACTCGCATTTGCTCTTAACACTGTGTGTTCGTTTGCAGGTGAAAATATGGTTCCAGAACCGCCGAATGAAGCAGAAGAAGCGCGTGAAAGAGGGCCTCATCCCGGCCGATGTGATAAGCCAGCAGCAGCAGCAGCAATCGTCTCCCAGTGTGCACTCAGCCCAAGGCAATAACAACATCAGCACCGCTGGCAACACTGCGGCGAGCAGCAGCGGCACCAACAATGGCGGAAGCAACAGAACCCTGTCGCCGGCACAGTCAGCCAATGCACTAAGCGGCCTCGACTGTCCCCTGGCGGGAAGTAGTGAGAACAGCAGAGAATCGAATTAGTCTGTGGTTGCGAGCTTGGGTTGCGTGGCATCTCGCCGCGGGAGATGAGTCGCGGTTCGGACACTCGATAAGGTGCAGCCGGCCGCCACCTATGTGTCAATTGACAAGCAATTTCACAAGAATGTAGTAGTCTTTACCTTGCAGCGCATGCAAAACTGTGTACATAATTACCATTAAATACATAACTCAGGGCTTACCTCATAATTAGTGAAATTTAATGAAAACAAAAAATAAAACAAAACAAAAACAATTCAAATTGCTAACGGTAGGATATGATTAGTCTGTAGCATTGTTATCAACACTGATTGTGTGCTGTTAATTAAGGAAATCTGTTAATTTGTCTTACACAAGCGACCCTGAATGATTGATTATTTATGATTTAGACGCGCACGCATTCAGCTGAGTTTACTCCTTTTTTTGGTTCTTTTTCTGTGTAATTTAGATAAAAGTTGACATTGATTATGATTATTTAAGATAACGGAAATACTGTTTAATTGATAGTGAATGGAGAATTGTATTGTGTAAACAATTGTGGGTGCATGGGCACATGGAAGATGTGTAACTGCCGGCCACGGTTGACGAACAAAGCTAGTCTTATGCGATAGGGTAGAATATAAGGTTAAGAAATCTATGAAACATCATGTAGTTTTACAAACAAAAATGAACAAATAATATACCAGCACTTGTTACAATTTAGAATTGATTGATCTTGTTGTTGTTTTGGGAACGAATCGCTTGCTTGTGGTGTGGTTTGGGATGGGATCTTAATACTCACTCATCAGGAAGACGACAAATGAAGGGTCCGAGACTGAGCAATTGCTGCCTTCCATCGGTGACGGTTCTGGGCACGCTGCTTCCAGTCATCAAGGCCAAGCTGTCTAACATCCGCTATGACTTGGTTCGGTCTTCCTCTCCTTTTCAAGACAGGACACTCGGATTCCAAGACCCTCCTTGCTGGAGCGTTGTTGTCCATTCGCTCGATGTGACCGAGCCAGTGCAGTCGACGGATTTTTGCCTTCCGGACTACATCCTTGTACAGCTCGTAGAGTTCGCGTTTGTGTCTCACCTCCATCCACCTTCCTCGCAGACGGGGCCATATACCCGACGTAGAACTTTTCTATCGAAGGCACCAAGAATCTGCTCTGCAGTCTAGCTTAGCGTCCAGCTTTCGGCTCCATAAAGCAGGACAGGCAAAATAAGAGTTATGTATAGCAGGACTGTGGTCCTTGGGGTCAGGAGTTTCGAGCCCAGTTGTTTTGACAAACCTAAGCAGCATCGGTTGTGCGAACAACATCAGTACCGAGATTAAACGCAGAATAACTCTTGCCAACCGCTGTTTCTTTGGGCTCAAGAGGCAATTGAGTGGAAGAGCTCTCTCTCGAAGGACCAAGCTCATATTATATAAGACCTTGATCATCCCTGTCCTGCTCTATGACTAGGAAGCCTGGACTATCTCAAGAGCGGATGAAGACGCTCTTGGTCTCTTCGAGCGAAAAGTTCTGCGTTCAATCTTTAGTCCTGTTTGCCTTGAAGGTTTCTGGAGAAGAAGATTCAACCACGAACTGTACGGTCTGTACAGCGACATGAGCCTAGTCAGGCGTCTAGGGATTCAACGCCTAAGATGGCTAGGCCATGTTGAGCGAATGCTCCAGCCCGAAGAGTCTTCGACTCCGAACCAGTGGAACAACGCAATAGAGGACGACCACGAACACGATAGCGCACTCAAGTGGAGAAGGACCTCAACCAACTTGAAGTGCGAAATTGGAGGCAGCTGGCTAAGGATCGTGTCAGCTGGAGAGGATTATTGACCGATGCCCAGGTTCACCCCGGACTGTAGCGGCACAAGAAGAAGAAGAAGAAGTAGCATCGGTTACCAAAGCGATTCTAAATCGGATCTCCACTACGATGTCATTCGTGGAGTTTACGTTTGGCCCTCCTTTACTACCTCGAAATTGTAGCTGTCGATTGTAACGTTGAGGCCTAAATGGAGTGCGACGGATCGTTTTTTGCTCGACAGCATATATTTGGTTTTGTCCTCGTTGACCCTTAGACCAGCTCGTTTCGCCTGTTCTTCAATTGCCGTGCTTCCACTACCGCGCGATGGGACTGCGCGATAATGTCGATGTCATCAGCGTATCCCAACAGCTGGACTGACTTGTAGGAGATAATGCCTTTCGTGTTTACAGCCACCCGCCGCACTATCTTCTTCAGTACCAAATTGAAGAAATCACATGCATTACAGAGCCTTTCGGAGCCTTACCGGCTCAGAGGTCCTCGAGCTGAACTGCACGGTGCATCGCGTATGTGTAGCGTGGTGCGACACAACCGGATCAATTTTCCCTGGATCCTGAATTCGGCTATCGATTCAAAAAGCTCTCTGCGATGAATGCTGTCGTATGCGGTGTCGATGAACAGATGGTGAGTATCGATTTGAAACTCGCTAGTCTTTTCCAGGATCTGTGTTAGTGTGAAGATTTGTTCTATAGTCGATTTGCCCGGCCGGAAACCGCACTGGTACGTGCCGACTAGTGGGATACAAAATGCCTTTAAACGTTCACACAGTACGCTGGATAGGATCTTGAAGGCGACGTTGAGCAAGGATATACCTCTATAGTTCTTGCAGGAGCTAGGATCGCCTTTTTTGTGGACGGGGCATATGGAGCTGTTATTCCAGTCGTCGAGCATGCTTTCGTCTTCCCAAATTCGGCAAATGTTCTGGTGCATGCTCCTCACCAGTACATTGCCCCCAGCTCCCAAGCTCTGATGGAAAGCCATCTCAGCCTGCGGCTTGGTCGTTCTTTCAGCTTGGTCTTAAAAAATGGCTGTACAGACTTCTTCAAAGCTAGGTTGGGATTTCCTGCTTCCCAGGTTACCCTCGCAATTTCGAAGAGCCTGGGTGCCTTTCCTAAAGCCTGTGGTCAGGCTTTTTTTTTAGAAGGCCCGCATTTTCTGTTTGTCCCTAGACTCCTCGATATCCTTGAGCTGGGCGGATGCGAGAGACCTTTTCTTTAGGAGTAAAAGCTTCTTCTAGCCCGATACTCCTCTTGCGCTGCTCTTGTTTTACGGGATCTTAATGGCTTTGGTAATTTTGCCTAATTTAGGTTCAGGCATTGCTGCCTTGAATAATTACGTCCAAACGTTGAACAAGACTACGTCGTGTACGGTCCTTGCTAAATTTTGCGTTGCAACCGGTATAATGTTTCTCGTCGAACAGATGATAGTAAAATGGACGTAAATAGGTTGAGCACAGTGGCGTTAACCTACGAGTAAGATGTGCGGTCGCTAAAGAGTACTACAGTAGATGAAGGAAGATGCAGCTAACGGCCATAAGAAGAGACGCAATATGAAACAAAATATGCGCTCTGTAAAGAAACGAATTTCGTCCATTTCCATCACATTACATAAGCAATTCTAGGCATAATGACCGAATTTTGCATTAAGTTCACACAATTGGACATTAAGTCACCTACATGGCGGCGCAGATGTTTCTGCATTTGCTTCAATTAAACCTGTGAATTGCAGTAATGCTCCCCGTTATCGTTAAATGATTGCTCGAGTCATTCCGTCACACGTTTGCTTAAAATGTGCGAGCGGAACCTGATCTACATGTGGAATCACACAAGATGTTTAAGGCCACATAGTACGCCAGCCGGTGTACAATTGAGAACTGAGCTCTGTGAGTCATTCATCACTCATTTCGAACCATTAAATGTGCCGGGTAGATCATGTCAAAGACGCCGGATACGTCAAGTCATTTGTCTTTGCCGACAAGCCGGCGGGAATTGCAACCTTTTCAGACCTTTTCAGAGAACATGTGTGCGGCGAGATACCAGTCAATGCGTAAGGAAAAGTGACTAACCACTGAACTATCCGTATGGACTGCATAGAACGTAGTCGTGGTTGATATTAAAAAAATGTAAATGTTGCTTAGAATTTCAAGAGAAAATTGTGTGCATTTTCGTCGTGAGACCATGGACTGTCTGGAAGGTCTTGTAATCTTACTCACCATGATCGCTTAACCGAGATATCTCGTCTCGTCCTCTACAGACTAATCCCCGATAGAACGAAAGGACTTAGCGAGCGGATGTGCAAGGATTTTAATTGGGTTATGACATCGGGCAAAGACACCGACGAATCTAAGAAGGTGCGTGTGTAGATATTTTAGGAACATGTATATTTCCAATCCTTCAGAAATTTGTTCCTATCGAACCCGAGAAGCCTTTCGTCAAGTCAAAACACAAACAAGGCCGGAGATTGTCATATGCGTTAATAGGCCATCACAGCCATCACAGCCATCACAGGTGTCGTCACCAATATCGTGCTCTATTCGCCTGCTTGTTTTAAATCGATTGTAGCCCTGTTAGTCTACTTCATCGTCGCTATTTGTAGGAAGTGTGAAGAAACATTAGACGTGCAACTCCTCTGCAAGCGAGCACTGAACAGCAGATCACTGCTTTTCCAGTTCATCGGCCTACTCATTTTTTGCGATGTCACTCTGAACTGGAATCCATATAAAAGAAATATTGACTTGCCTTCTTATGACGATAGCTCAGCTTTGTTAGTTTTCAATTAAAGAAGACAACAGCTGTGATGGCTGCTTAGCTATCAACGCATATGACAATCTCCGGCCGTGTTTGTACTTTGACTTTTGACGACAGGGCTCTTGTTAGAGCCAGACAGCGATCGCTTGGTAGAAACTTCTTCAACACATTTGATGAAATTTCTGCGAGGTTACTTCGCAATGGGAAGTGTAGTTGGTAGCATTTAGCCAATCTATCAAAAAATGGAAAGACCATCTGAAGGACTCAACCAAAGTACTTACAAAACCAGTCATGGTCTGGGAGTCCTTCAGTGGAGTCAGATATCCCAGCAAAATATTCTGCAAAACGACGACGACGCGTCGTCGATATGTTCTTATATATCGACTTAAATGACACAAACAAGGTAGTCAAAGAGACTGATTGAAATTTTGGAAAGCTTAAGGAACGGATGGCAGAAAATTCTTGATTTTATTTTGAAGTCGAACAAAATATGCAACATATCTTTATTTCATAAAAAGAAGCTGTAACCAATTTACTAAAATCCGAATTTCTTTTTCCGAGTTTGCTTGACCTCGAACCGAATCCATTTGAAGTGCCTGGCACGACACATCTTATTGCCAATGGAGTAGTATTGGCGATAAGATCATCTGTCGAAATGGACCATTAAGATCATGCGCGCTAACATTGCTCGATTATTCTCTGCCAATGTATACGGGCAGTGGACTTATCACACGACGCCGATCAACTTTGCATTACCAAATGGAGATGTCGTTATAATAATGTGCGATCCCGGTAAGAAGACAGGCATTGCATGGTGAGATTATATTTCGAGAGCGATTTTGTTGACTGTTGCTCACTGCCTCATAGGCGGAAAGTGGGTCAAGTCGGCGCTAGCTGGCGTCCACCTGATGTGTCAACATGTAATCCTAACCATTATATAATTATGGAGCTGGCAACTGTGTTTCAGGTGTACGGGGGTTTTTTTTTAAATAAAACACTAATTATTAATGGGAAAGTAAAAACAATTTATTCAAAGTATTGGTCATTGTTTTCTACACATTTTGACCACCTTTCTGGCAATTTGTGAATACCACGCCAATAAAATTGTTCGTCTTTTAAAGCAAACCAATCAGACGCCCAATTTTCGACTTCTTCGTAGGAATCGAAGTGCTGCTCAGCCGATGCGTGTCCCATCGATGAAAACAAATTGTAGTCGGAAGGAGCCAAGTCTGGTGAATTCGGCGGGTGGGGTAGCTGCTCCCAGCCAAGTGTTTTGATTGTATCCTGAGCCGGTTTTGCTTTGTGCACAGGTGCATTGTCATGGAGCAAAATTACCATACCTTGCCGTGTCTTCTGGCCAATTCTGGTCGTTTCTCGATCAATGCATGGTTCAAATTGATCATTTGTTTTCACCAGGTTTTAGGAGCTCGTGGTACACCACACCTTTCTGGTCCCACCAAACTCACAGCATTGTCTTCTTGCCGAATCGATCTGGTTTTGCAGTCGATTTTGATGGTTGTCCCGGATTAACCCATGATTTTTTCCGTTTAGGATTCTTAAAATAAATCCATTTCTCATCGCCAGTACCAATCCAATGCAAAACCAATTTTCGTACGTGTCTTTGAAGCAAAATTGTGTGTTTTTTCGGTTTTCATTCAATTCATGTGGCACCCATTTTCCATACTTTTGGATCTATCCCATAACTCTCAAACGGTCAGAAATTGTTTGTTGTGCAACATTTAACATTGGTGCCATTTGCTTTTGACTCAAAGTGTCATCTCCATCCAATATCGCTTGCAATTCGGCGTCTTCAAACTTGTTTGGTGGTCTTCCACGTTCTTCATTTCTTACATCAAAATCATTATTTTTTAACCCTTGAATGTTGCTTCTGATAGAGCATGATCACCATATGCCTCGACAAGCATTCGATGCGACTCTGCAGCACTTTTCTTCAAATGAAAACAAACAATTAATGCTTTCCACAAATCATAACTTTCTGGTACAAAATTCGACATTTTTAACACGATGAAAAAATATGATTTTGTCTGTTCAATAACTTGATGTATACTAAATATTTTTCACAGATGTCATCGCAAACAAACAAAACAAAAATGAGGGCTCGTGCACAACAAATGTTTCCTATCGAGACATTTGTATCTTGACGCTCACTTCATACTGGTACACCTGGTGAAGATCAAACCTCTTTGTTTTTGATAAAAGAAAATAGAAGCAAAATTGTCTCAATTAAAAATAATAAAAAAATAAAATTGAAAATAATCTATTTTAAGGAAAAAAGACAGAGCATACCAAAGCGTAACAAAAAATAGTAAGAATTAGAAATTCAATTCAACACGAAATATTCAATATTTATGGACAATGTGTGATGTGACAATGTGCGAGTTAACTTGACTAATTGAAGTAGCAGCTATAGCATCTTGAAGTGCTGCGATTAAATTATGCCACTTAATTCCAAATCGCAAACAGTGCACATCGATTTTACTGTGATCTCATCATAATGAAGTAAATGTGCAGCAGTACTATCTGCACTTCTGTCTGTCATAATATATATATTCATATATTTACTTGTACTTGCTTCAATGAACTTTATCCTCCGCGTGTTACCATTAAAAAATCTAATCACTCTATTTTCGAGCACTGCTTATAAGGCAAGGGGGCATGGGCTTATGTACACAGGGCAAAGTTGCTGACTGCACCCAACCTGGTAGGATGCCAGCGCGATCCCTGCTTGTGGATAAGTCAACTTGGCGTACAGCCTCCTCGTGGCGCCCCTGGATAGCCATCACAACAACCGTTGTGTGGTGAACTAATGTATGCAGCGATCCCCCTCTGCCTGAGGGTCAAATAATGGGCCTGGCCTACCAGTTGTAAGTTGTGCGTGAGGTTAACTCCCTCACCACATAAAAAACCAACGGTTACGAACCGACAACAGGCCTCGGATATGGACGGATTCAAAGTTGACGACCCCAGCAAACGATCAAAGGACAATGATTTTCGGTCCTGCACGTGGAATGTGAGGTCCATGAACAGACCACGTGCAGCCGATGAACTCGCGGAGGCCCTGGACTGCTATAAAGCAGATGTCACCGCCATCCAGGAGATGCGATGGGATGGGCCGGGCAAAAGGAAGATGAGAAACTGCGACATCTACCGCATATGACAGCGTGCATAGAGACGAGCTATACAGCGCCATGTCTAGTTTTGACATTCCTGCCAAACTCGTTAGGTTGTGCAGGATGACGATGGAGAACTCTCGCTGCTCCATCAAGGTCGGTAACGAGCTCACCGAGACCTTCAATGTCAAAAAAGGTTTTAGGCAAGGCGACACGCTGTCATGTGACTTCTTTAACATCATACTTGAGAAGATCGTGCGAAACTCAAACGTAAACACCCGAGGCACGATCTTCCAAAAGTCCGTTCAACTGCTTGCTTCCGCGGACGACATTGACGTGATTGGACGAACACAGCGAGCCGTCAATGAGGCGTTTGCTGGCATTGAAGCGGAAGCGGCTAAAATGGGTCTAGCGGTAAACCAGGGCAAAACAAAGTACATGCTGTCATCACGGAAGGACGCACAACATCGACGTCTCGGACAGAGCGTCATATTGGGCAGCAGAAACTTTGAGGTAGTCAAGGACTTCGTCTACCTAGGCTCCGGAGTAAATAGGGACAACAACACCAGTACCGAGATCAAGCGCAGAATTACTCTTGCCAATCGCTGTTTCTTTGGGCTCAAGTAGCAATTGAGTAACAGAGCCATCTCTCGAAACACCAAGCTTGTATAAAACGCTGATCACCCCAGTCCTGCTCTATGGCGCAGAGACATGGACGCTATTGAAAGCGGATGAAGGTTGAAGGTCTTGGTTGTTTTGAGAGAAAAGTTCTGCGTACGATCTTTGGTCCTGTTTGCGTTGATGGCGTTTGGAGGAGAATGTTCAACCACGAACTATACGGGCTGTACAGCGGCATGCACCTAGTTAAGCGTCTTCGGATCCAACGCTTAAGATGGCTAGGTCATGTAGAGCGGATGGACACCACAGCTCCGGCCCGAAGAGTCTTCGGCACCGAGCCATTGGGACAGCGCAACAGAGGACGTCCTCGCACTAGATGGCGCACACAAGTGGAAAAGGACCTCAACCAACTTGGTGTGCGCAACAGGAGGCAGCTGGCGAAAGATCGTGCTGGCTGGAGAGGCATGTTGGTTGAGGCCCAGGTCCACCCCGGACTGTAGCGCCAATCAAAGAAGAAGAAGAAGAAGCTTATAAGGCAAATATTTAAAATTTGAAAGCATACAAACACTTAAAATTTTTGTTTATGTAGTCGTAGTCGTCAGCGTATTTACATCTCATTTAAGGTCTGAGCCCGGACAACAGCTGTCGTTCATCGTTGACGGTCCTTAGGTACGCAGCTTCCAGTCATTAAAAATCAGCAGTTTTGAGTCCACTTTGACTTGACGTCCACTTGTCTTTATATCGGTCTTCATCTTCCTATCCTTCCCGAACCAGAACGTTCGGACTCGAATACACCTTAGATGGCAGCGCTCCAGTGGAGTCGACGGATTGTTGTCCTTTTGAATACATAAACAACCTGTAGAGTTCGAAGACAAGATCATATTAAGTGTCGTAAGGGGAAATCTATCATTTTTCCAACAGATGTCTGTCTTTAAACTCTAAACGTACCATCGAACCGAGCTAAATGTCAAATCTTAGCCACGCGCTTGTGATTAATCGATTCAGTTTTATTTGAGCGGTGGTCAGATATGAGCAGAAGCCGGGCGGCTGAAGATGTACTTCTGTAACACTAAATCATGGCAACTTTGGTCCAGGCGATTCGTTTCCTGTCAAAAATTCAACATGGTCTGAGAGGCGTTTTGTAGAAAATGTTGATAAAAGGACTGCTTGAAAAGTAGCAAAGCAAAAACCGGGTGGAATCAATTGAACAAGGCTGGGTATAAAAAGATGCTCAATGTATTGGCACCACACGAGTAATGGCAAAGGAATCTCATAGGAAGACTTTCCATCCTCGAACCACTGCTGAATCGGAACAACATCGACCCATGTTTGAAGTCGAGAGTGACTGGTGGTGACAGGTGGGCCATTTTCTACAAATTTGTTACCTACTTACTTAAGGTAGCGCTACAGTCTGGACTGAACCTCGGCCTCAACTAAAAAGCGTTCCCACCGAGATCGATCTAAGGCAGCTACTTCCAGTGTGGCATGCACAGTTGGTCCTTTGCCATCTGCATCTGCCACCTGAATCGTGGTCTTTCTCTGCTGCGCCATCCCTCTAGGGTTGATTCGAAGACTATCCGGACCAGAGCACTGGTTTCCATTCGCTCTGTATAACCCAGCCATCTCAATGGTTGAATATTCACTGTGAATATTCTTCTGTCGATGTCGCTGATCAGCTCTTGCAGCTCGTTGGTATATCTTCCCGTTCACAGCATGCAAATGGGACCAAAAATCAGCCGTATAATATTTCTCTAAGCCCTTCTGTCAACATGCAACAATCATGCATATACAAAAACTGATTGTAAATCTTGACCCAAAAGGGAGTTTTTTCTTGGAAAAGGATTAAAAAGGATTATTTTAGGAGCTTTTGAAAAAAATAAGTCAATACGGCACCGATGTATGAAAAATATATCAATTTTCAAAAGAAAAACACAATCGAACGGGTCAAAGCGAAGAGCAATGTCTTCCGTTTTTGACAAAGTTCATGCCTCAGCACATATCGTAGGACGAGGACGATCTTGTTGAGGCGTACTTTGGTTCTTAGAGGCAGGACATTGTTTATCAAATACTTTCATAGCATAACGAGCAATGGTTGCAAGAGTTATCCTACGTTTGATTTCAACGCTGGTGTCATTGCCTGAATTGATAGCGGTTCCCAAGTAGACAAAGCCTTTGACTATGGGTGAGATGTCTAAAATAGGCATTGCCATGTTCAGCTCGTCTCTATAGATGCTGTCGTACATGACCTAGACACGCAGCTCCAAGTACGTTGCGGTCGATGCACATACCCACAACGCCATGGACCACCAGCGGCCAAATATTCATACTACGTCAAATTATGAACAAAAAAACCACCCTAGGAAGAACAAACCAATTCTAATGAATTGGAGCTAAAGGTTGACATGAAGATCTCGCTGCTTGTTCGGCGGGTTGCCGTGGAATCATTCATCAAACTCGGACCACTTTTGTAATCAAGTAAACCATCTGAAGTCCCTCAGAAACAACTTCGTCCCATGGGAGACGAATTGTGGTCCATGACGACAACGCCAGGCCACACACATCTATAGTGACTCGTCAGATGCTAGGGGAGCGTGGTTGAATGGTCAATATACAACCACTTTATAGTTCAGATGCAGTATCAAGTAATTGCCACCTGTTTCTGTTTGTATTTTGCTGGTAAAAAATACGCCCAAAACAAGACTGACCAGCATCTCGAATGCGTCACGTGTAAGCGAGACTTTCGTCAACGACCACACCATGCTGAACTTATCGGTTCTCGTCCGATCACCGCAATCAAGCAGCATCGGGCGCGGATAGTACTTGGATGGGGGACCGCTTGGGAACACCGCGTGTTGTTGGCATCTTTTTGGCATTTTGCCATCCATTACTCAGACCTCGTCCACTTCGGCACCACCTACGCTCAGACATTCCATTCTGTATGAACATATTTTTTTCTATTTTTAATATTTGCTAAAGAATGGTAAAACTTCTATGAATTCACTGACGTTCAAGGGGCATCCCAATATGCACTTAATGCCAAACAACCATTTTCCATTAAAAGTATACGGTTTCTTTGAGAACTCTGTGGAATGAAGAGAAAAACAAATATTTATGTTTTGGTGGAAAACAATTGCAAGGACTGTCTGAGCAGGGAAATGGAAGGAGTTGTTAGCTTAGGTCAGAGACAACGAAAGGGATGGTAATGGTGAGAATGTCGATCAAGTATTTTTTTTCAAAAATAGTCGTTTAATGATGACTTATGTGCGTTGCAAGGTCAACGAAATATAGTATACCTGACACGTGAACATTCAGGTGTTTAGAATTCAAGATGTTACTGCATGCAACTTCGTTTTGTACAAAACAGTCAAATTTTGATAACTCGAATATTTGATACCCAGAACCAAATTTGATGGAAATGACGCCATGACTGAAATTCGCCTGCAATTTTTCTTCGATAACTAGAATGTCTTGATAACTCGAAGAAATTATTTGACGTCAACTTTGATAAGTCGAATTCTGAAGAGAAGTCGTCGTCTAGACACAAATTCTGAGTGTTAATGGATTGCTTGCGAGGGTACTGTTTGTATAGTGCAAACTGTGTGTTGGTATATCCCCTTCTCCTTTGGGCTTCTAGTTTACTTACGTGTAGAAAATTGTGATTAGTGTGCTAACGTGTATCGTGAGTAGTGACAGTAAGAAAACACATTGGTAAATGTAGATTAATATATTGATCTACACGCATTCAACTGTGTTTTATAAATAATCTGATCTTATAAGAGACAAGGGGAGTTAGTCGAAAAATAAATATGTGGTTGTTAGGTATGGTGTACCGGCAAATAAAGTCTAAAAGTATCATTTTCAAAAGGAAAGAAGCAATTGTTGCTGCTACTGAAAATAGTGGTGCTAGTGGAAGGTCCAAGAGACCACTATTCAGTCTTCTATTACTGACTATTAAATAACAATTATGTCAAATTCTGTGTATATTTACATCATATTTGTATAGTCATCAAATAATAATTTGAAGTCTCCTCCAGTATATGAGCCAGATGTACAAATGCGCAGGGCGTAATAGCACATCAAACCACCCAACATGCCTCTCCAACTGATCTCTGGCTAGCTGTCTTCAGTTTGGTACGCTAAGGCCAAAACATTACAATCGACAGCAACAATTTCGAGGTAGTAAAGGAGTTTGTCTATCTCGGGGCAGACGTAAACTCCACGAATTACTTCGTGGTGGAGATCCGTGGTAGCTCCCTTGGCAATCGATGCTACTTGGGCTTGTCAAAACATCTGGGAACGAAACTCCTAACTCGAATTACCAAAACCATGCTCTACAAAATTCTTATTTTGCCTGTCCTGCTTTATGGAGTCGAAAGCTGGACGCTAAGTAAAACTGCAGAGCTGTTTGTCCGTCTGCGAGGAAGGCGAATGGACGAGAAGATACAACCGCGAACTCTACGAGCTGTACAAGAATGTGGCTGTAGTCCGGAGTGTAAAAATCCGTCGACTACACTGGCTCGGCCACGGCGAGCGAATGGACAACAAGGCTCCAGGAATGAGGGTCTTCGAATCCGAGCCGCCTGGTTCGTGAAGAAGAGGAAAACCGAACCTCCGGTATAGAAGTCATGGATGTAAGACAGCTTGGCCTTGATAACTGGAAGCGCGCCCAAGACCGTCACCGATGGAAGGCAACAATTGCTCAGGCTCAGACCCTTCATGGGTCGCTGGGCTCATAAGTAAGAACGTAAGTAAGTAAGTATATAGACGTGAAATTTACTCATTTGCAAAAAATCTCACCAAGCTGTGCTCTGCATTTGTGCATGTTTTTATGCTTGTGCACAAGCACTCGAAAGTGTTTAGAGGCGAACATTTCAGAGCAATAAGTTCAGTTCTCACTTCGTGTGCGAATTGAGCTGAGCGAAAGGTAAACAGGGATAATAAATCCAGTACTGAAATTAAGCTCAGAATAACTCTTGCCAATCGCTGCTTTTTTGAGTAAGAGAGTCATCTCTCGAAACACCAAGACTTTATATAACACTCTGATCATCCCAGTCATGCTCTATGGGGCAGACACATGGGCGCTGCTGAAAGCGGATAAAGAAGTCCTTGGTCTCTCCCAGAGAAAATTTCCGTGCAATCTTGGGTTCTGTTTGAGTTGATGCGGTTTTGAGGAGTACACCTGTACGGGCTGTACAGCGGCATGCATCAAGTTAAGCGTCTTCGGATCTAATAATACAAGATTTGCGCTTTTGTCATATGTGTTTTAAAATGTGAATGAGCATATACAAACTAAAATGTCTCAAAAAGGAAGCATCTAGTAAATATTTACAAGGTTCTTCTGTTAGTGGATATGTGTTCGAATGAAACAGTGAATGTGTTCATATGATTATGTCCATTTGAAATACCACCTAAGTTCCCAGAAGCTCACCATCCCATCGGCTAAAAACACTATGTTCGCCATAAAGTCATTCAATAAATTGCAGAAAGGTGTGAGCAGCTTAATGCATAGAACGCAAGTGTTTCATTTTTGAATAACATAAGCTAATGCCTCAAGAAAAAAAAAAAAACAAAAAATCTCAATCTCGGAACCCCCATGGGTAGTCGACCTGATAAGTAAGTATGTAATGTTTAAAAAATAGCAACAAAAGCTTCTTGTACCTAAAACGGAAGTTTTTAAAGACTTGCACGGACAGAATACAAAAGGTCATGTTTAGAAGTATTAAGCCGTATATCCTTTGGAGTCTTTAGACTGAGATAACATTGTAACAGAATTTTCTATACCTTAGGCCAAAAAAGTTAGCTTCCAAAATTGATCTGGCAAAGCTAAAGAAAATATAATCAATTCAATACACAGGATCCTGTAAAGTAAATTAGAGTGACGTTCATACTGTGTGTGTACGAAGCCAAGCAAGAGTGTGACATCTTGGCTTTTAAGAAACTACTCCGTTTCAAATGAAGATCTTACAACAGCTGCAGTGTATGCAGGCCAGGCTTACGCAAAGGTCGAAGCTGGGACCACCTCCAACGAACACAGTCAACTGTTGTTTATTTCCGGATGACATTCTAACTTATGCGAAGTCACCAATAATCGCCACTCAATGCGTTGAAATTAAGACAGCGAAGAAATTTCACTACTACACCAAATGGTATCAATCGGTATCTAATGTGTTGAGGAGACCATCCAGAAGAGGATGCAGATCAGCAGCCAAATGTCGGATCATAAAGATAGTACTGACAAATGGTGCAGAGATACCAACAAACAAACGGGGGAAATACCTCGGTGTTAACTTCACGGAAAGTTTGAAGTTAAACACCCATTCGACCCTAAAGGGGGCCAACCAAGGCTTCTATCGTATCCATTCTTTGATGCGTAATCAAAATGGATTAAACCAGAGGACAAAGCTGCTGCTCTTCTTGAAGCTAATACGGCCGATTTTAACGTATGGCTTGTCAGTATGGCACACCATCTCTAGGACCAACATGGAGAAGCTCTCAATTTTCGAAAGAAAAATACTGCGAATATGTACCGGTCTCACCTTCGACATTAATCGTCGAAAGCACCACAGGAACACGAAGAAACACGTGTCATCCCCTTGCAAAAGTACATGGCGACACTGTTCACGAAGCAGCTGCAAGACATCAGCAACCATCCCAATGAGAAATCTGAGAAAGACAGTCTCCGGACAACGCTACATCAACGAGCTAAGTCTTCTAAGCGAACAGAACTTCCTTCGACTCATAGCAACGATCGTCGTCATCGCCCGGCACTACCAAATCAGCGATAGCATTAACCATCATTATCCCTCCATCCCAAAAGGATGAACACACGGATTTGAACAACTCGGTGTAACAACTGGACATCGTCGAATATGAAAAACAAACCGATATTTTATTGCAAATAAATCATTGAGGCCGTATGAGCCAACAGCCCAACCTTTAGTTTTAATTTAAAATTGAAAGATAAATAATTTTGGTTTATTTTGCCTCAGAAACCAAAAAAAGATTGTGAACAAAATCATCCGTAACGAGTCTGGGAGCAATGTTTGGGAAGTTTAAAAAATGATCCTGCACTCCCCCCGACCAACGTGCAATGTTGATGGACAAATTGTGTGAAATGGTTGGCGCTCATTCTCGCCAGGACGACGCCAGTCACCCAGCTGCGTGGAAGCAATGACTCCATAACGCCACAACCGAATTCCTATCAAAATTCCTGGATCTCGTCGACACACCGCAACCAACCCTACGAAACATTTAAAAATGATTGAAATTTCTTTTACACCGAGGAGTGTTCGCCGCAATTGAATGCGACCAAGGAATACAGTCGCTCACGCAGCCACGTGATAAGTTACGTAACAATTCATAAAAGGAGAATGGCAGTAGAAAAATAAACGATAATGCCACTGTGTCCCAGTTTGGAAAACGTTTTTGATTCCATCGAGAAGCAACTCACGTCCGATGGACATCAGGTTGACATTGAACACGTTATACCTATTGTTGACACCTCAGAACTGGTTTCGAAGAGATGCGTCTTTCGTCGCTTTAAAGTGTGTCAGTATGTGATTCTTGTTTTGTTGCATAGCCAAAACGAAGCAGCACTTTGGTATTCCGTGGATGTTCACGAATGAAATTAGAACGTCGCGTTGCGTCGTCGGTGCTCGTCGGTAGGTATAGTCTAGAATGAATTGCTATTCCGAGAGCGTGAATGTTTGAGATTAATAAGTAATGCTGTGCATTTCTTCACAACGGTGAATGTTGGTGTGTTTTTTTTTTTTTGCTACTCGCTGAGCAAAATTTTGGAAGATACTCAATCTGTATGTATGGAGTCGGATGGAGTTATTGGATTTTTGGAGCACAGTGCCCTGCCCGATGTTGTAAGCATCGAGGTATTTTGAATTGGCATTATCCGGATGACGCGTGAATTTGATTAGAAATTTTTTGACAGAAGCTTCGGAATGTGTTGTTGCTTGGAATCTGAGATGTAAGTGGGATGAGGGCTTGATCATTTAGATTTAAATTTGTTATGGAATTCGAGTGGAGGTTCCTTTGTTGCCAATGTGTTGATAATGGTAATAATGTGGGTGGGGCTACAGACGTGGTCGTGGACGTGGAATAAGCACCTTCATTAGCCACTAGTGTTGACCGTACTATTTTTCTGTTACTGTTAAAGGCGGCTTTTAAGCAAGTAATTCTAGATAGAGACGAGCATTGACTCGAGAGATGTGTTATGCGGTAAACATGCGAATTATTCGCGTCGACACCACAGCGTTGACTAATGGCGAAAAAAAAAGAAGCGATAATGAGATGTAATGCTGCGGAACGCAATTGGTATACATTAAATTGGTATTAATACATTAAACACCCATTCTTGCATTGGTTACACTTTTCAACCTGTGTGAAAACTTTTACAGATTGGAGAAGCCTGGGTCTGTGCGTCCAGGGCAAAGTTGTTGATAGCTCTTAGCTTGGCGAGATGCCACATAGATCCCTGTAAGTGCACAAATCAAGTACAGCCTCCTATCGGCGTACTCTGGAAAGCCATTCTAAGTAACCGCTTAGAGGTGAACCAATGTATGCAGCAGCTCCTTGTCCAGGGACTTAAACCAGGATCCGGTTGTACAGGTTCCTGATATGGTTGGTTTTAGCATTGACGACCCAAGAAAATTCAAAAAGGCCCCTTTGCTAAGACATTTTTTGGAGTAAATGATTGAACGACGAACTCTACGAGCTGTACAATGATATTGGCCTAGTCAAACGATTTCGATTCTCTCAACTCAGATGGTTAGGTCATGTATAGAGAATGGACACTAACACTCCGGAAAACGTCGGAAAGTCTTCGAGGCCAATCCTGAGGGACAACGCGTTAAAGGAAGACCTCGCTTCCGATGGCTCAAACAGCTGGGTGTGTGGAACTGGAGGCGACTACCCCAAGATCGAGCTAATTGGAGAGCAATACTGACTAAGGCCCATGTCACCCATGTCAAGAAGAAATAAAAATTCCAAAAAGTTTAGTCAACTTGACTTTATTAAGTTTCTGATATAGAGCAAAACACTTCCGGACAGTCAGTACAATCAACTGTTTGCTGATTCAGACAGCCCATACGTTTTCTCCTCTTAAGTTGCTCGCAGATACTACCGGTATTGAGCTGTAGAAAAAGCCTCGTTCATCTTTAACTCTACCATATGCTGGGGGATAGTTAAATTTTTATATATATTTATATAATAAAAAGAGACTTCCATTCGATAAAAAACGTTTTATTAAGTACTTTAGTTTTACACTCGTAGGCTTCAGACTTAAGACTAACTTATCCTAAACAACGTATTAGGAGTCATAGCGTGGCTCTCTCCAATCCTATCTTCTGAGAAAGATCAGGAGAGAGAGCGAGTGAGTGGCCTCTCAATACAGATCTAGGCGGGTGCATATCAGCAGACTTGGAATATGTTTACTCATGTAAAAATATGAAAAAATACATATGCTTTAGTAAGACCAAAAGCTTTTCGAGTTATAAGTTCGATTACTAATCATACGAAATAAAAATGGGACTAACCAACGACTTTATAGGCAGAGGATACGGCTACTTAAATGAAAATTCTTCCAAGACCGCTAAGACTTCCCAAGCCCATAAGCCTCTTACCTCTATTTGCACGTTTATTAAGATGGCAAGATGGCTGTCTTACACACTGACATGACGGGTACAAGGAATGTTTTAAGAGGCGAAATGGGTATCAGAATGGGTCGATCTATCAGAACCTAAGTCGCATATTCTTCTGAACACTAACCTAGCCTAAGCACGAAGGTAACAGCAAAAAGCAGAAACACGATTTCAGCATTGAAGTCAAATGTAGTTGTAGAATACGTAGTCATTTCCATCCTTGTCCTTTCGAGTTAATAAGTCATCATAAGACAAAGTCTTGGACATGGCTGTTGTCTTTATTCCACTTCGTTGAGAACATTGTAAGCATTTTTTTGATGAGCGGTTGTTGCAATTGCTGTGCTTTCCGATTTGAAGTGTAATTCAATATTTCGAGAAACTAAAGCTTACGTCTCAATCTATATCATACGTAGTTGATATACCAAGTTTCATCAAAATGCATTCATTCGTTTAGAAGATTGGAAAAAGGCTTGGGTAGATACTTCAAAGAATTCGTCCGTAAATGGAATTAGTTTTTCTGAAAGAAGACCTTTTCAGAATGTTTTTAACATTACCAGATATGCAATTACTTTTAGAAGATCATTTGAACACTGTAGTACAAATAAATATTTCAAGGTATTTCCTCCAAACACCATCATCGCTTTATTTGCGAAACACAAACACCTATTCAAATGCCTCCGATATATTGGCTCGACTGCAAATTTACACATGTACATACTCGTCGTTTTTGGCAAATAAATTGCGTCCAATTTCTGTGAAATTTGCTAACTTTCGCCTGACACCTTTAACTTTGTAGTCTAAGCCCCAAGCTGCCTGCTTAGCGCTGGAATGTGTCTACCTACAAAATACACCGAACTGGTTTTGCTGGACATAAAGGAGTCATAAAATGATTTTATCTGTTATTGCAAATGCTAACAGGGATTGGTCTTATAAATGCAAGATTAGTAAATGGTCAGACTCTGAGATTTACCCATAAAGATACTGTATTTCTTGAATCGTGCTTTAGCCTCATACCTAGGCAGTTATTTATGAGGTTAATGCGAGTTTTAGTGATTTTGATTATTTCCAGGTGCATACATGTCAACTTTTAACGGAAATAGTTGGAAGGAAAAAAACAGAGACACCAGTCTGGGGGTAACCTTACCGAGGAAATAAATCAACATTTTAGAATGTTGTTGTATTCCGGAAGTACAAGGTAACACTGTTGCTGATCACTCACTAATGGGAGGACACGACTGTTGCTAATTTGGAGCTATGCATTTTTTTTTTCAGTGTTACTCTTTTGTTATTGGGGAAGTACCGTGACTTGGCATCTATTCCAGTGACCTATTTCACCAATTTACAGATTTGTAGATATTTTTTTTAGTAATCTACACTGGTGGCCAAAAGTATTCGGCAAAGGGGTTGTTGTCTTGAAGCCATAATAGAATCCGAATGACTAAAGCGATATAATTAAATCTCACAACATTCTTTTTTGTTCACTGTTTCAGCAAGTAATTTGAATTTGTAGGTTACATTTCGCAAAATTGCGTTTCATCAAGAAAAATAAATTTAAAAATGGTGTGCAGCTTGTGGGAATATTCCACAAGAAAGTGTTGACGGCTTGCTTCTGCTACAAGTTTGCTGGACTGTTAATAATCTATACGTGTTTGGAGATATTTCCTTAGTGACAGATTTTATTTCAGTCACAGAAGGGCTGAAGGAATTCTTGTCATAGTTGGACCAACTGTGAATTAACATTTAGGTAGAAGTAAAGTAGACCACATATACGACTTGGACACTATCCTGTAATCGCTTGATTTACGTAAAGTTGTGTTCCAAGCGTTGACAACGTTGACAGTGACCTCTTTATCACCTTCAACTGAAAATTACTTTTGGTCTTTAAATAAACTTATTGCGTTTTCTGGACAGTCAGTAGGACAAGTAACATGATTTTTTTTTCCATTAGGCACCAATCCAAGTGCTTGACGTCTTTTGCATTTTTTTAATATATGTAAGTGGCTTGGACATAGTAACCAATTTGATGGACTCAATACATCATAGATGCCACCAACTTTTTAGGAATTGTTCTCGCTTTTTGTTGGTAGAGTCCCATTGAGCTGACTGTATTAAATGCTTTGTCTTCTCTATCAAAGCGTTGAATAAACCTAATATCATTCCTATTTTGTATACTATCACTTACGCGTAGTGTCTTCTGTTTTCCTCTTAGATTAGATAGTAGAATGAATATCTAGAATATTGGAAAAGTTAAAGATAAATGTCTCAATAAACAACTCTCTCACGATCAGGGAAACTTTATTTTTAGTAAGACAACAAAGGGAATGCACTTTCAACCACATACACTGCCCAATACGAATTTGTGTGAATCCCCAAAGGCCTGAAAGATATCACTCATCAGCTGTCAAGAAAAAACAAACCATAGGAATCCCCGATTAAGTTTCATCTAAACGGCCAATTTTTTTAATTTTCTATTGCTTGCTTGAAGCAATTTCAAAGTGACTAATAAAATCCCCGAATATGACGAATATTAACCACGCGTGGATTGCCGTTTTCCAAAATTCATAATTTTACACAACTTCAAACGAGACGACGTTAACAGAGGTAACTTAAATCGATGAATTACGGCAACTCTCGAAAGAACTGAATGGTATACTAGGCGACGCAAAAATTTTAAGTTGTCCTCCGGGTTGACGGCACTGACGCCGTGCAGAGGCGGATGTATTCTATGAATTACTGAATATTTTCAAACCTTTAGAATTCTAGGGTGTTCCAGGCAAATCTGGGAAGCATGTGATGGAGATGGAGATTGCCATATGCGTATGCAGCTAAGCCATCAAAGCTATTGCGTCCTTTAATTACACACTTCAAAATTGATGCACCACTGATCTGCTCATCCTGCAGAGAAGAGAAGACACTTTCGAGACTACAAACAGTCAAGGCTGATATCTCTTTACAGTCACTTGAAGTAGTGAACCTAAAATATGTCAAACTGCAGTATACAATAAATTATGAATTCGATCTAAAGCCAAAAATCTCTTTCGGCGAACTCGTGATGATATTGGCGATTAGTGGTGGTCTGGGCAGTACACTGCGTGACCATGCCTTTTAACTAGGTGTCTCACACAACACCCATTGTCCCTGTTTCAGTAACAGCGAGCGATAATTTGACACTTTCCATCTGTTCATTGTGGTTTTCTTGCATTCATCAAGGAGCTGTCCTACCTGATGACCGAATTGGACATCCCATGAATAATGTGCTTCACAACGCTAATAATAATATGGGTGGTGCTACAGCCGTGAACATTATTTGTCTGCACCATGATTTGAATCTGGACGTCGATGTTTAAATGCGAAGGAGTCGGCGAACAGAGGTGAAACGAGTTGGCTTAAGGCCAAAACAGCCTTGACAACCGCTGCTTTTTCGGTTAGTCAAAAGCACTGTGCTCGAAATTTCTGACTCGAAGGACCAATAGCATAGCAAAACAGCCGATCTAATTTTTGTTCTTGGGTTCCTGGGCATACTGGAATTCAGGTTAATGAAAAGGCGAATAGTTTTGCGGAGAATACATAGTCTCTCGCCGTAAGAACCTTTATGGGTGTGCGGAGCATATCTTCATAAGTTTAACAAAAAATAGAAGACGAACATAGAAAGAACCAGACCTCGAAGGTTCGGCCTGAATATTGCAGCAACATCGAAGGGCATGATAATCCAAGCCTGGATTTGTATCGGATATGCCATCAGAAATAAATCCTCGAGACAACAGATTCAGAGGCTGTCCCAAGAACACCTGCTACTAGGAAAATGCAATCTCACTTGGAATAGTATTGAGATGGGGATGCCAGGTGAAAGTCCTATGCTCCTAAGAGAAGTGGTAAGAGAAAAAATAAAAATAATATGTAGTCACACAAATATAATAATAATATGGGTGGCGCTACAGCCCATAGAGGGCCAGGGCCTAGCTTCTCAGCAACCACTTGTGTTGTGAGTGCTATTGTTCGAACACGAGTGGAAGGGACCTACAGTTTAATGCCGACTCCGAACGGCCAAGCTTGAGAAGCTTTTTCTAGACAGGAAATACTCTTTGAGTATTGACTTTAAAGAGGTGGGACCGTGAAAATTATTGTGAATAATCGTAGGTTCGACGACGTCGTAGGTTCGTGAAAATATATCGAACCTACGACGTCGAGGTTGGGGTCGACGCACTTACCCACAACGCCACGTCACAAGGAACCGCTAATAGAAGTTCTTAGCTATACGCACGCCTGCAGCGCGAGTGGGCATAATGCACAACAATATTTGCAGGACCTGCACAGATGAGGAATGCACAGAATCTATCCCAAATGCTCCTCACTTAATGCCCAGATTTTGCAAAGAAAAGAAGGCAGTGCGCAGAAAAGCACTTCTTCGCGAGAAATGACGTTGAATTAAAAAACTTTTAAGACTCAGATGTGAATCTGGTTGGTTGTACTCGAACTACAGTAGGTCTCACGGTAGTAAATTATTCCTCGAGTACAGTGGACCCAACAGCTTAGTTTAAGTGAGCGTTGGCAACACGATCATATAGGCACATTTTTACCTGCTTGGTGTCTTCGAAAGAAAAATGCAGTGTCAAAAACGCCGATAATCACGGGCACCTACTACGCATAATTAAATGAGACGATGCATCTTATCTTTTTCTATTTATTTAATATAATATTTAAGGTACATATTTAACACTTTTCTCTAAAACCTTTGAGTGACTCCGAACCCGAATGTATTGTTCGTTTGCCCATCAAACATGCCGCCAATGGTGCGGGATGCTCCAGCATTTAAATCGAACCGAGTCATTTGATCCACAGACTTCCAGAGATTAGCAGTTGCATTCGCGCCGATTGTTGCGCCACCGACTTGCGGAATATGACTAGCCATCACACCGAGTGAGTGCCCATCCACATGGCTGTACTTCAGACCTCCTCCGGTGGCGTCGAACTTGAAGCCGTTGTCAAGCTTCGTAACGCTGTGGAATGCGTTCGCATCCACTCTGTGCACCGGGTCTTTGTGCAGATTAATAGATCCAGCTCCAGTAATAGTTGAACTTACACCTGGCGTTATGGACTGCTGAACCGATACACTGTGTTGGTTTCTGAAAATCAGTTCAATCAGTCTTGAGGAATTTTGAGAGGCGTTCTCAGTAACTCACTTAGAATAGTCCACAAAGGCTCCCGCAGTTACTGGTCCACCTAGGAGATTTTTAGATGCGAACACTCCAGTTCCTGCGTTGTGATCGGCATCGCCTACGCGCTCCTTCGCAAGTACTGATAAGTTGGCTTCCTTGCCGTTTGTTGAAATTGTTGCTGTTTAAAAAATGCAAATTAGAACGCTCACAATGTTTGAAAGGGGCTGAGTTAGACAAACCTTCCATCTTGGGATGAGTGTCTGCTTGGATCTGTGGACTCTTTTGAATTGTGAAAAATCTCAAATTATTTAGCTTTTTATACGGCATCGGTTGGCGAATGCAAAAAGTCCCCTTGTCGAACGGGGGTTCCTCTAACCATAAATTGGTTTATGCGATTATCAGTAGTGTTGGGCTTGGAACATATTCGGATGCATGCCTACGCTAATGTAGGAATGTGTGCGTTGTTCGGCACGCGCTGTGGAATCTGCGACCATTGCCGGGGATTTTTTATGCGAGACAAAGAGACACATGCTTCAGTTTCATTCAGATTCGTCCAATTGTTGTGTCATGGGTGGTTCTTGCATTTCTTTCTATAAAGACTGTCAGGAAGTTCACAAATATGGATGTAGATGTAAATTTATAAATTTGAATGTCTCATGTCGATGGATGGAAGTGAATTGGAATTTGCTGTTAAGAAAGTGATCTATGAGTCATCATCGTCGCCATACACGTGTACATACTCTTTCACCAAAACTATAAATAGCAACCGCAAATGTGTATTTTTGATTCACAACTTGGTGAAATAGACCAGCGGCTTGCTAAGCATTTGTTCCCTCTTTTTTGTGTTTCACAAAAGTATGTAATTAACAAAGAAGTTGTTGGAGAAGACATTTCTTGATAACAAGTGAAAATGCAATTGAACTGGATTTATAATGAACATGTAGGTTGCAAATGTCAGGTTTACTTAGTTCTTGCTGATGCAAGTTAACACCGCGAATATTCAACACCCCAGAATATTCAACATTCCAAAACAACAGCCTCAAATGACATCGCGTCCGTTCCCAGCACAAGCAATCGCTGACACAACGTCTGGACCACTCGACACCAGTGCATTCCATCACGTCCAGCGCGGTAACCCGAAGACACCTGTGGGAACCGTTGTACGAGTCGACACTGCGAGCGGGTATTTAAGGTAGCGTAAGAATTATTCTGTATTATTCTAAGTTTGACAGTGTAAGGGGTAACTATGCCCAATTGTATTTGAAAATAAAATTTTTTTTTTAATAAAATAAAACACAGAAGCGTTTAATTTGCACTATTGGGTACCCTACGACATTGTAAATGACGTGGTTCATTTATATAAGATGTTGGATCCATAGTGCTTGTTAGGAAGTGGACTACTACCGTCAGACCTTCTTCTTCTTGTTCTTCTTTGTGTGGCGCTACAGTCCAGGGTGGACCTGGGCCTCAACCAACATGCCTCTCCAACTAGCGCGATCTCTGGCTCGCTGTCTCCAGTTTCGCACACCTTATTGGTTGAGGTCCTTCTCCACTTGGGTGCCCCACCTTAAACGCGGGCGTCCTCTGTTGCGTTGCCCGACAGGTTCGGATTCGAAGATTCTTCGGGCCGGAGCTGTGGTGTCCATGACCTAGCCACCGTAGGCGTTGGATCCGCAGACGCCTAACTAGGCTCATGTCGCTGTACAGCTCGTACAGTTCGTGATTGAATCTTCTCCTCCAGAACCCGTCAACACAAACAGGACCCAAGATCGTACACAGAACTTTTCTCTCGAAGAGACCAAGGACTTCTTCATCCGCTTGCGAGATTGTCAATGCCTCCGCATAGCAGGACAGGGATGATCAAGGTCTTATATAGAGTCAACTTGGTTCTTCGAGAGAGGGCTCTATTACTCAATTGCCTCTTGAGCCCGAAGAAACAGCGGTTGGCGAGAGTTATCCTACGCTTGATCTCGGTACTGATGTTATTTGTACAGTTTACTTCGGAGCCGAGGTAAGTGAAGTCCTTGACTAACTCGAAGTTATAGCTGCCCACTGTGACGCACTGTCCACGACGTCGATGTTGTATGTGCTTTTTTGAGGACAGCATATACTTCGTTTTGCCCTCATTCACCGCCAGACCCATTTTAGCCGCTTCCGTCTCAATGTTAGCAAAAGCCTTACTGACGGCTCGCTGAGTTCTGCCAATCACGTCAATGTCATCGGCGTATGCTAACAATTGCACGGACTTCTGGAAGATCGTGCCTCTAGTGTTGGCGTGTGAGTTTCGCACGATCTTCTCCAGGACGATGTTGAAGAAATCACATGACAGCGCGTCGCCTTGTCTAAAACCTTTCTTGACATTGAAGGTCTCGGTGAGTTCGTTACCGACCTTGATGGAGCAGCGAGAGTTCTCCATCGTCATCCTGCATAGCCTGACGAGTTTGGCAGGAATGTCAAAACTAGACATGGCGTTGTATAGCTCATCTCTATGCAGGCTGTCATATGCGGCCTTGAAATCGACGAACAGATGGTGAGTGTCGATTTGCATTTCTTGGGTCTTTTCCAGGATCCGCCGTAGTATGAAGATTTGGTCTGTTGTGGACTTTCCTGGCCTGAAGCCACGCTGATATGCACCTATCAGATTATTAATGAACGGCTTCAGGCGGGTACACAAAACGGCAGAGAAGATCTTATACGCGATGTTAAGACAACTGATTCCTCGATCGTTGGCGCAGTTGAAGGGGTCTCCTTTCTTGTAGATCGGGCAAACGATACTGAGATTCCACTCGTCGGGCATGCTTTCCACTCAGACCATATCTTGCAGATGAGCTGGTGCATGCGCCCTACCAGATCATCTCCAGCTGCCTTAAATATTTCAGCGGGCAAACCGTCCGCTCCAGCAGCTTTGTTAGACTTCAGTCTTAATATTGCTACCTTGACCTCGTCTAAGTCTGGGGGACGGTATTCACGTCTGTCATCGCCCAGATTGAGTGGAACATTCTGCCTGACAGCGGTATTTTGGTCCTCATCGCCGTTTAACAGTCTGCAGAAATGATCTTTCCAGATTCTCAGTATCGACTGCGACTCTACTACCAGATGTCCATTTCCATCCCGACAGGCTTCTGTCCGAGTTTTATATCCATTGGATACTTGTTTTACCCTTTGGTAAAACTTTCGGACCTCCTTCCTGTCGTAACACCTCTCCATCTCCACGACCGCGCGCTTCTCATGCTCTTTCTTTTTTCTTCTGAGAAGCCGGTGCTCTTCCCTTCTCTTCTGTTCGTAGAGCTCACGAACAGCCCTCGTTGTTCGATGCAGCGTTGCCTTGTAGGCCTCCTGTTTGGCTAAATGTGCCTGCCTGCACTCGTCGTCAAACTATGGGTTCCTTCTAGGTGGTGTCGTAAAACCCAGCACATCAGTGGCAGCTTCTTTGATGGCTTCTTGACAACGACTCCATTCTTCTTCGATGGTTTGTGCAGGCGGCGTCGAACTTACAGAGAGTTTCTGGGAGACTCGGTCGGCAAAGATCGTGGCAGTCCGCTGCGATTGTAGCTTTGCGACGTCAAACCGTGGTGTTCGTTCTCGACTCCGTTGTTCTCGTGATATCCTGATTCTTACCTTGGCTACAACAAGGAAATGGTCCGAGTCAACATTGGCTCCTCGGAAAGTTCGGACATCGAGAATGCTGGAGGAGTGTCTGACGTCGATCGCAACGTGATCAATCTGGTTGACGGTTGATTGATCTGGGGACCGCCATGTCCCTTTATGGATGTTGAGGTGTGGGAACCGCTTGCTAGCTACAGAGAGGTTAAGTCCCATGACAAAGTCCACCAGCCTTAGTCCGTTACTAGACGTGGTGTCGTGTAGGCTGTGTTTCCCTACGACTTTAGCAAAGATTTCTTCTTTACCCATCTTAGCGTTGAAATCTCCTAGAACGATCTTGGTGTCAAAGCTGGGACATTGATCGTACGTTCTTTCTAGGAGATCATAGAAGTCATCTTTGCTACTATCATCTTTGTCCTCTGTCGGGGCGTTGGCGCAAATCAGGCTGATGTTGCCGAATGTAGCCTTGATGCGGATTGTTATGAGGCGTTCGTTTTTACAGTCAAAGCTTAAGACTTTTTGCCTAAGTCTGCCTCGAACAACAAATCCACATCCAAATAAGCGCCTCTCTCTGCTGCAATCACCGTAGTAGATGTCGCAGTTTTTCCATTTTTCCATTGCACTTCCTGGATGGCGGTGATATCTGCTTTATAGCAGTCAAGGGCCTCCGCGAGTTCTTCGGCTGCACGTGGCCTGTTAAGAGACCTCACATTCTACGTGCAGAACCGAAAAGCATGGTAATTTGTTCGTTTGCTGGGGTCGTCAACAGTAGATCGGTCAATATCCGAGGCAAATAGTCGTCTCTGAACAAAAATGTTTTTACGTGGTGAGGGCGTCAGGCCCATTTATTTTACCCTTGGGCGAAGGGTCCGGATGACTCCGGTATCGGTAACATCGCTGAGGTTGTGAGTGCCGCCGTTGACCCTACATGATAAGCTCCTCCGCCGCCATCCGTAAAGAAGATGAGCCCTGATACAGACTCATCCACTCTCCCCCTCTCTCGTTTGCAGCCGCCAATGACGTCCCACGGGGGTTGGGTACCCCATCTTCAGTCGAAGGTGCTCGGCTCCCGGATTTCACCACGGGGAGGTGAGAGTAGGAGTTCATTGACAGAGGCTAGGTGCAGACGCCTGTGCCTGCATAAATCGCTTGTCAACGCTTCGAAATCCTTTAAGAATCCTAAACGGAAAAAATCATGGGTTAATCCGGGACAACCATCAACATCGACTGCAAAACCAGATCGATTCGGCAGGAAGACAATGCTGTGTGTTTGGTGGGACCAGAAAGGTGTGGTGTACCACGAGCTCCTAAAACCTGGTGAAAGCAAATGATCAATTTGAACCATGCATTGATCGAGAAACGACCAGAATTGGCCAGAAGACACGGCAAGGTAATTTTGCTGAATGACAATGCACCTGCACACAAAGCAAAACCGGTTCAGGATACAATCAAAACACTTGGTTGGGAGCAGCTACCCCACCCGCCGTATTCACAAGACTTGGCTCCTTCCGACTACCATTTATTTTCATCGATGGGACACGCATTGGCTGAGCAGCACTTCGATTCCTACGAAGAAGGGGCGTCTGATTGGTTTGCTTTAAAAGACGAACAATTTTACTGGCGTGGTATTCAGAAATTGCCAGAAAGGTGGTCAAAATGTGCAGAAAACAATGGACAATACTTTGAATACAATGTTTTTACCTTAGTGTTTTATTTTCAAAAAACGCTCATTTCATACCGGCAAAATGTTCTTCCACATTTCATGACTTGAATGCTGATACTGTTCATACAACAACATGCCGTCCTGCGGGTTTCTATTTTCAGTCGGCGCCACGTTCATCACATGGCACAGTCAATCAAACTCTAATCAATAAGTGAGCTTAGTCCTCACTTACTTTACTCAGCATCAAATATCTGCAGCTTTGCTTAAGCTTGGAAAATTGGTCCGATGTCAAGCCAAATTTAACACAAAAAGGCATATTTAAAATCGAACCGCTAAGCCATAAAGCTGCACTGATGGTCGGTCCCCATCAAACAGAAAAAATAGTCCGACAGCATTTCATCATGGTAAATAATCCCAATCATACATCAATGTGATTTTAAATACCCCGCGGGTGCATGTAGTTCGCCGGCGCCGTTCGCAAAGTCCCATCACATGGCACCTTCAATCATCCATCAACTGAAACAACTCTGGTACGAGTCATTTTATCAGCGACCTTCATTGTGGCTGTTTTTTTGGAGAATTCACAATTTTTAATCCAAATCAATCAAAAAAACGATCGCGCTGACCGAGAGAAGAGACACTGCGTTGATTAAAGTTTCGTCAAAATGATGAATCGCGCTGTGCATGTATCCTCCTGTGTCTGAAGTGTATATTTTACAAAATTAATTTTCACAGACAGCCTTCACTGGCGATGTAAGTCAGCGTCGGGCCAGTGTGAGGTGTGCGTGTGCTGTTATCGTCAGCCCTGTGGGCGATGAGGTGTACTTGATTCATTTTTTGTTGGCAAATCAATTACCTGGGCCTACAGGTCGGCGCGAGACAAACCTGTCTATTTGATGGATGCACCAAATTCATTTTATTTCAACAATTACACTAGACAGTCGACATGGACATCAGACTGAAACAAATCGACCGAACCCGCGGTGGAACGGATTCGTTATTTTTTTGCAAATGCTTTTGTCTTTCACCGCGGCAAGATTGATGAATTAAGCCGATTTGATTGATTTCGAAGAGGCCTTCCTGCTCAAAAAGTGTCACAACAATTATGCAAAGACCCGTGCTGTCGGCGGGGAGCACTACGGAGTGAATTAATCGGCACGAGTTTGAGTTTCTAAAAATTGAAAATTCATTGTCGTCAGTGGCGGTTTCAAATTTTGACACTCCACGAGAGTTCAAGGGGTGTCAATCAGGTTGCGGTTAGCGTAATGGATGGGTGTTTGGAAGACATTTTTAACCGGGCATTTCAGACAGGTTCTTGAATGAAAAGGTAAACTTTTTATTCCCCTTTCGTGGTATGACGTCGTTTCACCACCTTAGACCCATTTTTATTTCTTGTCACAAGTTTCTTTCAATACACTGGATCACTGAGACGTACCAGGCACCGACCTACAATTCCTAAAATTGTATGGCCTTCCGGTGGAAACTACCAAGCATTCGTGTGATGCTGAACCTACATCATCAGCTCTCACCTGATCAGAAATAGAGTAACTGCCACCTGATCCGAGCCAACGAAGACAGTGGCCGAAGGGGTACTGAGTCGACGTCTTCGCCACAAGAGCCGCATTGGGTTTCATCGCTTAGCCCAAGCACATTGAGAGTTTTGGCGATGGTGTAGTGAGCCGTTAGTATGCCACTCGTCTGCAGTCTGTCAAAAAATACGAAGAATTGGCAATAAGCCGCGGTTTTCTTACAGACGTTAGGGAGCATGTGCTGATTTCTCCACATGCTAGAGAGTCTTCTCACTTAATCTCGAGAGTCATAACCATCAAAGCCCTAACCAAGGACGCATGTAGTTTCTAGGCAGGCAGCCTTCTCTGATTTTTGTCTGATCATGTATCTGATGTGTCATCCGGAACTCAGACAAGTCATAGCGAACTTAGATTTACTTAGTTACTTATCAGCCTGCGACCCATGGATTGTTCGAGCATGAGCAATAGTTGCCTTCCATCGGTGACAGTGCTGGGCACGCTGCTTCCAGTCACCAAGACTGTCGTGCATCCGCAATGAGTTGATCTCTGTATAGAAGGTTCAATCTTCCTTTACTCCTCCAACCAGGAGGATTGAGTTCGAAGACCCTCTTTGTTGAAGCGCTGCTGTCCAAGGAGTCGATGCCTGCCGATGACCGTTGACGGTCGAGGAATAATTGCTTTTCACAGTACATTTACATGATGATACACCTCGTAGAGTTTGCTTTTGTATGCACATATCTCTCAGGCAGGACACCAAGAATCAGTACAGCGGTATTTCTTTGCGTGCAGCTTCGGGCTCCATAAAGCAAGAATGGCAAAATAAGAATTTTGTAGAGCATTCATTCCGAAGTCATGCATACCTCGAAAAACGAATTTAGACCGCTGTTTCCAAGCAGCCAACCCATTTTTCTAACGAGGGGTGCAGCGCAAAACTTTTTTTGGTGAAGATTAAATAGGCCGATGGTGTGATTCTGTCCAGAGCCATTCCTGAGTGTGGGGAAAGTCGATCTTGTATACACAATCAGCGCAGGGCGAAGGAATAAAAGAGACAGAGTGTGGGGAGGAGGTGCATCCAGAGCAGAGCCAGGCATACAAGGGAAGGCCTCCTTGCACCTGAGGCAGACTGTTCTTTGATACTTAGTGAAAGCAGCAGTTTTTATTTAAGCGAAAGCCTATTCAACCAGACGACAGATGCATTAAAGATAAGTGGTTTTATTACATGTAGATTCAAACCGAACTTCTGGTGATACACTTAAGGGTAAGCTGATGCGCATTCCTGGCGAGATATGTATTGAGGGTGACTTCATGGAGAGGAGAGATGCAGTTGTCTAGCTCCTGCTTACGTGAGCTTTGTTGAAAGAGCTATAAAACACTGTACATCGCAATATGGTTGTTTCCTGTAAGTTTATGGCTTGATTTTGGATTACGGTCAATATGGTATACGCGAATATAGTGAAAATGAAAGACGTGTGGCTTTATATTTTTTATCCTTTTTTTTTTTAATCTGTGCATCCTTCAGCTCCGATCGGAGAACTCTCTACAACTGAACTGAATCGGCGTCGATCCCACAATAATTCATGCACAATAAGATGGTCTCCCCGATACGTGATGGAATGTGCTTACACAGAATTTGTGCAATAATCTGCATTCGCTCTTGTAATAAATGAATGTATTGCAGATATGCTGATACGGCTGATGCAACATTGTGTGCAGCTATCCATCACGGCGGATCGAGACAATCCCGAATGCAGTGTTGGGGATCTATGATGAGGGGGAATTTATGTTCTGTTATGGATTTAGGGTGAGGGGGAGTTAATATGTGACTATATTCGCCTTTACTTATAAGACTCTGATCATCCCTGTCCTTCTCTGTGGCGCAGAGACATGGACGCTATTGAACGCGGATGAAGGAGCTTATTGCGATCTTTGGTCCTGTTTGCGTTGATGGCGTCTGGAGGAGATTTAACCACGAATCTAGTTCAGCGTCTTCGGGTTCAATGCTAAAGATGCCTAGGTCCTGTAGAGCGAATGGAAGGCACAGCTCGAAGAGTCTTCAACTCCGAGCCAATGAGACAACGCAACAGAGGACGTTCTCGCAAGAGATGGTGCACACAGGTGAAAACAGACCTCAAACAACTTGGTGTGCGCGGCTAAAGGCAGCTGGTGAAAGATCATGCTGGCTGGAGGAGCATGTTGTTTCAGGCCCAGGTCCACCTCGGACAGAAGCGCCAAACAAAAAATGAAGAAAAAGAAATAGGAGCCAAATCGGAGGGGGCAGATGGTTCCAACTATGTGTTGTGTTGTTCGAAGTAGCAAACATGAGATCATTTATAAAAATGAGGAAGAATGTCGGAGATAGACCAGAGCCTGCTGGTGTCCCCAGCTTATTTTGGGGATATCAGACATGAATGTGTCCAAGTCAACTTGAATTGAAACGGTTCGAAAGTTAGTTTCATGCATGCATTTTCGACAGAAATATCAAGCGCAACTATCTTGTTTTCGCCTGAATGTGCAAAGACTGGTTCCACTTTTCGATGAGATAAGCTATCAAATCACCATTGGACGAAAGTCACATCTGCTTGGCATACAGAAACTTCAGCTATTCAAGATGCTTCATAATATAATAATAATATGGGTGGCTCTACAGCTCGCAGAAGGCCAGGGCCTAGCTTCACAGCAAGTACTGTGTGTTGTGCTGTGCGTGCTATTGTTCTCTCACGAGTGGAAGAGACCTACAGTTTTGGTGGGGCCGTGAACATGATTTTTGTCGCACAGTGCAGGAATCGAACCAACGACGGAGTGTTTGCGGTCGACGCACATACCCACAACGCCACGAACCACCACCAAGATACTTCATAAAAGGCTACTGATTAGCTTTAGAGAGAAGGGACGTAAGTGCTATGGGTCGGTACGAAGTGGGTGTGTGGTACAAGGGATAGAATCTTCATATGTACATAACCTCAAGTGATGTTCCCTTCCGTGCATCCTGTTCCAAACACAAAGACTGTCTGGTTCTTAAAAGGTTCTTAAAAGACATCGCCCTGTTATGGGGTTGATATAAATCAGTAACGAAGGCAACCAGTGCAGGGCCTGGGGTTCTCAATCGGTTGGTACTTTCTTAGTGTGGCATACTGATTAGCCCGGACTTGTGGCATCTCTGGCACAACGTTCGCAATGGACCAGGACCCAAGTGGGCCGCGGCTTAGCATTACCATGGTACGTCGTATAACACCTCGATTTTGCATCCAGAAACTGATGAGGATAGTATCGCAGAAGGGGGTGTATGCATTTTAGCTTTATGTCGTCTCATAGAATGTATTCCCAAGAGTCAGCTTTGCTAAGCTTTTTTAACACGACAAGTTGTGTCGCCTGTGTATTCACTATCTGGATAAATTCGGAACAGAAAACCTCTAGCAAGTGTCCAATGAAACTGAGAAAATTCGTAATTCTTTGCGAGATGCTACTACCTGTCATCAACATCTCAAAAAAAAAAACGGCAGCCAACATCTAAAATGATTGAGTCAGTTAATAGAGTCCAAACCTCATTGTCTTCATGCAATATTCCAGTCATGTACGAACGTACCACAAATGAGAAACACAACTCCGGTATTGTCTTCCTCTGCGCTCAAGTTCACCGACTCGCATTGTTGTCATGCTCGCACAGGGCTTTGACATTTACGTATGTGGGTATTTCCGCTGCCAGTAACGGAGATCATTATGGTCTAAATTAAGAATAGGCATCTGTTCCAGGTAATTGGTTTAAGCAGCTCTTTCTATTCTAACGACGTGTCTTTGCGCGAAGCCCCCATTATCCTCCTCCGAGAAGAAAACATTTTCATCTCTTTGAACAATGTGTGATTTTTTTCGTTCCTTTTGTTCAGTCATAAAGTGAAAAGTAATTCATTCAAGACACAATCAAATCGCATTAACTAGTGAAATTGGCATAAATTCATGTTGGAATTCAATTAAACAGCTTTGATTGGTCTGTCAACAACGACCGCGGCGGAGCACATGTGGCTCTCTAATCAGTGGCTGCCCAGGTTCCAAGAGAGTACTGAGGGAATGAAAAGTGAAAAAAAAAAGAAGAAGAAACACAGCACAGAGAGACGTACCGAAACAAAATTGGGTTGAGGCCATAGTACCTCAAGAAAGCTTGTCTTATTGTTTCTTGCTCTGTTTTCTTGGCCATACCCTCCGCCGTGATGTCCGGTGTGGACAGTGGAGTGTATGTGAAAGCAATGGATGTTGTATGTAATTTTTTTCCGTTTAAAGTCAGAATTATGATAACCTCGGATGAAAATAAATCACGGCGATTGTCGGACATTTAAGACTCATTTTGTTTTTGGGAAAAGTTTAATGTCGTCGAGGCTGTAATTAGCTTTCTCATGAGTGCGGCAGGTCAAAGTAACGCACTTTCGGATGCAATAATTTTTTGTTGATGAGTGCTTCCCTTTTTTTGTGAAATGGGGAAGGAGGTGATTTATAGGAAGACGTTCTATCGCATGTAGGTAGCTTGGCTTTTAATTCAAAAACATTTAATCGCAAGGGCTGGTGACTGTCCTCTCCTGTATGTCAATTTCGCTCCGTAGTCTTACTGCGCTGATGAGTTGCCATAGAGCCTAGATGAAGATAGTGAGGCATTGTTATTTCTGACTCTGGATAAGTGACGTTCAAATGTCGTTTTTGGCAAGAGTGGCAAAATTATGAGAAAGGCTCTATGGTTTCTCTATCCCCTGATAAGTTACAGCTCATTCCAGACCAAGTGCAAGATCGTGGTGATCAGTCTCATGAACTGTACCACACAGCAGGATCTGGGTAAAAACATTAAGAGTTTAGTTCGAAGTTTTCGGTGGAGGCGGCATTTTCCGAGCAGACAGGGGAGTAGCTTGCTGGTAGACAAAACTATGGAGAAGGTGCACTGTGTTATCACGTGGATACAATTGAGCTTATACCGAAAACCATTCAGTTAATCTGACAATGTGTTGAAGATGACTGACACTGAGGCTACTTAGTTCAGCCATGTTGTTCAAGTAGTGGATTTTCAAGTGACTTCTTCTTCGGGAGGAGAGAGCGCTGCAATTATAGAGTAGATCTACAATAGCTCCTAATCCCCGTTTCTTTAGCTTCTGTTGAAGGCATTGGAGTATAGCCCCAATTTACAGTCATTTTCGAAGAGGGCTATAGCCTTGCTTCGCAGCAATCAGTCGTGTTGTGCGTGCAATTGTTCTCTCACCAGTTAAAGGAACGTACAGTTTTATGCCAACTCCGAACGCCTGCAATGTGAATTCTTATTAATTTAATGAAAAAATTTTATATCCTCTTCACGTTTGTCCTGTTGTGTAAGACCTCTTTAGAATAGTACTTCGTGTACTTAGACTCGAGTTTTCGATACAAACGGAGACAAGTCCTAAGACACCGTCTCTCGAACACCCTCAACTTTTCCATCTGCGAAGGACTCACGTTGAACCACAGGGGACAACCATTCTCCTTTTCAACTGTGGATTGTCAAGACAACTTGAGTCTCAGAACATTTTCTGTTTCAGGACAACGATGTAGAGGATATCAATAAAGCAGCATCGAGCCATAATATTGCAAATCAAGGACGTTCACCTTCAGGCCAGCAATACGTGACTAAGTTACATACAGCTTGAATTACCTCTGATTCTACTCAATGTGACGAATCTAGAGGTAAACAACTCGATAAAACCCTCAATTTCAGGTGGAAACTACGGTGCATAGGAATGGAAAAGTGCTTAGAAAGGAATTTGCTTTCAACACAGGTCCCCTACGCTACTATGCAGAGGCACTTCATTATGCCCCTCATTCGTTGGATCTTCTAAGTCAATTTTAAACACAGAGAATTGAGCAAACTACAAGAACTATGATGGAATTGCGCGTGTTATAGGAGAACTCCAAAAAAAAAAAAAAAAAACACCTTGACGGCAGTATCATCCAACAATTTTATCAAAAGCTTGAGGGACTTTAGGCGTAGTTGCTGACAGAATTTTCAACATCATCTGCCAATTCCCAATTCCAAATGGAAAAGAAAATGGCTTCAACGAGCTACCGACGTTTTGAAAGAAGCATCCGAGTTTATAGACCACCCATATAGAAAATCGAATCACAAAATGAAAGCGAGATGCAGAGCTGTACCAACAAAGTGGAAATGAAAAAAGGAAAAAACCTCACTAACTTTGCTACGCCTCAGTCTATGTCATCTGAGACATGGAATACTGGGCGAATGCTTCTTCCAACACCTTCATGCTCTAATAAAAATCGCCCAAACGCATTTTTGCAGAATCAGCAATTTGTTGGAATGCCTGATCCCAATAAACGTAATGCAGGGAGGAGGCGCAGAGTGAATTCTGCGCCTAACTGAGCATAGGTCCTTCCACTCACCTTCCTAGCCATACCTGTCATCTGATGACTGTGGTTCAGAGAGAACCCAATTAGTACTGAGGGCCGTTTTGATACAATCGCTCTGATTGAAGTGTGTTGTGATGAGTTTCAATCATAGTGCGTCTTTAAGGAACATTAATATCTCTTGATGCACTTTTGGTCTCGCCTAAGAATTAAAAAAAATCGTTCCTTAGAATCCATTGCCTTGAATTAGTGTGTTAAGGTTTCTAGTTCTATTGTGTCATCAAACAAAGACATTCGAACGGTCATACACTTGAAGATGTAGCATCCTATCGTCATCCTAAAAATTCAGCTGATCAGATTCAGAGAGTCTCGGCTATGGACCTGCAGGCCGCATGACCGCAGTTTCATCCTAGATTTGTTACCAAGAAAACTCATTCGGCGTCGAACAAATCTTAAAGATACAACGCCGACGTGCTCCTCCTTACAAGATCAGATTAGCGGTAGCGAGTGCATATGCTTTCTCTCTAAAGAGGACGTATACAGAGACGTTTCTAGTCTGAAACTGTGAACATTTCTGCACACGTTAGATTCTTAAGCCATCCTTCTTTCTATTTTGGAGGAGATCCTTATAATCAGATCCAACCCAAAAACATAGACAAGTCAAAGAATAGAAATGTGATAAACCTTTATCTCTTAATTGGTCCAGGAATGCCGCAAAGGGCTTGTTGTAGTGGCCCCAAAAAATTCAAAGTTTACTTTATCTCGGCTCCAGGGCACTCTACCATTTTCAGATGATGAGAAAACCAATGAACTGGCCAAAAAGGAAGCAGGGTTTGGGGCACTGCCCAGTGGATGGATCATTCTTTGGTTGGACTCCTATAACCCATAACTGTTGGTAAGTGTCTAGAAGTGAAGCTTGCATGCTTGGTGTACTGTCATCGGGACGACGTTTAGACTTGGATTGATTTATTATTAACTAGATTTCGTACCCGGCTTTGCCCGGGTTTGTTCCTTCAACCGGCACTTTATCTGTAGTGAAAATATAGTTTTACAACGTGGAGGGATATCAAGCGATTCATAAAAAAAAAGTTCTTGGAAATCCCTTCTATGTATGTACCTGCGCACGATGTTCACTTGTTGTGCAAATTGAAGTCAACTTCATGAACCATGCAAAATTTAATGATTTGTGTGTAGCTGTGTATATGTACATGCATAGATAGTTTGGGTATGACAAAATAGGAAAAGTGCGAAAATGTTTAGTGCTTCCTTTTCGTTTGCTGACTCAGGCAGTCGTTCGTATATGTTCGATTGAGACGTCGACAAAAATGAATGGTTGCACCAAAGCAAAATATGAAAAATGTGTGTGTATATATGGAAGTTACAACACACTGGGGAATGGCTGATATCCACAACTACGCAACTTGAAATGGTTTCATAGCGGATTGAAGCAACCAACCCTTATTTTGAGAATTTTATTCCCGTTTAAAGGTGCTCGTAACTTCCGACCCGCATGTCGTAACGACTTAAAAATTGTCACATTCAGCATCTAAATTTAAGAATGATTTTTATTGAAAATTTCAGAGCTCTGCGACTTGTAGTTTCCTAGCCTTTGTCGGTCAGACACACAAACTTTCTGCTTTATATATAGTTAAGATTAGATGTACCCGAGGCGTATTACTACGCATGTTATAAAAAACAAAATTTAAAAAAAATAGATGGTAGCATAGCCTTTTTCAAAGAATTCTAAACAAAGCTGCAAAAGACATCAGTGCAAAGCTGCAAAGACAAAAAATAACGCTATCTGATATTTATTCCACGCCTCAGTTAACACACGGAAACGTAATTTATCTCCATATATGCTGTTCACTCTTCATACGTAACTGACCGGCAATACTTCACCGAATTTTACTAAACTCTGTGATGTTCCACCAGTTGACCAAACATATTGTATGGAGGAGATAGCCAACTCAACCTCTGCCCTATCTTTGAATTTGCTCTAAAGTCACGTATATTGTTTTATTTCCACGCACACTTCCTATGGGTCTAGAGCAGCGCCATGTTTTTGGTTTTAGATTTTGACAACAAACTTTATAACAGCCAGTTATTCGCTCTTTATACGCCGAATTAAAGGATTCAATAAGTAGGGGGTACACCACACACGAGAGATCTGCAGGTCTTAACTAATTAAGCAAGAAGTAATAAAGTCGCCTCAAAGACGCATCATGGAAGCCGTAATGACAGTGACATTCGTACTGCACCATCTAAACACAGCTTTGGCCACGTCGTGTGACAGTCATTCCTTGCACCTAAGATGAGCTGGCTTCTTTTTTTTGTATTGTTGTGTTATCTGGTGAAATGCAGTGATAGATGTGACGTGGATGTTCATTCCAGATCCTTGTCGGACCAATTCGCCCGATCTTTAGTTCTCTATGATTGAGCTGAGGTGTCTGAGGTACGACATGACAGCCTTTTTTTCGTTGCACGTCGTTCATATTGATTTCGGTGCAGCCTTCTTCTTCTTCTTGATTGGCGCTACAGTCCGGGGTGGACCTGGGCCTCAACCAACATGCCTCTCCAGACAGCACGATCTTTCGCCAGCTGCCTTCAGTTGCGCACAACAAGTTGGTTGAGGTCCTTTTCCACTTGTGTGCGCCATCTCGTGCGAGGACGTCCTCTGTTGCGCTGTCCCAATGGCTCGGTGTAGAAGACTCTTCGGGCCGGAACTGTGGTGTCCATCCGCTCTACATGACCTAGCCATCTTAACCGTTGGATCCGAAGACGCTTAACTAGGTGCATGCCGCTGTACAGCCCGTATAGTTCGTGGTTGAACCTTTTCCTCCAAACGCCATCAACGCAAACAGGACCAAAGATCGTACGCAGAACTTTTCTCTCAAAACAACCAAGAGCTTCTTCATCCGCTTTCAATAGCGTCCATGTCTCTGCGCCATAGAGCAGGACTGGGATGATCAGGGTTTTATACAAGGTCAATTTGGTGTTTCGAGAGATGGCTCTGTTACTCAATTGCCTCTTGAGCCCAAAGAAACAGCGATTGGCAAGAGTAATTCTGCGCTTGATCTCGGTACTGGTGTTGTTGTCCCTATTTACTCCGGAGCCTAGGTAGACGAAGTCCTTGACTACCTCAAAGATTCTGCTGCCCAATATGACGCTCTGTCCGAGACGTCGATGTTGTGCGTCCTTCCGTGAGGACAGCATGTACTTTGTTTTGCCCTGGTTTACCGCTAGACCCATTTTAGCCGCTTCCGCTTCAATACTAGCAAACGCCTCATTGACGGCTCGCTGTGTTCGTCCAATCACGTCAATGTCGTCCGCGTAAGCAAGCAGTTGAACGGACTTTTGGAAGATCGTGCCTCGGGTGTTGACGTTTGAGTTTCGCACGATCTTCTCAAGTATGATGTTAAAGAAGTCACATGACAGCGTGTCGCCTTGCCTAAAACCTTTTTTGACATTGAAGGTCTCAGTGAGTTCGTTACCGACCTGGATGGAGCAGCGATCAATCCGTCCGCTCCAGCAGCTGTGTTCGACTTCAGTCTAGAAATCGCTCTCTTGACTTCGTCTTAGTCGGGGGCACGGAATTCGTGTTCATCATCGTCCAAATTGAGTGAAACATTCTGCCTGACAGCGGAATTTGTGTCGTCATCGCCGTTTAACAGTCTACAGAAATGATTTTTTCAAATTCTCAGCATCGACTGCGATTCTACTACTAGTTGTCCATTTTCGTCCCTGCAGGCTTCGGTCCGAGGTCTATATCTTCCGGATACTTGTTTTACCCTTTGGTAAAACTTTCGGACCTCCTTCCTGTCGTAACACCTCTCCATCTCCACGAGCGCGCGCTTCTCATGCTCTTTCTTTTTCTTTCTGAGAAGCCGGTGCTCTTCCCTTCTCTTCTGTTCGTAGAGCTCACGAACAGCCCTCGTTGTTCGATGCAGCGTTGCCTTGTAGGCCTCCTGCTTGGCTGAATGTACCTGCCTGCACTTGTCGTCAAGCCATGGGTTCCTTCTGGGTGGTGAACCCCAGGTGCAGCCTGGCTGTCGAAAAAAATGGTGACATCCGATGGTGGGATATCGGTTTCTTTTAAGTTATGGCTGCTTTCTCAATTGCCAGGTTCTCTGCTTTGGAATGGCTGCACATATCAGTAGGTTGTCACCCCGAACATTCCGATGCAATTGACCAGGTCTCCTTCCACATTTGGAAAATGTCAACATTTCCTCTGTCCCACCAGCACAAATAAAAGCCAAACCATAAATAACTTGATTTTCAGCTCAGAAAGTGAGGACGTTCAGTGTTGGACGGTAAAAGTTAATATCTCATGGAGCGGGTTGAAGAAGAAGGCAAATCTCTCGTGGTTTACGATCCACCTCCCCATCCTGTTACTTACGATGACTCAGGGTAAATGGCAAATGCCTACATAAATATTCACCAGACCGTAATCAAAATGAAATGATGCCAGTTCCAAGGCCAAACAAAGTGTACTCGTGCATCTCTCGCTCGCCACCCACGAATTGTGCGAATGGAGGTAATCCGATAATCGACTGCTTGATATTGAACTTCAAGAGCTCTCCAAGATGTGCAAATGTGTGTGGACATAATTAACAGCCACGAGGAGTTGAAAGCAAAGCAAAAAATGAACTAAGTACAGCACTTCTGAGCGAACGGTACTACCCGTCTGCGAGTTGGAATTTCTCCGAAGCCCCCCGCGTCAGGTTAGCACATGTTTCACCAGAAGTACACACACCAAGTTACGCATTCTAATCGCAACAGCCAAGCTCCAAGATCCAGCGAGCATACCAAGGTGGACTCGTTTTCATAGTTCGAGGGAAATCTCAGCTGCACGGCGGACTTGCTTTGCATAGCAAAATACTCATTCATAGTCCGGTTCGAGGCAGCTATTCGCGATGATGATTGACGGCTCCCCGCCTGTGTAATCTACACTGCTTGCGGTTCACTCATTTGGTCACTGATATCGATGGTAGCCCATTCAGAGGCGGCAGCACCACCAGCAGCAGTCCCCCCAGTGGTGTGTAGTCTGGGCCCGTGCAGTCGAACTGGTTCTGTGTGTTTAATTAGGTGTTCTCTCTGGCACTGCCGCACAGCTTAACAAGCCGTACTTAGAGGCAGTTAACAGTTATCTCATGGAATGAATCTAGTAGGAGCTGGCGACCGACGACGCGACGATGACGGCGCACCGATGGTTGCTACCAATAGAACAAAAATTTCTTCGCTCGATCGTATGCACATCATGTGCAGATGCAATAAATAACGCTACGCTACACGCAACACCACAGCACACCGCACGGCGCACACTCTCGCGGAATATTGTAGTCGCGGCCAATTTGCATGTGGCACTTAATTATATCATGAATAAGCGAAATGAATTATGACAAGCGAAACAACAGGCCAACTGACTAGCCTCATTTGCACACATTTGGGTGCGGTCTTATTCGGTCCGCTCTGCAGTACCACGCACCAAGAGCCGGACGCTAGGTGGGGGCGGTGATACCGGGAACCTTGGTATAGTGCGAGTGTGTTTTCCTTCATTGTCAAGACCCATTCGCGGTGGATTGACTGCGACTACACGAGGACGCGTGCAACTCCCCTATCTCCCGCATGCACTGTGTGTCTATCACTTCACGCAAAAAGGCTTGATGATGAACACATTCAAAGCAACTGCAGCGCAGGGCGGGCACAGCGCAGCGGTAGCATCGTGTAGCTGTCTGTTGCGCTTTTGGTTTTGCGATTTCCTATCAGCAATTCAGACGCTGCGCTGTTATTGTTGGCTGTGTCGCTGTTGTTGTCATTGTCGACTTGGTCTTGGTCTTGGCTCATGTCATTGTCGTTGGGCGGAATGTGGGCACCGCGCACACAACTACTGGAAGTTGAAACGATTTATCTACGCAAGAAGAGGTAGTGAATCATTTTAAATGGAATGCCACTAGGTGGGTACTGGGTATTGTTGGTTTATGTCAAAACAAGTTCCTGCTGATAAATGAAAAAGAAGAATTCTATATTTTCCCCAGAGGAAATGTCCGTTTTTTTTTGTTCATTTCTTGGAAGTAAGTTACAATGCACTCGTGTTGCTGCGTCCATATTGAGGGGACGTGTCTCTCTGATTGTCTGATGTGACCACAAGCGCTGCACTAGTCGGTGGTACGATTAAATTGAACTCGTTTGAATTGATTGTTCGAGTGAGCATCCCGTGGAAGGGACTTAATTTGAAGAAGAACTGACAAGAGCCACGCATAATGACATCCTTCACTTGTCTTTATGTTTTATTCCTGTTGACGTGTTGTGTCTGGTGGATGCACGAGCACGTAGAACAACTGAAGAGTTCCTATGAATATGAAAGCAAGGGGACGTGGGTTATTGCCAGCATTTGTTGATGATCGAATATATCTGTTGCTAACTCAATCCGTGCACGCACGCAGGGTTGTGCTGTGGATGAAGAGATCTGACGACGCACTAGTCGAAGACAGAACTTAGGCATTTAATGAGCCCATATTAGGGCATACGCATACGACTGGCGGCTATGTTTGCAACAGCTGTCTAGCTGGTAGTGGAACAAATTTCCAAGCACAAGTAATTCAAGTAAATCAATCAGAAAAAGGAGGGGACTCTACTTCTCTTGATCGGCACACAGAAGCTATGAATACGCAAATTGGCTATGGGAGCAGCTAAGAAGCAGTCCTGGAAAGAACTTTGTCGGGAAGTTGGAAATCGGGTATAGATTAGGGAAAAAGGTTTTTGGCTTACTCAGAGAAAGGAAATTCAACATCATTCAAGGAGTCAAATATGGTGTGCTGCTTTCCAGTACTTTTGCGCAGATGAGTCGAGGACTTTTCGAAGCTGGTCGATCCCGAACAAAGCACTGAGTCTTCAACGGTGCTGGTGTTGGAGGCGCGCTATGGTCGAGTCCAGGATGGTGGATGAACAGTGCGTCTTTCGGCGGAAGCACATAAAACCAGTATTTCACTCTTCATATAGGACTCATCAGGCTGTTTTGCAGATGTGGAGAGGGCATACGAGCGAGTCCCTCGAGATAAACTCTGGAGTGTTCTACGGAAGTATGGGATTGACTGTCGCAATATGTTGTGGTCGGGCTAAGTCATTATCTGATTTGGCCTATGTGCGAGAGTTAACGTGGCCTAATCAGAGGTTTTGGTAACATTATGTGAATGACTGTTCTATGCGCACTACATATTATTGGTGTCCCTTGAAGCAGGAGAATTTTAGTCTTTTTCACAATTGATGGGAGGAATTGTGATGAACTTTAGTTAAGAGATCTTTAGTAACATCGGCTATTCCTTGATGAGTTAGAGTCGATGAGGAAGGATCAAGTGGACTGGAGATCTAGATACCCTTTGGTGTCCAGTCGCTGAGACTGATGATCAATGGACAGCACTGAAATGTTTTTAGACCTTCTTCTTCATTTACAAATGAGGAATGGAAATTACTTTATTTAAAATTATTCTGGCCGACGGGCTCAGCAATAAAAGAATTATATATGTTTTACCGACACATTCGGCTGTTCGATTGAATCGAATATACAAATATTAATTATTATCTAACTAAACAAATCTGTTAATAAGTTCTTATCTATAAGCAGCAATACAGCACTTCACATGATGTAAAGAATTCAGTCAGGGTTCCCTTAAGATAGCTATAAGGCTGTCGACTGTGTGTGCGATCTGTTAGGTCAACCGCATAATTCTCTGTATTAGCTCTAATAGGTTAGGTTAGGTTAAGTTGTAGTGGCTGACTGCTGCAGAGCAGTAACATTTAGGCCAGAGTCGGCCCATTGTGATACCACGCGGATTAACTTCTCCTAACGCTGGAACCAGTTGGTGCTGCTAATGAACCGGTTTAGTTGCCCAATGCTGGCACTTTTTAGCTCGTTACGGCTGCTGAAGTAGTAGGCTCTTAGGTGCAAGAACCTACGACTGGCAAGAGCACTGCAGGAGCAGAGAAGGTGATGAGTGTTCTCTTCCTCCTCTTCATCCATGCAGCTTCTGCAAAAATCATTATATGGAGCACCCATCCTGCGAGCATGAGTGCCAATTACACAGTGCCCGGTTATGACTCCTATGAGGGTCCTTAATGAGGGCTTGCTGAGTCCAAGTAGACTGAGTGACCGTTTTAGGTTGAGTGATGGCCAGATTTCTTTTGTTTTAAGGCAGGTGGTGCCTTCTAGTCATCGGTGGTTTTAATTGTATGAATCTTTAAAAGATGATAGGCTGTAGCGATCGGCATGGAAGGTGGTACCCCTTCTATCGTTAGGGATGAGGTTGTACCACACCTAGCGAGTTCGTCGGCTTTGCAGTTACCTGGTATGTCACAGTGTCCCGGCACCCACATGAGGTGAATATTAAAATGCTTCATCTCGTTAAGAGACAGCCTGCAATTAAGGGATGTTTTAGAGTAGAACATGACATTGTCCAGGGATTTTATGGCGGCCTGACTATCGGAACAGATGGTGATATCCCTTTTTGATATCACATTGTTTTTAAGCCAAGACAGCGCCTCTTTAATCGCTAGGCAGAAACCAGCCTGGAAAACGCTACAGTGATCAGGGAGCTTCACGGAGATAGCAATGTTGAGGTCTTGTGAATAGACACCCGCACCCACCCCTTCTTTTGTCTTTGATCCATCTGTGAAGATGCGCAGAGGATCTTTCAGTGTTTGCATGTCAGTCATCCAGTCCGATCTGGAGGGAATACTGATTTTGAATTTCTTTTCGAAGATGGCCTGGGGTAGTAGGCGGTCGGTGTCGTTAGGAAGGAAATTGAATTCCTTGAGAATGGTTGAGTGGCCAGTGTTGAGTTCGGACCACAATCGAAGTGTTTTGAGTTTCATGGCTGTGCTTGCTGCTGCTTGTTTCCCGAATATTTCCAGAGGTGGGATTTGGAGGAGAATATTCAGTGCGTCTGACGGAGTACTTCTCAGTAGCTCTCCTAGATGCTCCAGAGCGAATTTGGTTTACTCGGATAGTAGATATTGACAGCAAAAAAAAAACACTTGATTTCGCCAGTTGAAAGTGAGTGCCGAATATGTATTGATATTCTTACGTTTTAGACAAAAAGTGTGTCTACGTATTCAGGATTAATCTGTCCAATAGGGTTCGATCACTGGATTGTGACGAAATGAAACTAACTAGTTCAAAAATGTATTATTCACTTGTTTATTTACTTCTACTGCACGATTACGACTTAAACTTGTCTACACTTTTATCACCACAATTATATTATAACACTCTTCTTTACTGCTTTTCAAGCTCACACTTATTACACCTTGATCACTTGTATACCAAATTCAAAACTAAACTGTCCGCTTCGGCATCCGTTCCGATATTTATATCTGCCAGCATTCTTTCTCTATGTATAACTGCAGGGTGGCGCCGGCGCGGCGCTGTCTCGTTCGCTTGCAACACAACAACCACCCCTCCGGCACTATATACAGGATGTACTCCATAGACTTTGGTGGTGATGGTGGCTTGTGTGTATCGTTATTATAGCGAACCATTATAGCTACTACTCCGAATGGTGTTCGAATGTTTCCCGCAGATAACGCTTTAGATTGATTTATGTCCATGTCACAATATATCTTTTATTTTATTTTTTTTATTATCTTTATAAGGTTTGTTGTTATTTCCGACTATCGAAGTAAGTCTTTCAACGTGTATTCGAGTCGATAGAAAGACATTTGGATAAGATCCACCTATTTTGAAATTAGCGCCCATTTAGTGAACCTTCCCACTAAGAAAATTGAACAACGTTTGATGGCCGCCCGAACCAAATATAATGTTCCCTTATAGATGAACACAATGAAGAAATCCAGAAAGTATATTCCACACTTCTTCTTTGGCTGGCATTTCAATCCGGGGTGTACTCTCAGCCAACATGCCTCTCCATCTAGCCCGGTCTTGTGCTAGTTGCTTACAGCCACGCACGTTCCACTTGTTCAGGTCCCCTTCTAGCTGCGTGCGGCACCGTAGGCGTGGTCTTCCCTTACCGCGTTGTCCCTCGGAGTTGGAGTCGAACACTTTCCGGGCCGGAGCATTGGTGTCCATTCGATTTAAATTACCTAGGGATGAGAGATTCTTACTCGTCGTTCAGAGTCCTCCTCCAAACACCATCAGTAAATATGGGACCGAATATAATTCGAAGGTTTTTTCTCTCGAAGCGACCGAGAATATCCTCGTCCACTTTAGTTAGTGTCCATGCTTCTGCGCCATACATCAGGACTGAGACTACCAAGGTCTGATATGGGAATATCTTGTTTCTTCGAGAAATGGCTTTATTCCTTTATGCAGCGATTGGCCAGCGTGATCCTCCGTTTTAACTCCGCGGTGGTGTCATTACTTGTATTAATTTCTTTGCCTAGGTAGACAAAGTCGTTCACTACTTCGAACTGTAGCTGTCTATAGTGCCGTTTTGTCCAAGACGTCGGTGTTCGTGGACCTTTTTCGTAGATACTTTGTCTTACCCTCATTAATCGCAAGCCCTATATAAGCCGCTTCCTTCTCGATGCTCACAAACGCCCCACCGACAGCCCGTTGTGTACTTCCGATGATGTCAATGTCATCGGCATATGCGAGCAGTTGCACAGACTTGGGAAAGATCGTGGAACTGTGGAAGTATTTATTTTCGTGCACCGTGCACGCAAAAGCAAGAAATGTATATGTGATTGTTCAGCTTTCCCAGAAATCTTTTTCGTTGTCCTTGCATAAATCTTGCATACACTTCATAACACAACAAATTTTCGGATGATGTGGAGATGGGTATAGCTGAGAGACAGCAGTAATCAGTAGAAATTAATATGAATTGATTATTTTTAAATAAAAGGGATTAAAAATTAAAACTCCCAGTTCTTTATTTTCTCACATTTGTCATCTCTTGCTGATGGACCTAAGTGGTTTATCTTCATTGCAAGGAATTTCTATTCTTTTCTTTTTGTTTTTTTTTTTGTGAATGCCTCTGTTGAGCCTAAACTGACTGGACTTGAATGTGGAATGAACACTTTAATGTGCAATTCAATTTTTCTTTAAGTTCTGGTTGCTGTCACTTTGCTGTCATCAACTCAAAAAGGAACTACAGAGTTTGTCGTTTTGAATACAGAATGTTACGTAGAATTGACTTAGGTACATAATACTGAAATATACATAAAATCGACATATTGCTTCTGTGCACGACGAAAACAATATACAATATAGGTATCACCACTTGTTGGGATTACTGATATAAGTTTAAAGTATTTCTTATAATTTATAAATAAATTCCTAAAAAAACAAACAAAAACAAAATAAAACCACTAATCCCTTATCATCGTTACAGTTCTCAATTTGCTCAGTTACAAATCAAATTTGTAATGGCACTTATGTAGCTCTTACAGAAACTCAATTCTTATTTCCACCTCCAATTTTTTGTTATTATTTCGAAAAAAACAAATGCCAATCTGTGCACATTTCCAACGCCCACAAGAAAAAACATTCTTCGTAGGAGGTATTGCAAACACGAACAAGGTCACGCTGCCCAATTTGAGTCAAGAACACTGAAATTGAGAGGTTACTACACAATTTATGTAGAAAAACACTTGACGCTCTGAGAAGAATACACTCGAGGTAGTAAACACAAGTGATTTAATGTTTAAAGACACGATGAGTACCATTGCGTAGCTAAACAGAAAATATTTGCAATAATGATTGAAGAACCCTACTTGAACACCACGGATGAGAACAGTCAGAACTTATTTTGTTTTCTTCAATCAGAATCCGATCCGTAACAAGTGGTGGATAATTGTTTTCTTTATACTAAGACTTGTCGCAAGGCCTCGGACACAAGAAACTAATTTGTGTTTATTCATGCTAAGTCGATGACAATGACAAGCAACACTGGTGGGAATGTATGCTATTCTATTGAACAGAATACCTCACAGAATATAATAGTAAAGTAATGAGTTGCTATCTGTTATCTTTGAGTTGATGGCTAATGAGGGTGATTTCTGAACGAAATCCCGGAACAGCTTTGATCTTTTAACGAATTCCTGTAAGGCTGAATACATTTCCGTGCACAGAATGGAATGGTCTTAACTAGAGACGAGACGCCAAATGACTGCCCATGGGCCACACAAGATAATGTTATGACATTTGCAACTTATTGCGGCTTTTAAGTTAACCAACTTTAAGAAATAATAGTTATATGGGTGGCGCTCTGGCCCGTCGAGGGCCAGGGCCTTCTTAGCAACCAGTCGTATTGTTCGAGCTATTGTCCACTCACGAGTGGGAGGAACCTAAAGATTTATGCCGACTCCGAACGGCTTTGTTTGAAAAGATTCCTTTTTCTAGACAGGAAATACCCATTGAGCATTGTCAGTGATTCGAAAGAGGTGGGGCCGTGAAAATTATTTCTGTCGCTCAGAGGACAGGAATCGAACCTAGGACGTCGAGGTTGAGATCGACCCACCACGCAACGGGCCACCATAACTTTAAGAAAACCAGCATCAATCCTACACCACACTGAAGAATCTATGAGAGCTATGGCAGGCTTGAACTATGCGGTTGACCTGACCGATCACACACACATACACAATCCAGGACATTAATGGTAATAAAAGAACGCTGTCTGCAGTCGTCGGGACAACATGTGCATAGATAGAATAAGTGTTTTACGTAATCGCCTGCCAATAGGCCTATATCACGAAGAGACTTAATCCTTCAACCATTTTACGAGACTGGACCAGATGCCTCCAGTAGGAATCTCAAGCTGCAAATTTAGAAATAAGCTTATGGACCTATTTCTCCACCTTGGTAGGGAGGCGAGGCCCATCTAACACCTCTGCTACTCTTTGGGTCGTAGCACCCAGTTGTTCTCTGCAACTTCACATAGACTTGGATCAATACCTTTCACGTCGAAGAGGTGCAAATGTCCAAATGTCCACATGCCACTTCTCCCAGCGACTTTGAGTCTTAAGCCACAGCCACCACAACGCTCCCACTTGGGAGCCAACCTCAAGCGATCAGGATGAGACATACGCGGGAACCACGGGCACAAGCCTGATCTCCCATGTCAGCAGTCTGTCGCCTTTTGTCAATCTGCCAGTAGTGTGCCATAATGTGCCATAACATCCCGGGACTGGCCGCCATTGTTATAAAGCCGAAGATTTATTGTGAAATATACCATATATAGTAAGATAAGGCGCTTACCGTCCATTCCTTTGTTTGCGAACTTGAGACCATCATGAGACATCATTTTGAAAAGCAATGGAGTGGGTTGTTTAGTAAACTATTAGCTTTTAGCTCAGGATTTTAGTCGCCTTTTACGAAAGGCATGTCTTCCCCCGGAATAACCCCTACCCGAAGAAGGAACAATATGTTTGTACAGTCCATTTAGCCCTGCAGCCGAGTGAGTCAGTTCAACAAATATGCGGGCACATATATATATGCCGCAAAAAATATAAAGGGACTTGACAACTTTGAATTTAATTTGTGCTTCAACCACATTATGGAGTATTTTGGTTTACACCCAATATCAAGTTCAAGCTGACTCAAGACGGATCATTTCATGCGACGTACATTCTCCGATTAGGTGTTGGCGAAGATGCGCCAAGATAATGAATTTAATCTCAAAATCATCTGCAGTGACGAACTAATTTGTGGCTCAAAGGGTTTATCAATAAGCAAAAAAATGCGTTATTGGTCGAGTGAAAATCCACATACAATTCATGAATCACCACTTCATCCACAAAAAATACCTTTTTGGTGCGGTTTGCATGCCGGGCACATATTTGTTCGTCGACGATAACGATTGGAAGTCGACGAAGTGGAAGATATGGGCTTGAACGGCATGTGGTTTCAATTCAACAGGATGGTGCCACAAGCCACTCAGCAGACGTTATTGAAGAATAGTTATGGTGAGTCTCAAAAAATGGCCAATTAGTGCGATTTAACGCCGCTTGCCTATTTTCTGTGGGGCTACCTTAAGTAATTGATTTATACCTACAAGCCGACGACGTTAAAAGAGCTCAGAGCCGACATTAAGCGCCGAGTCGTTGACAGTTGGGCCCAACGAATCGAACGCTGCAAACTTGCTCGCGGTGGCCATGAGAACAAAAGTCGAGTTTCATGCATGATTATTTTCATTGTACTTAAATTTGTCAAGTCCTTACAAGAAAACCCTTTACTTACTTACTTACTTAAGGTGGCGCTACAGTCTGGGGGGGACCTAAGCCTCAACCAACAAGCGTCTCCAGCCAGCTCGATCTTTAGCTAGCTGTCTCCAGTTTCGCACGCATAGTTGGTTGAGGTCCCTTTCCACTTGCGTGCGCCACCTGAGTCGCGGTCTTCCTCTACTGCGCCGTCCCTCGGGGGTGGATTCGAAGGTTTTTCGGGCCGGAGCATTGGTTTCCATCCGCTCTACGTGACCTAGCCATCTCAATCGTTGGATCTTCACTCTTCTGGCTAAGTCGATGTCGCTGAACAGCCTGTATAGTTCGTCGTTGTATCTCCTCCTCCACTTACCATCTATGCAGACGGGACCGAAATTCACCCGAAGAATTTTCCTATCGAAGCAACCAAGGGCTGCTTCATCCGCTTTTGACAGAGTCCATACCAATTGCTTTCTTAGCCCAAAGAAGCACCGATTGGCAAGAGTTATTCTTCGTTTGATTTCAGCGCTGGTGCCGTTGTCTGAGTTGATAGCGGTTCCTAGGTAGACAAAGCTTTTAACTACCTCTGACCGGGACGTCGGTGTTGGGTGTCCTTTCTCCTTGAAGAAAACCCTTTACATAACTTTCATTTATTGCTGAGGCAGTCTGTCAGTAAGCCTTTAAATGTAATAATGTATACAATAGGCTTCCACTCAATGACGAGCACAAGTTGGAAAAGAGCACAAGTCCAGTGCCATCCAAAAATGTAGTCAAACAAGAACGTGCCAATCGTTATAAACCACCAGAGTCCAGAATAAAAGACTTGTGGTAACGTTCACTCATCAAATGCTGGATCATCCAGTCCATGTATCTAATGAACAGGAAATGAAACAAGACGCACCCTTGGCGAAGTCCAACTTCCACAGTGAAATGCGTTGATTTAGGACCGTGAACACAGCTGCTGGTCTCTCTATGCACACCGCTCGCTTTGTTCAAACTTCATTAAAAAATATATCTCTGTCTGTCAACATTATAGCATCTCGCTATTAGTACTAGGTAGATTATATAGTCGCTGATTCTCTTTGTCGATGTTTGATTATTTGGGCTGGTTGAGAATTATCAATTATTTCTTAATGGATTTCTGTATCCCCTTGACATGGGACCTCACATACATTCCCCGTGTTTTTTGTTGTCTGAATATGACTCGAAAAGCAAGTTCACATTCGGTGGTAGATGCCGAAAGTTCTTAACGCTTTTAGACTTCCACTAGCTGAGCAGTACCCATTAGTACTTATTTACTTCCAAGCCCGGCTACTCATGGAGGTTATAAACGATTGCCTTTAATGGACGGCTCCATCCGCAGGCTTCCAGTCATCAAGACCAAGTTGTCTTGCGTCTGCATTGGCTTGTTATTCGATCTTCTTTTACTTCTCTAACTTAAGAAGGATTGAATTAACACACCCTTCTTATTGGAGCGCTTTGTCGCTGCACTTGATATATCCGAGCCGGTGTAGTGGACGGATTTTTGCTTTTCACAGCACATTCGCATCTTATTACAGCTCGTGGAGACTGCTGGATGGCGCAGTTGGTTGACTGAATGCCTTTGGTTATATCACAATGAACCAACACTGTTCTGGCGATTTCGCTGGCAGCCCAATAACCTCACCTGTATAACCTACAGCTCGTGCAGTTCGTGGTTGTATGTATATTCTTCTCAATTCACCTTCTTCGCAGACGGGACAATAATGTTTAGCTTTTCATTCAACTTTCGGATCCATGAATCAAAATTGGGCAAATAAGGGTTTGGTAGCGAAAGATTTTGAAACTTCAAGTCAATGATATGAAGCACAGTGGTTTCGACAAAATAAAGTACCAGCGATTGGGGCCATTCTTCGTCGGATCCCCACTAGGATGTCGTTTATTGGGGTCACGTTTGTTCCAAGGCTTTACATTCCACGTGTAAAATGTCGGCTCATTTTCAGTGTATCCGGTTATCATGTTAGACGTTTGCCAACAGCCGCAGTGACACCACCTACTCTGCTTCGGACCCCAGTATAACATCAGTTCCAATCGAAATCACTTTCCCCATTCAGCACACGCTTTAAACAAGAATTATGTAGCTCACCAAAGGCTGCATCCACTCGACCAGGGCGAGCTCGAATGAGGAAAGAATTCGTACAAAACTTGAGCGCTTAAGTGACAAAGCACCAAGTGTCATCTCCACACTCTACGCAAAATCGTACTGGATGCAAAAGCAAACTACATATGCACATAGATAGCTTTATGAACACGCAGCTATAAGAAGATTCAAAGAAAGAAGTTCCAGAGCCTTTAGCACTGCCGCTCTGTTCCGTTCCGGACCATCCGGGCTAATATGTCCGCATAGTTCTTTAAGAACGGTAGCCTTACCACAGCTCATTACCTTATCCCGGGTTGGAATAGTAAGAAGGACCTCAATAAGCAGGAGGTGAGCATTCAAGGATGCGAACAAATATGGCCTGAATGTATGACTTTGTCGATTGGATTGGTATCTTCTATCAGCCGGAGTTTTGCTGACTGTATGATGCAGCATCGATGCTAGACAGCAAGTCCCTGGACTCAGAATGAGCACTTAGTCTCGAGCCACTGTGTTTCGCATCGATTACATCAAATCTAACAACCAAGCAAACAGATTTCTAATCAGAGAAATACGAACACTTTAATCGCATCCAACTCACTTTCGCTTCATTTCGTTGCAAACTGTCACCAGAATCGTCTGCTTGGGAGCATAAGCGCATTTGTGATGCTCTAAGTCCCACGCACAGCACCCAATCAGGTGCACTTTTCAATTGAATCATAAGAGAAAGCTTCTGGTCGATAGTGGCGATGTGGTGATACAATATTTTCATTAAATTGGCTGCCTTAATGCTCACAAAGCATCGCTTTTTCCTCGGCGCACCAGTCTCGTGAGTTAACTCATGCATTCGACGGACTAAAGCAACATCAAGACAGTTGCGCTCACATCACTCCATGCACGCATAGCTTCCCATTTCTTTGCGCATGCAACGCAGCCACGAAAGTGTGATAGACTTTGTCGAATGACTTAGATAGATTGGATTTAGTCCGCAGCTTAATTCGTTGTTGGCTGAATGCTTAATGTTCTGGAAATGCTTGCATAAACTACAGTAAGACCGTAAGCGAAAGTGAAAACCTACGCGGGCGCAATGAGTTCTGATGACTGGTCCTTCTAGCGGTGGTTACAAATGAGTTTAGTGCACGTTTGTTTACACGAACGAACGAATGATGTCATCGTGGTCGGGGGTCTGGTGGTAGTTTGTTGGGCGCGAGATCGTTGCATAGATTAGGAAATTAAAACGTTTTTGACGGCAGATTTGATCGAAGAGGTCTGACATATATTAACCTAGTTTTTCATCACAGTCGTCATTATGTCACATCTTGATACTGATGACGTAAGGGGGGTCGAAGGAAAAATGGGCATGCTTGTGAAATTCTACATGTCAGCATTCAGATCGGAATTGTGTAAAAGGATCATTTGTTTAAGCAATATGATGGATTGCTTCTTGCATGTTGTTACGTTATGTCACGTCACGATCTTCGTTAATGAAAGTAAACATTCTATTGAACCGTCTTTGCTTACATTGCTCTATCACACCAAATTGTAGCATCAGACTTTGCAGGCTTGGGACCATTTTTTTATTGAAAATCGGATCAAGCTACTGTGGAGCCTTAAGTCTTATTATTCCTTAGACGAGGTTAGGATAGGAGGCACCTAAAACTACTTGTAGTCCATTGTAGGCCTATCTAAGAAAAATGTTCTTGTTGTTCTTGCTGCATTGATTAAATATTTTGGCATGATGACAGCCACATCATATCAATACAAAGGGTCAACCTATGTAGCTAGGTGGTTGATAGGAAGTCGTTATCGGCTTTAGGCTGACACCGTGATACATACTTTGGTTCAAAAACCATTCCGATTCATGAGTTAAGCTAATGATGTTGCTCTCTGGGGATGGGATTGATGGTAGATAGTCTGCTGAACTTATATTTTGTGCTAAAAAGGTGAGACATAGTTTGATGGCTACATGGCAAATTTTTTGGTAGTCTTCAAATTGGCAACTATCCCATCTCAAGTTGGCGTGCTAGCATACTCCATGGATACCCTCTATAACACTCAATGTACACAGCAAAGATCAAAGGTAGCAGTGTGTGCTTATCTGCTTACAACCTTCTCACGCAAAAAATGTTTTGTAAAGCTGTCGGACATGGGCTTATGTACACAGGGCAAAGTTGCTGACTGCACCCAACCTAGTAGGATGCCAGCGCGATCCCTGCTTGTGCATAAGTCAAGTTGACATACAGCCTCCTCGTGGCGCCCCTGGATAGCCATCACAACAACCGTTGTGTGGTGAACTAATGTATGCAGCGATCCCCCTCTACTCGACGGTCAAAAATTGGGCCTGGTCTACCAGTTGTAGGTTGTGCGTGAGGTTAACTCCCTCACCACATAAAAAACCAACGGTTACGAACCGACAACAGGCCTCGAATATGCACGGATTCAAAGTTGACGACCCCAGCAAACGATCAAAGGACAATGATTTTCGGTTCTGCACGTGGAATATGAGGTCCCTGAACAGATCACTTGCAGCCGATGAACTCGCTTCTTCTTTGTGTGGCGCTACAGTCCGGGGTGGACCTGGGCCTCAACCAACATGCCTCTCCAACTAGCACGATCTCTGGCTAGCTGTCTCCAGTTTCGCACACAAAGTTGGTTGAGGTCCTTCTCCACTTGGGTGCGCCTCCTTAAACGCGGGCGTCCTCTATTGCGTTGCCCGACAGGTTCGGATTCGAAGATTCTTCGGGCCGGAGCTGTGGTGTCCATACGCTCTACATGACCTAGCCACCGTAGGCGTTGGATCCGTAGACGCCTAACTGGGCTCATGTCGCTGTACAGCTCGTACAGTTCGTGATTGAATCTTCTCCTCCAGAACCCGTCAACACAAACAGGACCCAAGATCGTACGTAGAACTTTTCCCTCAAAGAGACCAAGGACTTCTTCATCCGCTTTCGAGATTGTCCATGCCTCCACGCCGCATAGCAGGACTGGGATGATCAAGGTCTTATATAGAGTCAACTTGGTTCTTCGAGAGAGGGCTCTATTACTCAATTGCCTCTTGAGCCCTCTTGAGCGGTTGGCAACAGTTATCCTACGCTTGATCTCGGTACTGATGTTATTTATACAGTTTACTCCGGAGCCTAGGTAAGTGAAGTCCTTGACTACCTCGAAGTTATAGCTGGCCATTGTGACGCTCTGTCCAAGACGTCGATGTTGTATGTCCTTATTTGAGGACAGCATATACTTCGTTTTGCCCTCATTCACCGCCAGACCCATTTTATCCGCTTCCGTCTCAATGTTAGCAAAAGCCTCACTGACGGCTCGCTGAGCTCTGCCAATCACGTCAATGTCATCGGCGTACCATCTGTTCGTCGATTTCAAGGCCGCGAGACGAGCTATACAACGCCATGTCTAGTTTTGACATTCCTGTCAAACTCGTCAGGCTGTGCAGGATGATAATGGAGAACTCTCGCTGCTCCATCAAGGTCGGTAACGAACTCACCGAGACCTTCAATGTCAAAAAAGGTTTTAGACAAGGCGACGCACTGTCATGTGATTTCTTTAACATCGTCCTGGAGAAGATCAGACTCACACGCCAATACTAGAGGCACGATATTCCAGAAGTCCGTGCAATTGTTAGCATACGCCGATGACGCCGATGCGGGTGTACTCAAGGAATGTAAAAACGCTCTACCAGTCGAGCTGGATATTACTGATGTCTTGTTTCACAAGCCCTTTTTAAGGCAAATTTTTCACCAGCAAATTTACTTTCGCTTACTGGATGTATAAGGACTCTCGAAGGATGTGTTTGACCTCGCGTTGTTCGCATTAATTAGGTGGCTAAGATGGCATGACCTGATCGGGACAGCGTAAGGGTAACATTGCTCCGTCTTGAACCGTTTTCGACTGCGAACCTGTAGGCCAACGCAATAGAAGACATTCAAGAAACCCATGCCGCACACAAGCGAGAAAGATCTCTATCATAAATTGGAGCTGGTTTCCTGAAGATCATGCTGGCTGGAGAGGCTACGCCCTACTCCACTCGGACTTCCAACGCCTTGAGTAGAAAATATATTACATTTGCCTCAGCGAGTCTCAGCGAGTCTCAGCGACGTATTGATCCGGAAAGGAAGGCTCACTTTAATCAGGAAAGGAAAGTCATAATTACAAGCAACGCTGTGATTCCAAACAAGGCGCTTTTGTTAATATAGTAGTTACTACATGCAGTTAATTAGAGAATTATATTAATGTGTGTGTTGGCTAATTACGAATTAAATTGTTTCAGGGTGATTCGATGCCGCCGCGGCCGGTGCGGCGAACCAATTATAATCGTGTGAGAAATGCTTTCATTTCACTTATGCAGCAGAATTACAAATGAAAAGCGTTGAAGCAAAGGAAGCACTCTTGGCTACACTCGCGCATGCATTGGTACATGCGAGTATACACTCGCATTCACGTTGCCACTTTCATCAAGGTAAATCTTTGATATAATAAGAAAATATGTGCAATGCATCATTGAATAAGCGCAGAGAGACAACTTTCTTGATCATTCTTTTTTTCTTTTAATTAGTTTTTCAAGTGAGAAACTGCAGTCACTACTGGCGTATAGTTTGGTTTAATACATGAAATTTTCTTTGTCAACCACTGTACTTAACCATCATACTTCGTAAGCAACCTGGCGCATGGTTAGGTAGAGACAAAACTGCTTAAATAATTTTCCAAACATTCGTGTTTTACGATGCGATCATCATCTAGTTTGGCTCTGTAATTGAGTCTTCCTAAAGAACGGAGGTGCCAATTATAGAGGCATAAGTCTCCTAAATATATCGTATAAGATCTCTTCTACCCTTCTGTGAAAACGCCTGAAACCCTCCCTTACCAGCCTGATTGGTTAATATCAGCGCGGTATCGGACCATCAAATTCCACTCTCTACCAAATATTCACATGACGGCAGATCTTGGAAAAGATCCAGGACTTTCAAGTCGATACCCACCACCTACTATCGACCTTAGGGCCGCGTATGACAGTATTTATAGAGACGAGCTATACAGCGGCTTGTCTAGTTTTGGCAGCAGTCCAAAGCTCGTCCGTCTTTGCAGAATAGAGTCAAGGTCAAAGCAAAGATTATACCAAGACCTTTGATGTCAGAAATGGATTGAGACAAGGCGACGCACTGTCATGCAACTTTTTTAACATCATTCTCGAGAAGATCGTGCGGAACTCAAATCTGTGCAACTGCTCAAATATGGCGATTATATGGACATCATCGGAAGAACACAACCGGCTGTCAGTGGGGCGTTTGCGAGCATCGAAAAGGAAGCGATCAAGATGGGGTATGCAGTTAATGAGGGTAAGACGAAGTATATGTTGTCTTCAAAAAAGGTCCACAAACACCGACGTCTTGGACTAAATGTCACTATACCATAGACAGCTATAACTTCGATATAGTGAAAGACTTTGTCTATGTAGGCTCCGAAGATAACGCAAGCAATGACACCTACTCGGAGATAAAAGGGAGGATCACGTTGGCCAATCGCTGATTTTTAAGGCCACTCTAAACTCTCAGGATCGATTGCGCACACCGTTTTGCATGTTCTGGGGTGTGTAAGAATGGATCCTGAGAGTTTGGAGTGCATCCGCCAACATTGAGATTTTGACCCCAAAATCAAAGCAGTGGTTAGTAAGGCTTTCCTGATGGATTTCTCGGCTCACCTCCCAACTGCCACAGCGGCTCTCTTAGGCCTACCCATGACTTGCGCGCACCGTTTTGCATGTTCTGGGGTGTGTGTTAATGGATCCTGAGAGTTTGGAGCGCATCCGCCAACATTGAGATTTTGACCCCAAAATCAAAGCAGTGGTTAGTAAGGCTTTCCTGATGGATTTCTCGGCTCACCTCCCAACAGCCACAGCGGCCCTATTAGGCCTACCAATGACTTGCGCACACCGTTTTGCATGTCCTGGGGTGTGTAAGAATGCATCCTGAGAGTTTGGAGTGCATCCGGCAACATTGAGATTTTGACCCCAAAATCCAAGCAGTGGTTAGTAAGGCTTTTCTGATGGATTTCTCGGCTCACCTCCCAACTGCCACAGCGGCCCTATTAGGCCTACCAATGACTTGCGCACACCGTTTTGCATGTCCTGGGGTGTGTAAGAATGCATCCTGAGAGTTTGGAGTGCATCCGGCAACATTGAGATTTTGACCCCAAAATCCAAGCAGTGGTTAGTAAGGCTTTTCTGATGGATTTCTCGGCTCACCTCCCAACTGCCACAGCGGCCCTATTAGGCCTACCAATGACTTGCGCACACCGTTTTGCATGTCCTGGGGTGTGTAAGAATGCATCCTGAGAGTTTGGAGTGCATCCGGCAACATTGAGATTTTGACCCCAAAATCCAAGCAGTAAGGCTTTTCTGATGGATTTCTCGGCTCACCTCCCAACTGCCACAGCGGCCCTATTAGGCCTACCAATGACTTGCGCACACCGTTTTGCATGTCCTGGGGTGTGTAAGAATGCATCCTGAGAGTTTGGAGTGCATCCGGCAACATTGAGATTTTGACCCCAAAATCCAAGTAGTAAGGCTTTTCTGATGGATTTCTCGGCTCACCTCCCAACTGCCACAGCGGCCCTATTAGGCCTACCAATGACTTGCGCACACCGTTTTGCATGTCCTGGGGTGTGTAAGAATGCATCCTGAGAGTTTGGAGTGCATCCGGCAACATTGAGATTTTGACCCCAAAATCCAAGTAGTAAGGCTTTTCTGATGGATTTCTCGGCTCACCTCCCAACAGCCACAGCGGCCCTATTAGGCCTACCAATGACTTGCGCACACCGTTTTGCATGTCCTGGGGTGTGTAAGAATGCATCCTGAGAGTTTGGAGTGCATCCGGCAACATTGAGATTTTGACCCCAAAATCCAAGCAGTGGTTAGTAAGGCTTTTCTGATGGATTTCTCGGCTCACCTCCCAACTGCCACAGCGGCCCTATTAGGCCTACCAATGACTTGCGCACACCGTTTTGCATGTCCTGGGGTGTGTAAGAATGCATCCTGAGAGTTTGGAGTGCATCCGCCAACATTGAGATTTTGACCCCAAAATCCAAGCAGTGGTTAGTAAGGCTTTTCTGATGGATTTCTCGGCTCACCTCCCAACAGCCACAGCGGCCCTATTAGGCCTACCAATGACTTGCGCACACCGTTTTGCATGTCCTGGGGTGTGTAAGAATGCATCCTGAGAGTTTGGAGTGCATCCGGCAACATTGAGATTTTGACCCCAAAATCCAAGCAGTGGTTAGTAAGGCTTTTCTGATGGATTTCTCGGCTCACCTCCCAACTGTCACAGCGGCTCTCTTAGGCCTACCCATGACTTGCGCACATCGTTTTGCATGTCCTGGGGTGTGTAAGAATGCATCCTGAGAGTTTGGAGTGCATCCGGCAACATTGAGATTTTGACCCCAAAATCCAAGCAGTAAGGCTTTTCTGATGGATTTCTCGGCTCACCTCCCAACTGCCACAGCGGCCCTATTAGGCCTACCAATGACTTGCGCACACCGTTTTGCATGTCCTGGGGTGTGTAAGAATGCATCCTGAGAGTTTGGAGTGCATCCGGCAACATTGAGATTTTGACCCCAAAATCCAAGCAGTGGTTAGTAAGGCTTTTCTGATGGATTTCTCGGCTCACCTCCCAACAGCCACAGCGGCCCTATTAGGCCTACCAATGACTTGCGCACACCGTTTTGCATGTCCTGGGGTGTGTAAGAATGCATCCTGAGAGTTTGGAGTGCATCCGGCAACATTGAGATTTTGACCCCAAAATCCAAGCAGTGGTTAGTAAGGCTTTTCTGATGGATTTCTCGGCTCACCTCCCAACTGTCACAGCGGCTCTCTTAGGCCTACCCATGACTTGCGCACACCGTTTTGCATGTCCTGGGGTGTGTAAGAATGCATCCTGAGAGTTTGGAGTGCATCCGGCAACATTGAGATTTTGACCCCAAAATCCAAGCAGTGGTTAGTAAGGCTTTTCTGATGGATTTCTCGGCTCACCTCCCAACTGCCACAGCGGCCCTATTAGGCCTACCAATGACTTGCGCACACCGTTTTGCATGTCCTGGGGTGTGTAAGAATGCATCCTGAGAGTTTGGAGTGCATCCGGCAACATTGAGATTTTGACCCCAAAATCCAAGCAGTAAGGCTTTTCTGATGGATTTCTCGGCTCACCTCCCAACTGCCACAGCGGCCCTATTAGGCCTACCAATGACTTGCGCACACCGTTTTGCATGTCCTGGGGTGTGTAAGAATGCATCCTGAGAGTTTGGAGTGCATCCGGCAACATTGAGATTTTGACCCCAAAATCCAAGCAGTGGTTAGTAAGGCTTTTCTGATGGATTTCTCGGCTCACCTCCCAACTGCCACAGCGGCCCTATTAGGCCTACCAATGACTTGCGCACACCGTTTTGCATGTCCTGGGGTGTGTAAGAATGCATCCTGAGAGTTTGGAGTGCATCCGCCAACATTGAGATTTTGACCCCAAAATCCAAGCAGTGGTTAGTAAGGCTTTTCTGATGGATTTCTCGGCTCACCTCCCAACTGTCACAGCGGCTCTCTTAGGCCTACCCATGACTTGCGCACATCGTTTTGCATGTCCTGGGGTGTGTAAGAATGCATCCTGAGAGTTTGGAGTGCATCCGGCAACATTGAGATTTTGACCCCAAAATCCAAGCAGTAAGGCTTTTCTGATGGATTTCTCGGCTCACCTCCCAACTGCCACAGCGGCCCTATTAGGCCTACCAATGACTTGCGCACACCGTTTTGCATGTCCTGGGGTGTGTAAGAATGCATCCTGAGAGTTTGGAGTGCATCCGGCAACATTGAGATTTTGACCCCAAAATCCAAGCAGTGGTTAGTAAGGCTTTTCTGATGGATTTCTCGGCTCACCTCCCAACTGCCACAGCGGCCCTATTAGGCCTACCAATGACTTGCGCACACCGTTTTGCATGTCCTGGGGTGTGTAAGAATGCATCCTGAGAGTTTGGAGTGCATCCGGCAACATTGAGATTTTGACCCCAAAATCCAAGCAGTGGTTAGTAAGGCTTTTCTGATGGATTTCTCGGCTCACCTCCCAACTGCCACAGCGGCCCTATTAGGCCTACCAATGACTTGCGCACACCGTTTTGCATGTCCTGGGGTGTGTAAGAATGCATCCTGAGAGTTTTTAGTGCATCCGGCAACATTGAGATTTTGACCCCAAAATCCAAGCAGTGGTTAGTAAGGCTTTTCTGATGGATTTCTCGGCTCACCTCCCAACAGCCACAGCGGCCCTATTAGGCCTACCAATGACTTGCGCACACCGTTTTGCATGTCCTGGGGTGTGTAAGAATGCATCCTGAGAGTTTGGAGTGCATCCGGCAACATTGAGATTTTGACCCCAAAATCCAAGCAGTGGTTAGTAAGGCTTTTCTGATGGATTTCTCGGCTCACCTCCCAACTGCCACAGCGGCCCTATTAGGCCTACCAATGACTTGCGCACACCGTTTTGCATGTCCTGGGGTGTGTAAGAATGCATCCTGAGAGTTTGGAGTGCATCCGGCAACATTGAGATTTTGACCCCAAAATCCAAGCAGTAAGGCTTTTCTGATGGATTTCTCGGCTCACCTCCCAACTGCCACAGCGGCCCTATTAGGCCTACCAATGACTTGCGCACACCGTTTTGCATGTCCTGGGGTGTGTAAGAATGCATCCTGAGAGTTTGGAGTGCATCCGGCAACATTGAGATTTTGACCCCAAAATCCAAGCAGTGGTTAGTAAGGCTTTTCTGATGGATTTCTCGGCTCACCTCCCAACTGCCACAGCGGCCCTATTAGGCCTACCAATGACTTGCGCATACCGTTTTGCATGTCCTGGGGTGTGTAAGAATGCATCCTGAGAGTTTGGAGTGCATCCGGCAACATTGAGATTTTGACCCCAAAATCCAAGCAGTAAGGCTTTTCTGATGGATTTCTCGGCTCACCTCCCAACTGCCACAGCGGCCCTATTAGGCCTACCAATGACTTGCGCACACCGTTTTGCATGTCCTGGGGTGTGTAAGAATGCATCCTGAGAGTTTGGAGTGCATCCGGCAACATTGAGATTTTGACCCCAAAATCCAAGCAGTGGTTAGTAAGGCTTTTCTGATGGATTTCTCGGCTCACCTCCCAACTGCCACAGCGGCCCTATTAGGCCTACCAATGACTTGCGCACACCGTTTTGCATGTCCTGGGGTGTGTAAGAATGCATCCTGAGAGTTTGGAGTGCATCCGCCAACATTGAGATTTTGACCCCAAAATCCAAGCAGTGGTTAGTAAGGCTTTTCTGATGGATTTCTCGGCTCACCTCCCAACTGTCACAGCGGCTCTCTTAGGCCTACCCATGACTTGCGCACATCGTTTTGCATGTCCTGGGGTGTGTAAGAATGCATCCTGAGAGTTTGGAGTGCATCCGGCAACATTGAGATTTTGACCCCAAAATCCAAGCAGTGGTTAGTAAGGCTTTTCTGATGGATTTCTCGGCTCACCTCCCAACTGCCACAGCGGCCCTATTAGGCCTACCAATGACTTGCGCACACCGTTTTGCATGTCCTGGGGTGTGTAAGAATGCATCCTGAGAGTTTGGAGTGCATCCGGCAACATTGAGATTTTGACCCCAAAATCCAAGCAGTGGTTAGTAAGGCTTTTCTGATGGATTTCTCGGCTCACCTCCCAACTGCCACAGCGGCCCTATTAGGCCTACCAATGACTTGCGCACACCGTTTTGCATGTCCTGGGGTGTGTAAGAATGCATCCTGAGAGTTTGGAGTGCATCCGCCAACATTGAGATTTTGACCCCAAAATCCAAGCAGTGGTTAGTAAGGCTTTTCTGATGGATTTCTCGGCTCACCTCCCAACTGCCACAGCGGCCCTCTTAGGCCTACCAATGACTTGCGCACACCGTTTTGCATGTCCTGGGGTGTGTAAGAATGCATCCTGAGAGTTTGGAGTGCATCCGCCAACATTGAGATTTTGACCCCAAAATCCAAGCAGTGGTTAGTAAGGCTTTTCTGATGGATTTCTCGGCTCACCTCCCAACTGTCACAGCGGCTCTCTTAGGCCTACCCATGACTTGCGCACATCGTTTTGCATGTCCTGGGGTGTGTAAGAATGCATCCTGAGAGTTTGGAGTGCATCCGGCAACATTGAGATTTTGACCCCAAAATCCAAGCAGTAAGGCTTTTCTGATGGATTTCTCGGCTCACCTCCCAACTGCCACAGCGGCCCTATTAGGCCTACCAATGACTTGCGCACACCGTTTTGCATGTCCTGGGGTGTGTAAGAATGCATCCTGAGAGTTTGGAGTGCATCCGCCAACATTGAGATTTTGACCCCAAAATCCAAGCAGTGGTTAGTAAGGCTTTTCTGATGGATTTCTCGGCTCACCTCCCAACTGTCACAGCGGCTCTCTTAGGCCTACCCATGACTTGCGCACATCGTTTTGCATGTCCTGGGGTGTGTAAGAATGCATCCTGAGAGTTTGGAGTGCATCCGGCAACATTGAGATTTTGACCCCAAAATCCAAGCAGTGGTTAGTAAGGCTTTTCTGATGGATTTCTCGGCTCACCTCCCAACTGCCACAGCGGCCCTATTAGGCCTACCAATGACTTGCGCACACCGTTTTGCATGTCCTGGGGTGTGTAAGAATGCATCCTGAGAGTTTGGAGTGCATCCGCCAACATTGAGATTTTGACCCCAAAATCCAAGCAGTGGTTAGTAAGGCTTTTCTGATGGATTTCTCGGCTCACCTCCCAACTGTCACAGCGGCTCTCTTAGGCCTACCCATGACTTGCGCACATCGTTTTGCATGTCCTGGGGTGTGTAAGAATGCATCCTGAGAGTTTGGAGTGCATCCGGCAACATTGAGATTTTGACCCCAAAATCCAAGCAGTGGTTAGTAAGGCTTTTCTGATGGATTTCTCGGCTCACCTCCCAACTGCCACAGCGGCCCTATTAGGCCTACCAATGACTTGCGCACACCGTTTTGCATGTCCTGGGGTGTGTAAGAATGCATCCTGAGAGTTTGGAGTGCATCCGCCAACATTGAGATTTTGACCCCAAAATCCAAGCAGTGGTTAGTAAGGCTTTTCTGATGGATTTCTCGGCTCACCTCCCAACTGCCACAGCGGCCCTATTAGGCCTACCAATGACTTGCGCACACCGTTTTGCATGTCCTGGGGTGTGTGTTAATGGATCCTGAGAGTTTGGAGTGCATCCGCCAACATTGAGATTTTGACCCCAAAATCCAAGCAGTGGTTAGTAAGGCTTTCCTGATGGATTTCTCGGCTCACCTCCCAACTACCACAGCGGCCCTTTTAGGCCTACCCATGACTTGCGCACACCGTTTTGCATGTCCTGGGGTGTGTGTTAATGGATCCTGAGAGTTTGGAGTGCATCCGCCAACATTGAGATTTTGACCCCAAAATCCAAGCAGTGGTTAGTAAGGCTTTCCTGATGGATTTCTCGGCTCACCTCCCAACTACCACAGCGGCCCTTTTAGGCCTACCCATGACTTGCGCACACCGTTTTGCATGTCCTGGGGTGTGTGTTAATGGATCCTGAGAGTTTGGAGTGCATCCGGCAACATTGAGATTTTGACCCCAAAATCCAAGCAGTGGTTAGTAAGGCTTTTCTGATGGATTTCTCGGCTCACCTCCCAACTGCCACAACGGCCCTAGTAGGCCTACCAATGACTTGCGCACACCGTTTTGCATGTCCTGGGGTGTGTGTTAATGGATCCTGAGAGTTTGGAGTGCATCCGGCAACATTGAGATTTTGACCCCAAAATCCAAGCAGTGGTTAGTAAGGCTTTTCTGATGGATTTCTCGGCTCACCTCCCAACTGCCACAGCGGCCCTATTAGGCCTACCAATGACTTGCGCACAGTGTTTTGCACGTTCTGGGATGTGTAAGAATGGATCCTGAGAGTTTGGAGTGCATCCGCCAACATTGAGATTTTGACCCCAAAATCCAAGCAGTGGTTAGTAAGGCTTTTCTGATGGATTTCTCGGCTCACCTCCCAACAGCCACAGCGACCCTATTAGGCCTACCAATGACTTGCGTACACCGTCTTGCATGTCCTGGGGTGTGTAAGAATGCATCCTGAGAGTTTGGAGTGCATCCGGCAACGTTGAGATTTTGACCCCAAAATCCAAGCAGTGGTTAGTAAGGCTTTTCTGATGGATTTCTCGGCTCACCTCCCAACTGCCACAGCGGCCCTATTAGGCCTAACAATGACTTGCGCACAGCGTTTTGCACGTTCTGGGATGTGTAAGAATGGATCCTGAGAGTTTGGAGTGCATCCGCCAACATTGAGATTTTGACCCCAAAATCCAAGCAGTGGTTAGTAAGGCTTTTCTGATGGATTTCTCGGCTCACCTCCCAACTGCCACAACGGCCCTAGTAGGCCTAACAATGACTTGCGCACACCGTTTTGCATGTCCTGGGGTGTGTGTTAATGGATCCTGAGAGTTTGGAGTGCATCCGGCAACATTGAGATTTTGACCCCAAAATCCAAGCAGTGGTTAGTAAGGCTTTTCTGATGGATTTCTCGGCTCACCTCCCAACTGCCACAGCGGCCCTATTAGGCCTACCAATGACTTGCGCACAGCGTTTTGCACGTTCTGGGATGTGTAAGAATGGATCCTGAGAGTTTGGAGTGCATCCGGCAACATTGAGATTTTTACCCCAAAATCCAAGCAGTGGTTAGTAAGGCTTTTCTGATGGATTTCTCGGCTCACCTCCCAACTGCCACAACGGCCCTAGTAGGCCTACCAATGACTTGCGCACACCGTTTTGCATGTCCTGGGGTGTGTGTTAATGGATCCTGAGAGTTTGGAGTGCATCCGCCAACATTGAGATTTTGACCCCAAAATCCAAGCAGTGGTTAGTAAGGCTTTTCTGATGGATTTCTCGGCTCACCTCCCAACTGCCACAACGGCCCTAGTAGGCCTACCAATGACTTGCGCACACCGTTTTGCATGTCCTGGGGTGTGTGTTAATGGATCCTGAGAGTTTGGAGTGCATCCGCCAACATTGAGATTTTGACCCCAAAATCCAAGCAGTGGTTAGTAAGGCTTTTCTGATGGATTTCTCGGCTCACCTCCCAACTGCCACAACGGCCCTAGTAGGCCTACCAATGACTTGCGCACACCGTTTTGCATGTCCTGGGGTGTGTGTTAATGGATCCTGAGAGTTTGGAGTGCATCCGCCAACATTGAGATTTTGACCCCAAAATCCAAGCAGTGGTTAGTAAGGCTTTTCTGATGGATTTCTCGGCTCACCTCCCAACAGCCACAGCGGCCCTATTAGGCCTACCAATGACTTGCGCACACCGTTTTGCATGTCCTGGGGTGTGTGTTAATGGATCCTGAGAGTTTGGAGTGCATCCGGCAACATTGAGATTTTGACCCCAAAATCCAAGCAGTGGTTAGTAAGGCTTTTCTGATGGATTTCTCGGCTCACCTCCCAACTGCCACAACGGCCCTAGTAGGCCTACCAATGACTTGCGCACACCGTTTTGCATGTCCTGGGGTGTGTGTTAATGGATCCTGAGAGTTTGGAGTGCATCCGCCAACATTGAGATTTTGACCCCAAAATCCAAGCAGTGGTTAGTAAGGCTTTTCTGATGGATTTCTCGGCTCACCTCCCAACAGCCACAGCGGCCCTATTAGGCCTACCAATGACTTGCGCACACCGTTTTGCATGTCCTGGGGTGTGTGTTAATGGATCCTGAGAGTTTGGAGTGCATCCGCCAACATTGAGATTTTGACCCCAAAATCCAAGCAGTGGTTAGTAAGGCTTTTCTGATGGATTTCTCGGCTCACCTCCCAACAGCCACAGCGGCCCTATTAGGCCTACCAATGACTTGCGCACACCGTTTTGCATGTCCTGGGGTGTGTGTTAATGGATCCTGAGAGTTTGGAGTGCATCCGGCAACATTGAGATTTTGACCCCAAAATCCAAGCAGTGGTTAGTAAGGCTTTTCTGATGGATTTCTCGGCTCACCTCCCAACTGCCACAACGGCCCTAGTAGGCCTACCAATGACTTGCGCACACCGTTTTGCATGTCCTGGGGTGTGTGTTAATGGATCCTGAGAGTTTGGAGTGCATCCGCCAACATTGAGATTTTGACCCCAAAATCCAAGCAGTGGTTAGTAAGGCTTTTCTGATGGATTTCTCGGCTCACCTCCCAACAGCCACAGCGGCCCTATTAGGCCTACCAACGACTTGCGCACACCGTTTTGCATGTCCTGGGGTGTGTGTTAATGGATCCTGAGAGTTTGGAGTGCATCCGGCAACATTGAGATTTTGACCCCAAAATCCAAGCAGTGGTTAGTAAGGCTTTTCTGATGGATTTCTCGGCTCACCTCCCAACTGCCACAACGGCCCTAGTAGGCCTACCAATGACTTGCGCACACCGTTTTGCATGTCCTGGGGTGTGTGTTAATGGATCCTGAGAGTTTGGAGTGCATCCGCCAACATTGAGATTTTGACCCCAAAATCCAAGCAGTGGTTAGTAAGGCTTTTCTGATGGATTTCTCGGCTCACCTCCCAACTGCCACAACGGCCCTAGTAGGCCTACCAATGACTTGCGCACACCGTTTTGCATGTCCTGGGGTGTGTGTTAATGGATCCTGAGAGTTTGGAGTGCATCCGCCAACATTGAGATTTTGACCCCAAAATCCAAGCAGTGGTTAGTAAGGCTTTTCTGATGGATTTCTCGGCTCACCTCCCAACTGCCACAACGGCCCTAGTAGGCCTACCAATGACTTGCGCACACCGTTTTGCACGTCCTGGGGTGTGTGTTAATGGATCCTGAGAGTTTGGAGTGCATCCGGCAACATTGAGATTTTGACCCCAAAATCCAAGCAGTGGTTAGTAAGGCTTTTCTGATGGATTTCTCGGCTCACCTCCCAACTGCCACAGCGGCCCTATTAGGCCTACCAATGACTTGCGCACAGTGTTTTGCACGTTCTGGGATGTGTAAGAATGGATCCTGAGAGTTTGGAGTGCATCCGCCAACATTGAGATTTTGACCCCAAAATCCAAGCAGTGGTTAGTAAGGCTTTTCTGATGGATTTCTCGGCTCACCTCCCAACAGCCACAGCGGCCCTATTAGGCCTACCAATGACTTGCGTACACCGTCTTGCATGTCCTGGGGTGTGTAAGAATGCATCCTGAGAGTTTGGAGTGCATCCGGCAACATTGAGATTTTGACCCCAAAATCCAAGCAGTGGTTAGTAAGGCTTTTCTGATGGATTTCTCGGCTCACCTCCCAACTGCCACAACGGCCCTAGTAGGCCTACCAATGACTTGCGCACACCGTTTTGCATGTCCTGGGGTGTGTGTTAATGGATCCTGAGAGTTTGGAGTGCATCCGGCAACATTGAGATTTTGACCCCAAAATCCAAGCAGTGGTTAGTAAGGCTTTTCTGATGGATTTCTCGGCTCACCTCCCAACTGCCACAACGGCCCTAGTAGGCCTACCAATGACTTGCGCACACCGTTTTGCATGTCCTGGGGTGTGTGTTAATGGATCCTGAGAGTTTGGAGTGCATCCGGCAACATTGAGATTTTGACCCCAATATCCAAGCAGTGGTTAGTAAGGCTTTTCTGATGGATTTCTCGGCTCACCTCCCAACTGCCACAACGGCCCTAGTAGGCCTACCAATGACTTGCGCACACCGTTTTGCATGTCCTGGGGTGTGTGTTAATGGATCCTGAGAGTTTGGAGTGCATCCGCCAACATTGAGATTTTGACCCCAAAATCCAAGCAGTGGTTAGTAAGGCTTTTCTGATGGATTTCTCGGCTCACCTCCCAACTGCCACAGCGGCCCTATTAGGCCTACCAATGACTTGCGCACACCGTTTTGCATGTCCTGGGGTGTGTGTTAATGGATCCTGAGAGTTTGGAGTGCATCCGCCAACATTGAGATTTTGACCCCAAAATCCAAGCAGTGGTTAGTAAGGCTTTTCTGATGGATTTCTCGGCTCACCTCCCAACTGCCACAGCGGCCCTATTAGGCCTACCAATGACTTGCGCACACCGTTTTGCATGTCCTGGGGTGTGTAAGAATGCATCCTGAGAGTTTGGAGTGCATCCGGCAACATTGAGATTTTGACCCCAAAATCCAAGCAGTGGTTAGTAAGGCTTTTCTGATGGATTTCTCGGCTCACCTCCCAACTGCCACAGCGGCCCTATTAGGCCTACCAATGACTTGCGCACAGCGTTTTGCACGTTCTGGGATGTGTAAGAATGGATCCTGAGAGTTTGGAGTGCATCCGGCAACATTGAGATTTTTACCCCAAAATCCAAGCAGTGGTTAGTAAGGCTTTTCTGATGGATTTCTCGGCTCACCTCCCAACTGCCACAACGGCCCTAGTAGGCCTACCAATGACTTGCGCACACCGTTTTGCATGTCCTGGGGTGTGTGTTAATGGATCCTGAGAGTTTGGAGTGCATCCGCCAACATTGAGATTTTGACCCCAAAATCCAAGCAGTGGTTAGTAAGGCTTTTCTGATGGATTTCTCGGCTCACCTCCCAACAGCCACAGCGGCCCTATTAGGCCTACCAATGACTTGCGCACACCGTTTTGCATGTCCTGGGGTGTGTGTTAATGGATCCTGAGAGTTTGGAGTGCATCCGGCAACATTGAGATTTTGACCCCAAAATCCAAGCAGTGGTTAGTAAGGCTTTTCTGATGGATTTCTCGGCTCACCTCCCAACTGCCACAACGGCCCTAGTAGGCCTACCAATGACTTGCGCACACCGTTTTGCATGTCCTGGGGTGTGTGTTAATGGATCCTGAGAGTTTGGAGTGCATCCGCCAACATTGAGATTTTGACCCCAAAATCCAAGCAGTGGTTAGTAAGGCTTTTCTGATGGATTTCTCGGCTCACCTCCCAACAGCCACAGCGGCCCTATTAGGCCTACCAATGACTTGCGCACACCGTTTTGCATGTCCTGGGGTGTGTGTTAATGGATCCTGAGAGTTTGGAGTGCATCCGGCAACATTGAGATTTTGACCCCAAAATCCAAGCAGTGGTTAGTAAGGCTTTTCTGATGGATTTCTCGGCTCACCTCCCAACTGCCACAACGGCCCTAGTAGGCCTACCAATGACTTGCGCACACCGTTTTGCATGTCCTGGGGTGTGTGTTAATGGATCCTGAGAGTTTGGAGTGCATCCGGCAACATTGAGATTTTGACCCCAAAATCCAAGCAGTGGTTAGTAAGGCTTTTCTGATGGATTTCTCGGCTCACCTCCCAACTGCCACAACGGCCCTAGTAGGCCTACCAATGACTTGCGCACACCGTTTTGCATGTCCTGGGGTGTGTGTTAATGGATCCTGAGAGTTTGGAGTGCATCCGCCAACATTGAGATTTTGACCCCAAAATCCAAGCAGTGGTTAGTAAGGCTTTTCTGATGGATTTCTCGGCTCACCTCCCAACTGCCACAACGGCCCTAGTAGGCCTACCAATGACTTGCGCACACCGTTTTGCATGTCCTGGGGTGTGTGTTAATGGATCCTGAGAGTTTGGAGTGCATCCGGCAACATTGAGATTTTGACCCCAAAATCCAAGCAGTGGTTAGTAAGGCTTTTCTGATGGATTTCTCGGCTCACCTCCCAACTGCCACAACGGCCCTAGTAGGCCTACCAATGACTTGCGTACACCGTTTTGCATGTCCTGGGGTGTGTAAGAATGCATCCTGAGAGTTTGGAGTGCATCCGGCAACATTGAGATTTTGACCCCAAAATCCAAGCAGTGGTTAGTAAGGCTTTTCTGATGGATTTCTCGGCTCACCTCCCAACTGCCACAGCGGCCCTATTAGGCCTACCAATGACTTGCGCACACCGTTTTGCATGTCCTGGGGTGTGTGTTAATGGATCCTGAGAGTTTGGAGTGCATCCGCCAACATTGAGATTTTGACCCCAAAATCCAAGCAGTGGTTAGTAAGGCTTTTCTGATGGATTTCTCGGCTCACCTCCCAACTGCCACAGCGGCCCTATTAGGCCTACCAATGACTTGCGCACACCGTTTTGCATGTCCTGGGGTGTGTGTTAATGGATCCTGAGAGTTTGGAGTGCATCCGCCAACATTGAGATTTTGACCCCAAAATCCAAGCAGTGGTTAGTAAGGCTTTTCTGATGGATTTCTCGGCTCACCTCCCAACTGCCACAACGGCCCTAGTAGGCCTACCAATGACTTGCGCACACCGTTTTGCATGTCCTGGGGTGTGTGTTAATGGATCCTGAGAGTTTGGAGTGCATCCGGCAACATTGAGATTTTGACCCCAAAATCCAAGCAGTGGTTAGTAAGGCTTTTCTGATGGATTTCTCGGCTCACCTCCCCAACTGCCACAACGGCCCTAGTAGGCCTACCAATGACTTGCGCACACCGTTTTGCATGTCCTGGGGTGTGTGTTAATGGATCCTGAGAGTTTGGAGTGCATCCGGCAACATTGAGATTTTGACCCCAAAATCCAAGCAGTGGTTAGTAAGGCTTTTCTGATGGATTTCTCGGCTCACCTCCCAACTGCCACAACGGCCCTAGTAGGCCTACCAATGACTTGCGCACACCGTTTTGCATGTCCTGGGGTGTGTGTTAATGGATCCTGAGAGTTTGGAGTGCATCCGGCAACATTGAGATTTTGACCCCAAAATCCAAGCAGTGGTTAGTAAGGCTTTTCTGATGGATTTCTCGGCTCACCTCCCAACTGCCACAGCGGCCCTATTAGGCCTACCAATGACTTGCGCACACCGTTTTGCATGTCCTGGGGTGTGTGTTAATGGATCCTGAGAGTTTGGAGTGCATCCGCCAACATTGAGATTTTGACCCCAAAATCCAAGCAGTGGTTAGTAAGGCTTTTTCTGATGGATTTCTCGGCTCACCTCCCAACTGCCACAACGGCCCTAGTAGGCCTACCAATGACTTGCGCACACCGTTTTGCATGTCCTGGGGTGTGTGTTAATGGATCCTGAGAGTTTGGAGTGCATCCGGCAACATTGAGATTTTGACCCCAAAATCCAAGCAGTGGTTAGTAAGGCTTTTCTGATGGATTTCTCGGCTCACCTCCCAACTGCCACAACGGCCCTAGTAGGCCTACCAATGACTTGCGCACACCGTTTTGCATGTCCTGGGGTGTGTGTTAATGGATCCTGAGAGTTTGGAGTGCGTCCGGCAACATTGAGATTTTGACCCCAATATCCAAGCAGTGGTTAGTAAGGCTTTTCTGATGGATTTCTCGGCTCACCTCCCAACTGCCACAACGGCCCTAGTAGGCCTACCAATGACTTGCGCACACCGTTTTGCATGTCCTGGGGTGTGTGTTAATGGATCCTGAGAGTTTGGAGTGCATCCGCCAACATTGAGATTTTGACCCCAAAATCCAAGCAGTGGTTAGTAAGGCTTTTCTGATGGATTTCTCGGCTCACCTCCCAACTGCCACAGCGGCCCTATTAGGCCTACCAATGACTTGCGCACACCGTTTTGCATGTCCTGGGGTGTGTGTTAATGGATCCTGAGAGTTTGGAGTGCATCCGGCAACATTGAGATTTTGACCCCAAAATCCAAGCAGTGGTTAGTAAGGCTTTTCTGATGGATTTCTCGGCTCACCTCCCAACTGCCACAGCGGCCCTATTAGGCCTACCAATGACTTGCGCACACCGTTTTGCATGTCCTGGGGTGTGTGTTAATGGATCCTGAGAGTTTGGAGTGCATCCGGCAACATTGAGATTTTGACCCCAAAATCCAAGCAGTGGTTAGTAAGGCTTTTCTGATGGATTTCTCGGCTCACCTCCCAACTGCCACAACGGCCCTAGTAGGCCTACCAATGACTTGCGCACACCGTTTTGCATGTCCTGGGGTGTGTGTTAATGGATCCTGAGAGTTTGGAGTGCATCCGGCAACATTGAGATTTTGACCCCAAAATCCAAGCAGTGGTTAGTAAGGCTTTTCTGATGGATTTCTCGGCTCACCTCCCAACTGCCACAGCGGCCCTATTAGGCCTACCAATGACTTGCGCACAGCGTTTTGCACGTTCTGGGATGTGTAAGAATGGATCCTGAGAGTTTGGAGTGCATCCGCCAACATTGAGATTTTGACCCCAAAATCCAAGCAGTGGTTAGTAAGGCTTTTCTGATGGATTTCTCGGCTCACCTCCCAACAGCCACAGCGGCCCTATTAGGCCTACCAATGACTTGCGCACACCGTTTTGCATGTCCTGGGGTGTGTGTTAATGGATCCTGAGAGTTTGGAGTGCATCCGGCAACATTGAGATTTTGACCCCAAAATCCAAGCAGTGGTTAGTAAGGCTTTTCTGATGGATTTCTCGGCTCACCTCCCAACTGCCACAACGGCCCTAGTAGGCCTACCAATGACTTGCGCACACCGTTTTGCATGTCCTGGGGTGTGTGTTAATGGATCCTGAGAGTTTGGAGTGCATCCGCCAACATTGAGATTTTGACCCCAAAATCCAAGCAGTGGTTAGTAAGGCTTTTCTGATGGATTTCTCGGCTCACCTCCCAACAGCCACAGCGGCCCTATTAGGCCTACCAATGACTTGCGCACACCGTTTTGCATGTCCTGGGGTGTGTGTTAATGGATCCTGAGAGTTTGGAGTGCATCCGGCAACATTGAGATTTTGACCCCAAAATACAAGCAGTGGTTAGTAAGGCTTTTCTGATGGATTTCTCGGCTCACCTCCCAACTGCCACAACGGCCCTAGTAGGCCTACCAATGACTTGCGCACACCGTTTTGCATGTCCTGGGGTGTGTGTTAATGGATCCTGAGAGTTTGGAGTGCATCCGCCAACATTGAGATTTTGACCCCAAAATCCAAGCAGTGGTTAGTAAGGCTTTTCTGATGGATTTCTCGGCTCACCTCCCAACAGCCACAGCGGCCCTATTAGGCCTACCAATGACTTGCGCACACCGTTTTGCATGTCCTGGGGTGTGTAAGAATGCATCCTGAGAGTTTGGAGTGCATCCGGCAACATTGAGATTTTGATCCAAAAATCCAAGCAGTGGTTAGTAAGGCTTTTCTGATGGATTTCTCGGCTCACCTCCCAACTGCCACAGCGGCCCTATTAGGCCTACCAATGACTTGCGCACAGCGTTTTGCACGTTCTGGGATGTGTAAGAATGGATCCTGAGAGTTTGGAGTGCATCCGCCAAAATTGAGATTTTGACCCCAAAATCCAAGCAGTGGTTAGTAAGGCTTTTCTGATGGATTTCTCGGCTCACCTCCCAACTGCCACAACGGCCCTAGTAGGCCTACCAATGACTTGCGCACACCGTTTTGCATGTCCTGGGGTGTGTAAGAATGCATCCTGAGAGTTTGGAGTGCATCCGGCAACATTGAGATTTTGACCCCAAAATCCAAGCAGTGGTTAGTAAGGCTTTTCTGATGGATTTCTCGGCTCACCTCCCAACAGCCACAGCGGCCCTATTAGGCCTACCAATGACTTGCGCACACCGTTTTGCATGTCCTGGGGTGTGACCCCAAAATCCAAGCAGTGGTTAGTAAGGCTTTTCTGATGGATTTCTCGGCTCACCTCCCAACTGCCACAACGGCCCTAGTAGGCCTACCAATGACTTGCGCACACCGTTTTGCATGTCCTGGGGTGTGTGTTAATGGATCCTGAGAGTTTGGAGTGCATCCGGCAACATTGAGATTTTGACCCCAAAATCCAAGCAGTGGTTAGTAAGGCTTTTCTGATGGATTTCACGGCTCACCTCCCAACAGCCACAGCGGCCCTATTAGGCCTACCAATGACTTGCGCACACCGTTTTGCATGTCCTGGGGTGTGTGTTAATGGATCCTGAGAGTTTGGAGTGCATCCGGCAACATTGAGATTTTGACCCCAAAATCCAAGCAGTGGTTAGTAAGGCTTTCCTGATGGATTTCACGGCTCATCTTCCAGCTGCCACAGCGGCCCTCTTAGGCCTACCAATGACTCGCGCATACCGTTTTGCATGTCCTGGGGAGTGTAAGAATGGATCCTGAGAGTTTGGAGTGCGTCCGGCAACATTGAGATTTTGACCCCAAAATCCAAGCAGTGGTTAGTAAGGCTTTTCTGATGGATTTCTCGGCTCACCTCCCAACAGCCACAGCGGCCCTATTAGGCCTACCAATGACTTGCGCACACCGTTTTGCATGTCCTGGGGTGTGTGTTAATGGATCCTGAGAGTTTGGAGTGCATCCGGCAACATTGAGATTTTGACCCCAAAATCCAAGCAGTGGTTAGTAAGGCTTTCCTGATGGATTTCACGGCTCATCTTCCAGCTGCCACAGCGGCCCTCTTAGGCCTACCAATGACTCGCGCATACCGTTTTGCATGTCCTGGGGAGTGTAAGAATGGATCCTGAGAGTTTGGAGTGCGTCCGCCAACATTGAGATTTTGACCCCAAAATCCAAGCAGTGGTTAGTAAGGCTTTTCTGATGGATTTCACGGCTCACCTCCCAACAGCCACAGCGGCCCTATTAGGCCTACCAATGACTTGCGCACACCGTTTTGCATGTCCTGGGGTGTGTGTTAATGGATCCTGAGAGTTTGGAGTGCATCCGCCAACATTGAGATTTTGACCCCAAAATCCAAGCAGTGGTTAGTAAGGCTTTCCTGATGGATTTCACGGCTCATCTTCCAGCTGCCACAGCGGCCCTCTTAGGCCTACCAATGACTCGCGCATACCGTTTTGCATGTCCTGGGGAGTGTAAGAATGGATCCTGAGAGTTTGGAGTGCGTCCGCCAACATTGAGATTTTGACCCCAAAATCCAAGCAGTGGTTAGTAAGGCTTTTCTGATGGATTTCACGGCTCACCTCCCAACAGCCACAGCGGCCCTATTAGGCCTACCAATGACTTGCGCACACCGTTTTGCATGTCCTGGGGTGTGTAAGAATGCATCCTGAGAGTTTGGAGTGCATCCGCCAACATTGAGATTTTGACCCCAAAATCCAAGCAGTGGTTAGTAAGGCTTTTCTGATGGATTTCTCGGCTCACCTCCCAACTGCCACAGCGGCCCTCTTAGGCCTACCAATGACTTGCGCACACCGTTTTGCATGTCCTGGGATGTGTAAGAATGGATCCTGAGAGTTTGGAGTGCATCCGCCAACATTGAGATTTTGATCCAAAAATCCAAGCAGTGGTTAGTAAGGCTTTTCTGATGGATTTCTCGGCTCACCTCCCAACTGCCACAGCGGCCCTATTAGGCCTACCAATGACTTGCGCACAGCGTTTTGCACGTTCTGGGATGTGTAAGAATGGATCCTGAGAGTTTGGAGTGCATCCGCCAACATTGAGATTTTGACCCCAAAATCCAAGCAGTGGTTAGTAAGGCTTTTCTGATGGATTTCTCGGCTCACCTCCCAACAGCCACAGCGGCCCTATTAGGCCTACCAATGACTTGCGCACACCGTTTTGCATGTCCTGGGGTGTGTGTTAATGGATCCTGAGAGTTTGGAGTGCATCCGGCAACATTGAGATTTTGATTCAAAAATCCAAGCAGTGGTTAGTAAGGCTTTTCCGATGGATTTCACGGCTCATCTTCCAGCTGCCACAGCGGCCCTCTTAGGCCTACCAATGACTCGCGCATACCGTTTTGCATGTTCTGGGGTGTGTAAGAATGCATCCTGAGAGTTTGGAGTGCATCCGCCAACATTGAGATTTTGACCCCAAAATCCAAGCAGTGGTTAGTAAGGCTTTTCTGATGGATTTCTCGGCTCACCTCCCAACAGCCACAGCGGCCCTATTAGGCCTACCAATGACTTGCGCACACCGTTTTGCATGTTCTGGGGTGACCGCCATTACTGCGGTCAGTCATGATCGTCACCAAAATTTTGCAAAAAAAATTTTAGCGATATTTCCCTCTGTAACTGGGTTCAATGCCAAGAAATTGGTGCAAAATTTGGTCACTATGGCTTGAGTGGTTGCTCTGTATGCTGAAGTAACAGATGGATTTTTCACAGAGTGTGTGTGTATCTTCTAGCCATTCAATTTGTAAGTATTGATGAGGTGTAGGCCTTTCTGCAATCTTGTTGAAAATGGTGTATGTTCTGAAAAATCAAACAGGACAAAAATCCCCACTATTCATGTTATCCCACATCGCTGGGTACTAATGATTAGGTACAACCACAGTTCATAAAAGGCAGTCTGCACCAATCAACTTTCCTCAACAACCAAGCGGTTATCCAATGCAACAAGAGAAAAGCGAGCATATTTTGTCAAAACCCTATGACAAAACGATCACATAGGCATGCCATAAGTATCGCCCCAAATCATAAAGACGTCCCATAAAACTCCAATTATGCAAGCGTCGCATTAATATTCCCCGCCACGGAGCATTTAATTCAAAATAAACTTCTTTTATGACGGATATTAGATAATGACTCAGACGAACAAACACTTTGCTTATGAATTATCGCCCCTGTCTCGCTGCACAGAAATGAAAATGTCTCCTAATTAATATTCATGCGGCACACCCAATGCACTCCGAAATTGCCTCGAATTACCGCACGTTTCCCTCGCTGCGGCACGCAATGGTTGTGCACCCCTGCAAACGAAAAAGAAAGACTTGGTCAGCGAACCTATCGTCTCAGTGCTGTGCATTTTCTCTTAGTCGCGATGCGCCGCGATGCTGCTTGCTCTTCGGCTTGATTCTCGCATAGCTTAGAAAATTTATTCAAAACAAGACCCAAAGCAGCAAGACGTTGAAGAAATAGACGAAGAAAGGAGGAAAAGAAAGGAAAGAAGAAGAAAAAAAGAAAAACATCATAATCCAAGAGTTTTGTTGAATTTCTTCGCTTTGATCCAGCAGCGGAGAGTGCCTGCTCGTGTCGTGAAGAGTTTTGCTACAGAAAACCAGTTAATTCACCTTCTGTGCCACCTGTATGTGCAGAAACCGAGCTTGGGCCGAGTTAGTATTCGAGAAACGGTCGAACTGTTCGAACCATCTGTGAGCGGCGCCGGGTGTTCGTTTCCATTTTTTTTTTGCCTGTGCTTCGCTCTTTTCAGTGTATCTTGTGGTTAGGGTATACAAATTGGCTTTGGATTCGTCTAGGTGATTTCTAAGAAAAACGAAGTGCCCAGAGAAGAGAAGCATTAACCGTTAGAGTGATTTTCTCTGCACCTTACGTTACGGAGTGAAAAGTTCAAAAAAAGAAGAAAAAGCAAACGAAGGTCCGCGTGTTTGTGTGTGAAAATTCTGTGACACATTGGATAATTTTTTTTTTGTGAAGTAAATCAACTGCTACAAGAATCCGGTATACAAGGACATCATCAATCGAATTCATTCACAAGCGAGGCAAAGCAACGAACAACAAAATAACAAATAAACAAGAGGTAAGTGGCAAATGGTCAAAGATACAAGCAGCCAGACAGACGGTGAAAAGTCAGGAGAAACAAGAACAGTCTTTTTGGAAAACCAGTTATCCCGTCCATTAAGACAGTCGATGCTGCAGGCTTACACGGCGACATCTATGCAGCAGCATTTTTCACATCAACTCACCTTAAAGCCCGAGATAACCAAACCACTTATCCGTGGGCATACATACGTACGTGCGCTGAGCCCCACATAGAGTGGCACATTCCATTGTGAGCGGCTGCCGCGGAGCATTGACTAGAATCAATATTGAGTTCAACCATTGCTGGTGTGGTGCTGGGGTACACCGTACAGCGAGTGTGTTTACTTTGGAATTGGGTTTGAGTGTGAAGGAGGTTATGGCGCGGCGCGGCGCGGCGACGAGTCTGCACTCAAGGCACTAAAACAATCTTGTTCAAGGGCGATCGCTTAAGAGTGTGCAAATCGGGATTACATTGGAGCTCGGCAGGTTTTTAATCATTTTTTGGGGCGGACTTTGGGTAGAAAAGTTGATGTTTGTCAGCAGGTTTCTAACTGATTTCCAAACCAACTGTTTCCCCCCAAATTCACAACGCAGACAATAAGCAGGAACGCCCGCTATTCTTTAACACCTTCCAGCTCTTCAGACACTTTGCGAAAATCAAACGTCGATCAAGATTCCGTTTAATGGTCTCGTAAAAGCCGTCTTAATTGCCTTACACCGGAATAGAGGCATTTTGCATGCCATTTACGCCAATTATTTCCAGTGCCTTTGCGATAATGAACGAAAAAAAAATTTAGAACGGAAATGCGAATAAAAACCACTCTCGGTTGGCCGCACATTTTGACCGTATGTCGGTGGTTTTATTTTTAGTTAATTGATTGATAAGTCGGCGATCGGTCTTTGAATACTTGTCTTTTAACGGAGTCTCGAATAATTGGAGCATTGGCTGTGTTTTCTTTCGAGTCATGACTTATAGGTCACTGCTTTGTTTGGTTAAGTAGCGGTTGCTTTTTCAAGTTCACTGAACAAGGTGAATTTTTTGTGTGGCTTGCTTTGGTAGGGAGGGCCTTGTGTTGACAACATGGCTCATGGAACGAGACTTGAATTGAAGTTAGGCGCACTTTTAAGCAAATGCACGCCTACTCAGTCGGTGCATATTTCGAGGCTTGTGCGAACTTGGATCAGAGCACCTTTGATTTTGAGTGGATTTATTACTGATAAGATATAGTCTGTTTCTTGTCATCATCATCATCATCATCATCATTTTCAGACCACTATACTGGTCGCTGTGATAAGGCACGCTTTAGAGATCTCCAGGACTCTCGATCCTCCGCCATCGACTCAAATACATCAGGATCTATGCTCAAGCGCAACCAAGCGAGTTTTAAAGCTTGGTCCAACACCCTTCTCCTGGTTCTGCTAAGTGGTTGCCTTCCTGATGGCGTTGCATTTAAAGAACGCCTTGGCATTCATACCAACTATCCAAACCATAGAGTTATAGCTCTTTCCGTTTGGGTCAGTGGCTGCTCAAAGTTAAGTTTCTCGCGTACTGCCTTGTTTCTCACTATATCCCGGCGATTAACTCCTAGAAAAGAAATCTCATCTCAGTAGCTTGCGATTCGCTTTCGCGATCTCTTTTGGTCATTACCCAAAATGAATGTTTTTTGCATTATTCGCAATCCCTTACTAATACTGCTAGGAAAACAAAAGAAGTATCGAACAGGTGGTCTGTGGAAGCGTTGACGATGATGATGGGTCTTTGCATAGACTTCTAACTCAACGGAAATTTAAACGCTGCTTAAACTTTCAAGTTTCAAAAACTGATCTTCGGAACAAGCTGTCACGCGTACTTTGTTTCCTTACTCTACGACCTAGTCACATGGATGATCTCATCAACTCATCTGCAGAGAGTAATTTGAAAATCCTTGAAAGCCGCAGAGTAGTTTTCTGAACCTTGACATTTCTTTTGTAGGCTAGGTAGGTGAACTGGCCAGTACACGTAGACTAATGTTGATCCATTATGATAGCTACTGACAGACACTGCTATCACTGATCGACAACTCCATTGATAGTGTCGTTAAATTGATCTCAACGGTAGATTGTAACTAAAATCTCTAAACAAGGACAGGCAGTCAATCAACGGCTCCATCCAGTGGTCTTGTGTGGAGGATTTTTATGTCATTTTTTTTGTCCGTTCCTCTACACTGTAGAAGAGCACAGTTTTAAAGTGGAAATCTAAGTGCCGAGAGGTATCATTGTACCAAAATATGTGCCATGCAATAATACCAGAAAGAAGGAAATTCGATTGACTGACGAGCTGCCCGGTGCTGTTGTCTTGAGGGCTGGCACTATCCACAGCATATATGAGTACTTAGATTATTATTGAAGGGCGCGTTTATATTTTTGTAAGAGTGCAGTGATCAACACAAATAATAATCGGAAGGGATTAAGTCTGCGGAATAAGACGTGTGAGTCAGCGCATCGTGTGGAGGGGGAGAACCGTTTTTATGACAGATGAGATGTCCGTGTGGACGGACAAATAAAAAGATTTATGTTGCAAGACGAGGGCTATCGAGTATGCGTTTTGTGTTTGTTTATTGTAGTATTTCCGATTCTCCTTTTACTGGAGGTAATTAGTTGAAAGCACATCATTTTTGATCACATTCCTAAATATACTTAAAAAAAGGAGGGTTTGAGGTGCGTGCCTTGTCTTTACACAGTTTCCGTGTTCACAAAAGATCAGCAAGTCGCAGGGTAACCAGCCCATATTGCATCGGGATCAGGTGCTTTTTGGTATAGCTTGGTGCATGTTCTTAATCTGGTAATTGCACATTACTCCAGTGTTTGGTTTCCTTAAAGAATTGGTGCTATGGTCTGTCGTCGAACTTTTGTGTATCACCTTAAGTAAAAGGGATCCCTCAAATTTCGTGATGAACATATTCTACGAGGACTGCTTTAGTTCCATCAGTCGCCCCTCTCTTATTAACTTACCCAAGTCATCTTCTTCTTTGATTGGTGCTACAGTCCAGGGTGGACCTGCACCTCAATCAACAAGACTCCCGCTGCGCACACCAATTTGGATGAGATCCTGCTCCACTTGTGTACTCCATCTCGTCCGAGGACGTCCTCTGTTGTGCTGTCCCAATGGGTCGGTATCGGGACGGAGCTGTGGTCTCCATCCGCTCTACATGACGTAGCCATCTTAAGCGTTGGATTCGAAGACGCTTTACTAGGTCGCTGTACAGCCCGTACAGTTTGTGGTTGAATCTTCTCCTCCAGACGCCGAGGACCAAAGATCACACGCAGAACTTTTCTCTCAAGACAACCAAGAGCTGCTTCATCCGCTTACAATAGCCTCCATGTCTATGCGCCATGGAGCAGGACAGTGATGATCAGAGTTTTATATAAAGTCAGCTTGTTGTTTCGAGACTCAAGTCAGTGAGACAAGAAATAACTGGTTAATATAAATCCTATTTAAAAAAACAAACCGATCTTACCCCAAAAGTATTGTCATCGCACTTTGTCCGACTTCACTTAGCAATAAATAATGGAAGACATGCAGCTTATCAAGAGCTAACAAATAAAAAAGTGAAAAACAAAACACACATAAAATAACGTTCGGATTATCTGAATACAAAATACAAAATAATGGGATGATAAAATTCGCTTGTGGCGATTGATTTGAAATATTTAATTTATGCGATATAATTTTTTCTTTTCAAATGCTTAGATTGGAGACTCGTTTTAGGTAAAAAATGTTCCATCATAAATCTGAGCTTAAGAGGGCTGTAAAATACTTGGTCGCGTAGCTGTCTACCGACGAGAGAGAGAGAGTGTTACCAGATTGTTGTGTCGGTTTAAAATGAATTCGTGTTCATGTTGTGATGAAACTGACTGGAAGTTGTCTCAAAAATAATTGAAGTGAAGAGAATAGACCTTGCCTGTAAACAACAAGCCTGGCTGGAGAGGCATGTTTGTTGAGGCCCAGGTCCACCGCGGATTGTAGCGCCAGTCAAAGAAGAAGAGATTGGAGAATGATTTCAAAAATCACATACGACAATGAGAGATTTATTCTGCGCCTTGCTTGATTTAGACCTTCGGCGACATTGAGAAACTTGATCAAATCTCTAGATTGAATATCTTGATGGTCCTTGTCCGATATTCGATTTTTAGATGATTTCCTTTGATTTTCTACAGTGTCTACAGTCTTTTGAGCTGAATCTTGTGTGGATAGTTGCATATGAAATGGCCAAGCTTGTTCAGATTTGGGGTTCCCTTGGTTTTCCTGGGATCGATCTTCATACCGGAATTGTATACGGTATTAATTTGACTAGTTGCTTCAAATTAGAATTAGAATGTTTGAGGTGATGGAAAGGGATCGACTGATCACTGCTGCCTCAGATGGGCTTCTTGTGATTTCCCCCTATTTAGAGTTCACATAGGATGCGTTAGTTCATTATAAAACTTGAAATACGTATTTAAGTAAACTTGTGACATTTTGGTCCGCTTCAAGATAGTATCCGCCTAGGGCTCGATGACGTGTCCTGAACACTGTGTGTTCTGCAGTTTCTTCGTCCTCATTACACATTCGGCAGGCGTTATCTTGTGTTAGGGCCAGTAAGGAAACCTGTGGTTATAAGAATCGGACTTCTTGTGAGTCTGAGGAGTTATTTTGTAGGGAAATAGTTGTTACGAAAATTTTAGCCTGCCTGCCTGTGACGTGGTATCCAATTGAGGAGGGCACTCTTTGTGTTGGCAGTTGCAGTTCCATACCAGTTTAGAGGTGACTTCGAGCACTTTTGCTGTCAGATGGAATTTAGATATGCATGTGCTTCATATGAGCGGCGAAGTGAGAACGCGAACTCTCAGAAACAACACTTTTCCAGCAAATATAAGCAAAAGGTTATACTTCTTGGTATGCAAAAAGATTGTAACTGAATTATCTAGTTTTTTCATAGAAAAAATCCCAATAAAAGTTAGTTTGAGTATCCTTAATAATAATCTGAAAGTTTTTCTCTGCGAATCAAGCATTCTCTCCGCGAACTGTCAAACTGAATTCGTGATACACAAGCGCAATCCAAAGACGAAAACGCGATCCACAAACTCACTAACATAGTACATAGTTCTCTGCGAATGAGAAAACTCCATATGAATGAGTTGTCAGAGTTTGCGAAGTTCGCAATTCGTGGCGACCTTATATGCATGGATCTTGAGGGATAGGTCTGTCAAAATGTTCTTTGAGGCAGTGTTCAATTGTACATAGCCAACTGCGATAGCCTAAGTCAAAAGCGGTTTCAAAATATTTGCAATGTTTTTTTTTTTGTGGTGGACCCATATTTTCCGCACTTACTATACAATACTCGGACGATTCCAAACTTTGGGATATATAATAGATGTACTAGATTTGAAAAAGATATGCGCAAGTGGTAGTTGGCCTAATAGGGTCGCTGTGGCAGTTGGAAGATGAGCGCAATTTCGGGAAAGAACTAGACCCATTTTCAGTTAAGTGTCGAACCTTTTAAAAAGTACAAAATTACTGTGCATAGAGAACAAAGATGAACAGCCGGAATCTAAAAAAAAGCCGGATATACGAAAGCCGCTAAACATTATCAATCTCGAATTTTGCACACAGTATTTAATCAAATTTCTACTAATGGATTCGCGTGTGATACACAGAAGACAGGAAACGAAAATGCAAACTAATTAAATATTGAAAGTAAAAGGTGTGACACTAGGATTATGCGTGAGTTGGGCATGTTTTACATAAAAATTAACACCTCCATGAGCTTTGCATTCGTAAATTTAATTAAGTGACAAATTAATGATTTTGTAATCCATTTGATAGGATTGAGAGGAAGAGTTGTTTGCTTTGCGTCACAGACTCTGAAAGCTGAAGACTTGGGGAACCTTTCGTTACAAGAAATAGGTCCAATGCAACTTCTGCAACTATTGGCTTCAAGAAAATTCAAACGGTCTTATCTGATGACACTCGATGCATATGGAAGAAATGGAGAAAATAATTCAGATTGTGTGAATTATATGTGATGGCATAATCCATAATCCATACATCTTTGCTAAACACTTAAAAAGCCAATGATACACTTTTGTATGGGGACACCTCTATTACAAAATATGAAGAAAAATACAACGGCGTAGATAGGCAACAAAGTTAAAATTTAAACTTTACGTAGGTTACTACTATACTACTATGAGTGGCGCTACAACCCGTAGAGGGCCAGGGTCTACCAGTCGTGTTGTGCGTGCTATTATTCTCTCACGAGTGGAAGGGACCTACAATTTTATGCCGACTCCGAACGGCCAAGTTTGAGAAGCTTTTTATGGACTGACAGCACTGTCAGTTACTCCAAAGAGATGGCCGTGAACATTATTTTTGTCGCACAGAGCAGGAGACAAACCAACGACGTCGAGGTTGGGGTCGACGCACATACCCACAACGCCACGGCCCACCACCTTTACGTAGGTTACCAAAAAAAAAAATATCATCAAGTCTGCTCGCCTTTGAAAGACATTAGCAAATAAACGGAAAGCTGATAGGCAGAAGCGTATAGTCGAATCGGTTGTGTGGTTCTATAAATCAATAATCGTCGAATTTCGTCCTGAGGCCAAATGCTAGAGGTGACCTTGGACATGGGTTTCGGTGCAAGCAGTCTTCAGTGACGATTGGATTAGACCTACAATATTACGTCGAGTATGCCCGACAATCCGATCATTCTCAGCGTCGAACGTGCTTTCATCGCCCTGGTGACTTAATCCAAACAACTTACAAGGATAGTTGTGAATGAATTTGCAGTAGAATTACCTTCCAAATGCATTCTTGTTCACTTGGCAACAACGTGTTCTCCACTTATCCAAAAAATTGTCTGCACTGAATTCACTTAAGAGCTTGCTTGCGAAAAAGGCACACCACTTCGAATAGAATTCAGCTGTTGCCCGAGGTATCCAGAATTCTGATTATGTTTCGTAATAGGTTCTCGTCGGTGTCTGTCACAAGCCAAACGCGTTTTCACTGCATTTATCTTTTACGTAAAAGACACCTGCAGAGTGCTGTGAAGCTTACACGCCAGCGCACAAATAATTCAACAGAATCGTTGCACAATGTCTTAATGATTGAATTAGTTTATCAGTCCGGATTGACTTGCGGACACGATGATATAACAAAGTTCTTTCTCACTTTCAGTGCAATCACTAGCAGTCCGGACGGAATTGCATGCGTTTACGTAAGTTCTGGTTTTGCAAATCCGATCGATTCGCTTTGCATACACGACCACGGCACCGCGGTTTACAATAGACAAATACAAAGTGTGTCTGCAATAATTTCAATCCATAATTGCCCGTCAATAATTAACAGCGTTCATAATCATTTTACTTTCGTTGGCCTTCGTGCGGACGGAAAATGTAAATTATTCCGTAAAGAAATATCACTTTGAACGTTTTCAAGGTAATAATCAAAGAATCGTTCCTTTTGCTGTTTGATTATCTGATTGGCATACAAAACGAAGGCTGCGAGCAGAGAGATCCAAAGACGAATGTGAAAGTATTGTGCTCAAAACGCCGAACGATGGGAATATCACATTTGTTTAATCAACTTGGCCATTTAACTTTGTCTTCTGAAGGGTATTCGACTTATTCAGCGAAATCGAATGGAATATGGAAATCCGTGTGTATTCTTTTAATCATTGTCAGATACTGTGATAGCATCGTGGAATTAGAGGCTGCTGTGTGTGTGGAAGAAGATGCTGAGTTTGCTTGAAGTTGTCGAAAGAAAAATAATTGTCGCAGTGATTGAGTGGAGGGGTGATAAATATGTGAAACTCATGTTGATTCGTTGGCAACTTCGATTAAGACCCATCACCATTTGTCTTGTGGAGTGATAAGCCAACAATAGATTCTACAAATAAATAACATTCTTATCTATATTGAATCCTTATAAACATCATTTGGTGAAAAATATTCCAATTTTATTGAGTTTGAGGTCAGAAATACTTCATGACCAAATACATGGTATGACTCGAGCTGCAAAGAGGCTATCAGAATAAGAGAGTTGACTTTCCGGTTAAACAAAGCCAACCCTACTGAGGAAAACCGAAATAAGCTTAAACAAGCTAGAAATGACTGCATAAAGAATTCCGCCTCGTCCTCAATTCCCACGCTCATTTACAATGACTTCCCAGCTGTCAACTCTTTGGACAAGGCCAATCTGCTTGCGGCGCATTTTGCAGCCAGCTCAACACTGCAAGATTGTAATTTGTCCCCACCTGTACTCGAGAGCGTTGGTTTCACCATGGGACAAATTCACTTCCGCACTCGTACAGTTGCAAGAGTACTTAAAGATCTCGACGTGCACAAATCCGCTGGCCCGGATGGTATTTCCCCAATACTTCTGAAGAGGTGTTCTTCTTCGCTGGCAAAACCACTGCGTAAGCTTTTTCATCTATCCTACTCTTCACGTCTCTTTCCGAGTAGATGGAAAACAGCATTTGTCCAGCCCGTCCCTTAAAAGGGCGAATCTTCGTCACCCACCTCGTACCGACCCATAGCACTTACGTCCCTTCTTTCTAAGGTCATGGAACCGCTGATAAATCGTCAGCTTATGAAATATCTTGAATCGCGGAAGCTTCTCAACGACCCACAGTATGGATTCCGCAGCAACAGGTCCACTGGTGATTTGATAGCTTATCTCACCGAAAAGTGGAACCACTCTTTGCACAATGCAGGCGAAAGCAAGGTAGTTGCGCTTGATATTTCTAAAGCATTTGACAGAGTTTGGCATCAAGCTCTTTTGTCGAAAATGCGTGCTTATATATATGCTTAATACCTTTCGAACCGTTCAATCCAAGTTGTTTTGGATGGGTTCAAGTCTGATATCCACAAAATAAGTGCTGGTGTCCCCCAAGGCTCTGTTCTGTCTCCGACACTCTTTCTCATTTTTATAAATGAGCTCCTGTCTGCCACTTCTAATCCAATCCACTCCTTCGCTGATGACAGCACCCTCAGCTTTTCATATTCGTTTCAAAATTCACTACCCTGCCCTTCGGACGTAATATTGGAACGGCAGCGTATGTCAAGCACATTGAATTCCGATCTTGACAGCATAATTAACTGGGTTAAGAACAACAGAGTGGAATTCAATGCTTTCAAAACTCAATGCTGTCTGCTGTTTCTAAAGCGAACCAGAGATAATCTGACATTATCCCTGAATGGCGCTTGTATCCACGAAACCGGAAAACTTTTCATCCTTGGTACAATACACGTCTCGCCAGGAATGCACATCAATTTTCCTATAAGGCTGCTTTCGGACGCAGAGTGGAATTTAGAGACTCGTTTTTTAGACGCACCACACGAATATGGAATGCTCTTAACAGCTCAATATTTCCCATAGATTACAATCCGCATATGTTTAAGACCAATGTGCACAGGTACCTCCTCTCTTTCTCTCCCTCTATACTTTCGGCCCGTTCTGTGTCTTGACCCTAGACAATTAAGGGTATTAATAACCCCTTGAGCACGCGCAAATTATGAAAAAAAAAAAATGAGACAGAGGGATACTACCAAGTCTTAATGCCACATGTCAGTTTGCTTACTTATGAAGTGTATTTTTAAAAGATACTTAAGAAAGACATTGATTCCTTAATATCCTTCTCAGACATCTCGTCAACTGCTTTGAAAAAGTGTCATCAAGTAGATTCAATACGTTTAAGGTCTTCCATTAAGCTCCGTCGTTGAAACTGTGTGTTGTTAGTTCGACGTTTTAAGTTCCCTTCAACCATGACTTCATGATCAGATCGCCGAAGGAGATGGCTTGTCTTAGTGATGTTTATAATTTGATCCCAACGGCAAATTGTGACTGGACCAGATTTAAAAACCAGATACAAGCTATGAACTTTGCTTTCACTGGGACTCGAACCGTGGACCCCTATAACCAAGGGCAGGCACCAGCCGTTTCCTTGTCTTAATGTAGCACGTCTTGGTCGGTCTGATCCATAGGTGACGTTCTATTGCAAGGATGTCTATAGACATTAGACTTAACTGCTTGTGGTAGGATGTCTACAAGCGAGCACCGAATAGCATATTTCTGTCTATCCAGTTAATCGGCCTTTTCATTTTTCGGATTTCGCTGTAATATTTAACTGAAATTAGAGTAGGAAATGTAGTGCTGCTTAAAGAGCTTTGTCGGTTGCTTGGGTATCAATCGCATATGTCAAACGGTCTGCCTAATCAAGCTGATTTGTTGTTTTAGCAACCAATCGTGTTGCGTGGACTATTGTTCTATAGCACGAGAGGTTGGGACATACATTTTTATACCGGCTCCAAGTGGACAATTTGACTAGCTTCTAAACACTCTTTTAACATTGTCAGTAAATTGGAAGAGGTGAGACCGTGAAAGATATTTTGTCGTACCAGGAGCCTACGAACGTAGGTAAAGGGTGAATTTCAGCTATTATCTTTTTGGCAACATTGGTTTAAACAGCTGACTCGCGTTTCGTGTTTTGTATCACTGTCAAACATCTTCAGTTTGGTCTATAATTTAACCATGAATCGTCTTACAAACGAACAACGCTTGCAAATTATTGAATTTTATTATCAAAATGCGTGCTCTGTTAAGAAAGTTCATCGCGCGCTTCTTCCATTTTTGGCTCAATGGGTACGTAAATAAGCAGAATTGTTGATTTTGGAGTGAATATCAGCCAGAAGCATTGCAAGAACTACCAATGTATCCAGAAAAAGTCACAGTTTGGTGCGGCTTATGGGCTGGTGGCATCATTGGACCGTGCTTCTTCAAAGATGATGCGAATCGTAACGTCACTGCGAATGGTGAGCGCTACCGTGAGATGATTTCCAACTTTTTTTTGCCCAGAATGAAAGATCTTGACTTGCATGACATGTGGTTTCTACAAGACGGTGCCATATGCCACACAGCACGCGCAACAATGGACTTATTGAGAGGCGAGTTCGGTGAACATTTTATTTCACGTTCGGGAGCGGTCAATTGGCCGCCTAGATCGTGCGATAGACTATTTTTTGTGGGGCTATGTTAAAGCTCATGTCTATACAGACAAGCCCGCTTCAATTGACGCATTGGAAGAGAACATTGAAGCATTTATTCGTGAGATACCGGCCGAAATGTTGGAAAGAGTATGCCAAAATTGTACTAAGCGGACCATTTGAGGCGCAGTCAAGGTCAAATAATCTTCAAACATTAAATTCTATGGACCGTACTATCGATTCAAATAAGGATTTCATGCATTTTTCTGAATTTCATATGTTTTTTAATTTAAAAAATATATAAATGTGCATGGCACGCATTCTCAAAACTCCACGGGCCACAATGTAACATCAACAAGTATTTTCGAAAGTGCATTGAACAGACTGTAACTTTCGTGCAGTTGAAACTCATGAGTTCTAATAACGTTCATTCTCCTTCCAATTTTTGAGGGAATATCAAAACTATCCACCATGCTCAACTTGAAATGCCTCCAATTCAAATCAGTTATGAATCTGAAAGCCTACCGCCCTAAACGGGATACACTTCTAAGCAATTCAAATAAAATGGGAATCATCAAATATTTGTTACCCACAGTCAGCCTACGTCCAGCATGCCGTCCATAAAATGCTAATACCACCACCAGCACTTCAGTCCATTCACCGTCACCTCAAATCCACCGAAATATTCTCAGATCACATCCCGTAGATAGGAGTATCAATTTCAAAACAAACCAATGCCAAACATAGGTTTCAAATATTTGCATATTCAATCCGAAGTAAAATAAATACAAAACTAGAAAAATAGGAGACAAAATCGCATTCTAACGCAAATTACAATCGACGGACCCGTGTGACCACATGATTGTCATTAAATCCGAAGCTGGATAGCACCAAACCAGTTTTTTGGCCAAAAAATAAGAGAAAAAAGGTCTATCTAACCAATAGATACATGTCAATGAGAAACACCAACAAACCAGTTTATCTCGATTTTTGCATCACGCGCGTGGAATTCGAATTAATCTGCTGTCGGATTTACAAAATGGAAAGAATGCCATCGGAAATGACTAATTCTCCCGATGGTGGTGGTGGTAGTGGTGCCAGAAGTCAAGAAAGTGTAACATTACCCGAGCACAGTGCTTCTTGCAGACGGTATGTCAGTTAACGCTTCGCTGGTTGCTTTATCCATCTGTCCACAGTTGGACATTAAAAAATTAGCTTTATCGGGCGGAGATACTCGTTCACGGTATTGGCTTCGGTCCGCGTGATGGGGCGGTAGGCTGCGCCTCTGCGAGGGCGTCCAACCAGTGCGAGTTGTAATTTTCACACACAAAAGTCCAGAATGAACCCAACGTCTGGTTTTCTTTGGATTTTCTATTCCCCCGCTTACGCGTGGAGTTTTCAATCTTAATATCCGTTATGAGTACTTTCGTCGTTTGTGACTCGTCTGTTCGTCGTCGTTCATACACAGCAGATTCAGAGTACTAGGTCGTGGGATGTGGAGTACATTGTGAATTACATTCGTGGGAACTGCGTCACAGACTTGAATTTAAATAGAGAAAACCATGTTGGCTCGGATTTGGGAAACATTTATCAGAGGCCCGCGCGGAGAGTGAGATAATAATTGCTTCGTGGATTCCTTGACCTGGTTTCTCGAAGAAGGCGGTCAAATGAACAAGTCAAACTCAGATGAACACTCGTGGGAGCAGATATAACGTGTCTTTTTTTTGTGAAAATGCAAGATAGAGAGTGTGAGTCTCCTCTGCTAAGACAGACTTTGTTGCCAATAAAATCACCCAGTTTCATTTTATGAGCTTTCATTCGGACCAAGTTCCATATGCGGAGGTGATTGGAAACGAGCTTTGAAGACGCACTCGATCAAATTGCGTGGTTCCGACCATGTAACCGCTTTCGAATTATGTAAAAGGTTACAAACATCTGGGTAGTTAAATTTTACGCCCAAACATAGTAAAGGTTGGACTATTGGTGAAGTTCATGTATTCCGAGATTTAATCGGCCTTAAAATTAAAACAAATAGCTTATGGAGCAAGAAAGCAGATCCCATTCAACTGTGCAAACTATTTAGGCATAATACATCGCCTACTCGATCTTCGCTACCGTTTTGTGTGAGCGCCTGAAACCATTCGTCAACAACCTGATAGTTTCCGGTTTGTGCGGTGCGGTTTCCTGGGAAGTTCACAAGCGATCACATCTTCATATTACGGCAGATCCTCGAAAAAACCCAAGATATGCAGATCGACACCCACCACCTATTTGTCGACTTTAAGGCCGCATGTGACAGTGTGCCCAGAGACGAGCTATACAACGCGATGTCTACTTTTGACATTCCTGCCAAACTCAACTGGTTGTACGGGATGACGATGGAGAACTCTCGCTGCTCCATCAAGATCGTTAACGAACGCACCGAAACCTTCAATGTCAAGAAAAGGTTTTAGGAAGGGTACGCGCTGTCATGTGATTTTTTTAACATCGTTTTGGGGATGACGATCGTGCAAAACTCACTCGCCAACACAAGACGCACGATCTTCCAAAAATCCGTGCAATCGCTGGCATACGCGGACGACATTGACGTGACTGGTCGAACACAGGGAGCAGTCAATGAAGCCTTTGCTTTAATTGAAATGGATTCGAAAAAAATAGTTATTGCGGTGAATGAGTGCAAATCGAAGTATATCCTTTCATCAAGAAAGGACACACAGTATGGACGACTCGGTCAGAACGTCACCATAGACAGCTACAACTTTGAGGTGGTAAATGACTTCATCTACCTTGGAGCCAAGTTAATAGTACGAACGACACTAGTGCCGAGATTAAAGCCAGAATAACTTTTGCCAACCGCTGTTTCCTTGGCCTGAAGAGGCAATTGAGAAGTAGAGCCCTCTTTTGAAAGATCAAGCTAACATTATATAAGACCTTCATCATTCCTGTCTTACCTAGGAAGCCTGGACTTTTTCAAGAGCTGATAAAGAAGTCCTTGCTTTTTTTTCGAGAGAAAAGTTCTGCGTTCAATCTTTGTGCAGATTTAACGCCTAGGATGGCTAGGCCATACTGCTTCAGCCCGAAGAATCTTCGACACCAAACGCAATAGAAGACGACCACGAAGCCGATGGCGCAGTGGAGAAGGTAATCAACCAACTTGGCGTGTGAAATTGTAGGCAGCTGGCTAAGAATCGTGCCAGCTTCAGAGGCTTTCTAGCTAAGGCCCATTTTCACCTCGGACTGTGCGCCATTAAAAGAGAAGAAGCTTATACAAAATATACATTAAAAATTCTCCTCCAAAGGCTGGTACAAGAAAGTGTTCATAAAAAAGTTCAGAGATCTCATCTCGTAATTTTCCAGACGACTACAGTGTCCATTCACTTCACTGATATCGATATCTTTGATTGGTTTTAGGTAAGTCCATCACAGTCGTCTCGCCTAACGAGATAATTGTCGTTACATGCGGGCAAAAGTTCGACTGAGAATCAGGCGTCTGAATACCGAATGTCCACTGAAGAAATGAGGAATTGTGTGTTAAACGAGATTAAGAGAAAGAACCTTTCTCAAGCCTCTTCTTAAATTGATCCTTGTTCCTCCTACGTGACTCTATATTCGATTGGTTACGAGAGCAGCACTAGCAGAGAAGATGTAGTGTTGTCACCTCGTTACTGTAGGCTCTCTCGATACTAATGACACAATGTCCTTCTATAAGGTCGATGGGAGTCTTAAGATATGGTCTTTCTCTACATTACATAAACTTACACACCTAGCCTCCTCAGCTTGCACATTGGTTTGGCTTCTGGACTTCATCGAGCTCGCGGTTATGTCTTTGCCTCCATTCACCGAATTCGCGAAGAGGACAAATCGTCCAACGTAGAATTTTTCTTTCGATAGTACCTAAAATGAGGTGTGTTGGATTGCTTAACGACCAACCTTTAGTTAGGTAAATTATTATATATAAGATTATATCGGCTGGTCGACTAAATCTAATGTACAAATATTTCTTACTACCTAACCATACATCCCTATTAATAACAACAATACAGTACTTCACATGATCTCACGACTGCACCCAGCGTCCCCTCATAAGATCCTGGACTGTGTATGTGATCTGTCAGGTCAATCGCATTGTTCGGATTTGCCATTGCTCTAATACATGCTCCGGTGTGGAATTGGATTTGGTAGTGGTTTCCTTGAAGCTGGTTAACTCGTACACGAACAGTGAGCCTGTTATATGAGTGCGTATGGATGAACATCAAAAAACGAATAACGAGCTCGTTGCCAAGAACATGAGCGAGAATCGAAATTGAGAACTTAAATCGAAAGTATTGCGTCACGGTGAATATATTAAGTACGTTTGGGACGTTTTTCCAAAACAATTGGATGAATTTCCAGAACCTTACAAAGACTGTAGCTATGTTACTGATAAGTAGCGTGCACTGTTAACTCGTGCTGAGTCGATCATATATATTCGTTACTGAATCACGACTAATCTATTATCGATCCTGTACTTAAACGTTGCTCCCCAATAAATGTCGTTACTGCCACGTTACTTGAGTATAATTCTGTTTCTACTTTTTGTTGTTCAGGCCACTCAAGGGTTGCTTCACTCTCAAATGAACTGGTTACGTATGACGTTTTTGGTGTTAAATTGGATAGTTACCTTGTGTGTATACTTTATTGCTGGGATTTAGAAAAGTGCACTTCATTGAGATCCAATGTTATTCAATTTCTGGCGTGTACTGTTTCAGATTCTTGGTTAAATACCACTAAAAGCGAAAGTAACGATTGTAACTACCAAGGTCATTTTCGTAAATATTGAGAACATGTTTGGTAATACATCCCGTAGAGGGCCAGGGACTAGTTTCTCAGCAAGCGCTCATGTTGTGCGTGAAATTGTTCACTCAGGAGTTAAAGCGACCTACAGTTTGATGCCCACTCCTAAGGGCTACGTTTGAGAAGCTTTTTCTAGACAAAAGTACTTTGTGAGCATTGTCAGTGACTGGAAAGAGGTGAAAAGTATTGATTGGTAGTGGTTAATGCGTTGGGGTCGACGTAAGTACCCACAACGCCACGTCCCACACACGTCACTAGTGTTCAGATCAACTAACGTTACATCAACAGATCCTCTGGCAACTATTATCGGTTCAAGAACGAATGCAAGTGAATTCGTTTGGTCCAACATACACCCGTGTGGTTCCACCAAAACTAGGTTTCATCACAATCAATTTGCATGTCAGTTGAAGAAATTTCTCACGGCCGAATAATGTCAACTCAACTCATCCCCAAGTCGCACTTCACCAAAAAAGTGTACATCAACAAACAAATCATAACCTTGACGTTGAAGAACAACATTCAAAACGAAATTGCTGTGATAACACAAGGAGTCTGCGCAACTGTTGTGAAAGAGATGATTTAACAGAGATCACCCGTGGGCCACAGCCATCGGCACCCACTTGACCGAGATGGTATTCCATACAGTTGAGGACCTTTCGCTTTTATTATCATTAAAATTGATTCAAGACAACAACCTTATTGTCATCCATCCCTCAACCCTACGTACATCTGTTCCGACTGAATGACTCACCTCAAGTGCCACAAAAGTAACTAAAATATGCACTAAATGAGCAACGGCAATCTAATGCATTTGCATAACAGTGTAACAGTAGCCCAAACGTTTCGCAAAGAAGCGAAACAATGCAATTCCTAAACCGCGGGACGTACATATTTGGGCCTCAATTTGCGAATGACGGAATGGCTTAATTTATGCATGAGCCGCATGTGCAGAGCACGGTGCATATATCTTGTAAGCCAAAGTCACCGTCGTAGCACGTCCATTGGTAATCGGAACGTATCCGCGAGTGGTTAAGACGTGTGGGCAAACACGAGGGGATTTCTTTTGATTAACCGCACACATTGTGTGCGAAGTGTCGGTTTGATTGATATCAGCAACTGAACTCTCTTTGTGGTTTTATTGCGTATCCCAATAGGGAAACGATTTTTTTTAATTTTTTTCGCAATATGTTTTCTTCAAAATGCATCATAATCAGTGTGACATAAGTGACAACAATAAATTGAAAATAGATATTTATGCACCGGTAGTATAATTAATCACGATTAATAAAGAAGTCGGATAATATTGGTGCGCAACCGAATGTTGTCATAAATTAGGCTGTCTGTATAGGACAGCATGAATAGATTTGCGTAGTTTTGACAGTCGTCAGGTTCTGCATGATGACAGTTATTGCTGCTCTACCAAGATCGGTAACGAACTAACCGAGAGTGTCAATGTGAATAAAAAGTTCAGGCGCTGCGCGCTGTAATCTATTTTTTCTAAGTATCGTACTTTAGAAGGTCCTACACTCACTCTCCGTGACAAGAAGCACGATAGTCCTTACAATTGCTACGACACCCTGACGACATTGACGTGATGGGCAGAACACAACCGAACACAAACCATATGCCCAAAGCCACATTACAAATTATGATAAGAATAGCTCAGAGTACCCGTATAACATGAGTAGGTTAGATGTAAGAGCATTCGTTAAGTATTCGTTAAGTTAGTTGAGCTAGTTTTAAGCATTTTTGTATAGCATGCACAAAAGTAAGTAAATTGAAACAAAAAGCACGGTAAGCCCATGAAGCATTTGTTGGCACCAAGACTAGCTATGTTGGCACATGGCCAACATATGTAGCTCCTGCCCGAAGAGTCTTCGACCCCCTGCCAGTGGAACACAGAAGTCCTGAATCTGAATGGTGAACTCATGCGAAGCGCTGGCTTGAGAAGCTTGTTGGTTGAAGCCCAAGTTCACATCGACAATAGCGACATACGAAGAAGAACAAAAATGCTTGGATGTTTTACTTTTTCTTCACTTTCTCCATCGTTTGGTGACGAGTCCAGCCTCTTCAGGAGCGACTTGTATTATGCACGCTATTGTTCGTTCACTATGGTCTTCGGTTGTATGCCTACTTCTGCAGAATTTGTTATTGTCCGTACCCTCCGGTTCCGAAGATTATTGGGTAAGTGTGCTAGTGCCTCACAAGATCTCAATATGTGTTCTGAAATTTTATGCCGAGATATTCTTTTGATGCTCCTAGTTTTCTTGCTAGGTCTGTTGCGAGCCTTCAAATCTCTTCCGGTAATGTTGACCTAAGAGTTTCTTGGCCTCTTTCATGCCATAAGAGTGGTTAGTGCTGTCTCCCACGTTTCCTTCTTTCTAATTCGCTCAAATCTTCTCAAATCTCCCACAGCGCTGAATGGTTAGCGGCCGATAAAAGGTGCCTCAGTTCCTTTTCTAGTGAGGAAGTCGGCCACATGAATATTATTCTATTCCTGTATGCCCAGGTAATCAGTAAGGTTTTACTCTGTTACTCTGCTTCAAAAGATTCTGTAGACATTCCCATACAAGTTTGAATTTAACGATGTGGGAATTAAGTGCCAGGACAGCGGCACGATCATCCGCCCTTTGTATAGTTCCCGTCAAGATATATTTGAGAGCATCCGTCTAAAACAATGGCTTCTGCCTGAAAGATGCTGGTGCGATTGGCCATGGATTCGTACTACTTAGTCCGTGGTCCAAATACATTTAACCGCTATTGTTCCTTCCGAATTCCACTGACGGAATGAAAGTACAAGCATTTTACGTACAAAGATAATTTCTTTATTAAGTTGATTCGAAGACAGGCAGTGAGCGAACCATAACTTCTACTACATAAATATTTGATATCTGGTTTGGTTAGCAAGTCGCAGCTTTAAATACACTTCTCATAACTCATGACTCACAATTTATTCCTTTGAAATGACGACTTTGCTTTAAAGAAATGTTAACTTTCAGCCATGGTGATCTTTACTGGTTAAGCAGAGAAACCTCTTCAGTTGGTAATAATTCCATTTTACAAATTATTCTTCATGAGGCGTTACTGATACTAATTTCATGTGGGTGACTCAACCAACGCGGATTTCTATTCCTTTTCGGAATACATCTAAATCTGCTCTCAGAAGACTGTCAGTATAAATGAATGGCCGATCGAAGCCGCTCGATTGAACCAGTGATTGAATTGTAATCCGCCGAAATAATGTCACTAATCCACGTCGCATGTGTAATTTCAAAGGTAACTCAGGCGAGTCTTTTTAGTTCGCTAAAACCGGGTTTCTCTGTATGATGCAAGTCTTCCAAACTTTGGCAAGACAAATCATATCAAAGTTCTCAAGAGTTTTCATATCACGTCGAAGTAGTCTTACGTACACTGTGGCTAAACATGATGCTCCATCCAAACCAATGTTAACGAGAACTGTCGCCAAAGCGGTGGCTGTGGTAGAAGAATCAATTCAAGTCCTTCATTGAAACATAATCTTATGAAATGATTTCTTGTACCTCTGATCTCGCTACCAAGTGAAGGGACCATTGGTTGTATCAAACCTTAGTCTTGCAAAATGCATTTCTCGAATCACCCTCCATATGACTACAAATTGCCATCATTGTGGCAGCTTTCTCCAATCAAATGACATGCGAAGTGGGAAGCATCAATGTCACATAGGAAATGCGAGACAATGGCGTCCGCATAACACAACGCATAGCATTTCTCCAGCATCAGCCGTGCAACATCTGCACGTAAATAAATATTGTCTTTCAGTCGGTTGTGATTCGATTCAACCATTTCCCCAACTAGTTTCCGTTTTTATGTTAATTACTCGTACCACCCAAAGCACACGCACATCTACTAATTATGCACCGCAAACTATTCCCATCGTCTTAGCCAAGACCGCTGCGGGCGTCGGATCGTTTTACATTTCCGTCATTCGAGTGATGTAAGCGCGCAGCCCAACTTTGCGTCAACATTCAAAACCAAACCTCATTTTGACAGTTGCGTATGCCGGATCGTGGATGTGCAGCGCCTTCCACGACATTAATTATGATTCAATCAACTTTTCCCTCGGTCCAGGGGAAAGACGACACGATACGAGTGTGCCCCTCCAACCAGAACCAGCCACACCGAGTATTGCACGCTAAAATGTCACATATCGGAATCGACTCGCAGCGACCACCACTTGTCGTCGCTGGCTACCATTTACGTGTACTCTCCAGCGCGGCCGGTAATTAATTGCCGAGGTTTTCGTTGAATAAAACAGTTTCTTTTTCACTTAAGCTCTGTTTTTTGCTTTTTGCGGCTTATGAGGTGGAGCTGGGAGCTAATAGCGTTTCGCAGCTGAACGCGCCGCTTGCCCAACAGACGAGCGTGTTCGGTGATAGATTGATGCTATTACATTCAAGCCGCGGACCGTACGGAGTGGTTTAGCAATACTTTATTTATTAGCATGTGGTTGATGGGCGATGAAGGAGAGATGGATGCACGTCAGGCAGCCGCACATACACATACGATGCACCGCGGTAAACCAGAAAAGTTTAGACGCGGTAACCTTTTTACAGCGCTGATTCCATTAGCGCTGATTTTGTTTGCGAAATGTGGTGAAGTCATCACAAGAAAAACAATCGAAGTTAAGTTGCCTGAATTACGGGTAATTTCTTGAAGATAACTTATTTTAATTGCGCACCCTTCGTCATGATAACCTCATATCGAATTATTGGAGGAAGTTGCGAAAAGGCAATGAATGTGTATTTTGACCACGTAAACAACAACTGAGGGGAAAGTTCCGTCAACTCTGACTCAGCCACATCGAGCGCTTGAACACCAATGCTTCGGCTATGAGGGCCTTCAGATCCGATCCTATTGGTAAGAGAAGGCGAGAATAATTGAATCTCTGGGATAAAGGAAGACAGCATAGCCTTAATGATGATTGGAAGCATGACGCTCAGGACCATCATCGATGGGCCGCTGGTATTACTCAGATTCATATAAAAGTATAACAAACTATTGTTCGCATGTATAGAGGCGATTTCTCACAGGAGTCCTAATTGATCATCTCTAAAGTCGATAGCCACTACAGAATCTTTTCAAATAATGGCGAGAGTCATTGATTTCACATTTTGGCGAACTTGGGGAACGTATTTAAGTAGGTGTTAAAAAAAGAGCGCTTAAGACTTCCTGAGTAATAAACATGCATTAATATATATGCCATTCCCAGGGATCAAATATGATGCGTTCACATGATCGCTAAATAAAGAACAAAACCACTTGAGTTTGGATGTCACAGTGGGAGATGGTAAAACATAAACTAACCACTTGAGCTCAGCGTCTAACAATAGGTGACTATTTTAATGACATGTTGATATTCCTACGGCGACAAACCAAGTCTCCAAAAGAAAGAGAACGAGACACATCCTCAAAGTGTTAAGTTAATTGTTAATAAATGTAAACACCGAATTTGTGTGTAGCGTTGTGGGTATGTGCGTCGACCCCAACCTCGGCTTCGTAGGTTCGATTCCAGCTCTGAGCGACAAAAATAATTTTCACGACCCCAACTCTTTCGCGTCACTGACACTGCTCAAAGAGTATTTCCTGTCTAGAAAAAGCTTCTCAAACTTGGCCGTTCGGAGTCGGCGTAAAACTGTAGCGCCACCCATATTATATATATAAACACCGAATTTCCTCAACGATTAATGTGCCTTCTTTCTTGAACACGAGTGATCACGAACATTATCCGACCGATTTCTTGGTTCCAGTAAGTGTTATGCAGAAGTGTTACTAGATGTCTGCGATGATTGAGTAGAATCCAAGAGGGTGTAGGGATCAATAGCGTATATGCGGTGTTTTTTTGAGTTAATATCAGAATTCATATACCACAGAGGCCATATCCAATCTGGAACATACGCAACCTACCTACCGCGCTTCATCAAAATCTGACCATCTATTGAAGAGGTAGATTTTCGCAAGCGCTATCGTATCTGGTCTTAACTCATAACATTAGCGACTCTCATATCTTCCGTGTTGCTGATAAACCTCTCCCTGCGGACCTTGCATAAATATATAGGTCCCTTCAACAGAAGCTCGAAAAACATGAATAATTATTGCACAAGCTTTGCCTAGATCCACCTAAGGCAATCCAGCATTATTTGGAAATATGATGGTGCAGCTGACCAGAATATTGCAACTTTCTGCACTAAGGTGTATCATTTGTCTGTTTTTGTTACAGAAGTCAAATTGTGATTCAAATTCATGAAAATGGTTTTAACTGAGGAGTAAAGGTGTGACCCTGTTGGTGTACAAGCTAAACAATTTTGACTGCTCTCTACTCTCAAATAAACGGCTTGATGGGGAGTTGGTTGAGGGCCTGCCCTTGGTTATAGGGGCCACCGGTTTGAATCCCAGTGAAAGAAAAGTTTTTCTAGACAGTAAATACTGGTTGATAGGAACAATAACACCAGTACCGAGATCAAGCGCAGAATTACTCTTGCCAATCGCTGCTTCATTGGGCTCAAGAGGCGAGAATTACGGAACAGAGCCATTTATCGAAACACCAAAGTTGACTTCATATAAAACTGCGATCATATCTGTCCTACTCCATGCCGCAGAGACATGAACTCTATTGAAAGAGAATGAAGAAGCTCTTGGTTGTCTTGAGAGAAAAGTTTTGCGTGTGATCTTTGGTCTTGTTTGCTTTGATGGTGTCAGGAGGAGAAAATTCAACCACGAATTGTACGGGCTGTACAGCGGCATGCACCTAGTTAATCGTCTTCGGATCCAACGCTTAAGATGGCTACGTCATGTAGAGTGAATGGAGTCTTCGATACCGAGACATTGGGACAGCGCAACAGAGGATGTCCTCGAACGAGATGGCGCACACAAGTGGAAAAGGACCTCAACCAACTGGGTGTGCACAGCTATACGCAGCTGGCGAAAAATCGTGCTAATTGTACAGGCATGTTGGTTGAGGCCCAGATCCACCCCAAGAAGAAATACTCTTTGAGCATAGTGACTCGAAAAAGGTCGAACATACGACGTTGAGATTCAAGTGCGTTGGAGTCGGTACTGGGTATCACATATCACTCGTAGTATTACATATATCAGCTATGCTCAAGTGGCAACTAAACAAAATCTGCCTGCAATGTACATTTCACGCGACTTTGTCTTTGGCAACCTATGCACTTTTCCGACCAGGATTTGCAGACCTGTCGATGTTCTTTCTCCAGAGTCCGCTTAAAATTTGAGCCTGGTCGACCCGACATCGAACTTTTTGCGGTGTCCAAGTGAATGTCATCTCTCCGATGTCCGTTGCCCGCTTCCATAAGCTCCACTTTCGATATTATTTCTCTGCTGCAATTGGTTTCAGTGAAGCTCTACGCAGCAGCTATTCGCCTGTTGTCCATTCCGACCAGAGTACCTTCAAAATTCGTCTTAAGCATTTATGGACAGTGATCTGATGCTTGCGAGTAATGATATTGTTTGTCTTTCAATATTCGTATCGGTACAGGAATTCGGATTGCACGTTGGAATTGCATATCCGAATGTTGCGTGAGGTGGAGAGCCGCTTGGATCTCCAGACGCTGCCAAGCAAGAAGTAAGCTTGGGAGGTCTTATTTATTGCAAACACGGAGTGAGTTTTGGCACCTATATCATCGCACAAAGTGCTGCAGCGGTTGCAGAATTCATTGACATCCTCAATTGAGCACCCGCCCAGTAAGAGAGTTGCTTCATATCTAAGGCAGATTTTGCAGTTTCGTCTTGTCTTGCCTACGTGGATTTTCAGACCAGCTCTTCTGGCGCTGAGGTCCAGAGCGTGCAGTTTTCCAGAAAGCCGACTAAGGAGTTGAATACGAGACATATCTCGTCGGGTGGACTCAAGCTTAGTCGCTCGGAGTCGGCATAAAACTATAGGTCCCTTCCAAACCGCACAACACTAGTGGTTGCTGAGAAGCTAAACCCAGGCAGTACGGCCACTCAGTTTCTTATTATCATCAACTGGAGCTCCTATGCCTTCACTGAGTTCTCCAATGGGGCCATCACCAAGGCCACCGAATGCCCGCTTGCCAAATCCATCAAACCGCCTTCTTACTCGATTAACAACATTTTCCTCCAGACCAAGCAGTCTATCACAAAGAGAACATTTTGATGAAGCCTGTTATCGGTGGGCACCGCGTCAGCACTTCAATTTCACACTTGTTCTCATTCCTCAGTTCGAAAGGGTTGCTCTCATTCACCAAGCCCAAAGCGACCGACATGACTCGTATGACTGTCTAATTTACGTCAATATTGAATGTGAAAGTAATAAGCTCATCTGCTTGCCTCCAGTGTGTCAGGTGAATATCTTCCAGTAACATACATTTCCATTTCACCTGTAACAAGTTCCTCCATTTATGAAACCCAAGACTCCACAGTTGCCTTTCAGTAGGTTTTCGTTTTTGTCCACACTTGGGCTCATCTCAAAATGGTCCAAAACAGCATTCCATTTCTGGATGTTCGGAAGAAATTTGTAAAAAAAACCCCCCATCATCACCACAAAACTTGATCAGTGCGAAGTCAACAAAAGAAGTCAACACCTTTGCCGACGCAAACGAGTCGTGGTCCACTCTTATGTAAGACCTGTCTGTAGGCCTACCAATATTTGACATCTTTCAGATGTTTCCAAATCACGCAGTTAACGTCGATGAAGTGAGACATGCGACGAGCGACAAACATTAAAAGTAAATAAAGCCCGAGCTTTACATTTTTCCCCCCTTCATTTACGAGCGCTGCTGAGCAGTCGGCGATTCTGAAACTCGTTTCACCAAACACACAATCGGTTAGATTGTTGTATCCATAAAACGCTGAGGTGTACATGGTCGTCATGCATTTCTGTGTATTTATGTCTTTTTTTTATTTTTCCTTCTGCTTCTACGGACCATCTCCTATTTAGCTTAAAGCAGGTCGATCAAGTCGCTTCATGGAGTCTGCATTTATACCCAGACGTTAAGTAAATAAAGATACAGCGTTGAGATACACCTAACTGTTAAACTTGTTGCTTAAGAATAGCCATCCCATGCTGATGATGATAACTTCATATCTAGGAATGTGCCATTAAGTATGAGTCTAATAGTTGCGAAAATTGCTCACAGATACGCTGCTGACACGAATGGGTGTACGTCCGTGGGGATGTGTGCACACACTACAGACGTCAGCAAGAGGAACTCAATTGGAAGTGAGTCTATTTAGTGGTTTAGGTCTGGTTCAGTGAATGGGGGCGATGCAGGGGATATTAGCGTGATCAGTTTGGGTTCTTTTGAAATGAGATCTGGGAAATCGCTCGGCATACATGCGATGATTTAATTTCCGCATTTCTAATGCATTGCGCCATGCTAGGGAGAGCATCGTTGCATGGACTGGAAATTGGTGCGCACGTAACAGTGGGAAAATTATGAATTGCAGGAACAGAACGATTTATGTTCAATTAATTGGTTTTTTTTTTCGAGTAATTATGTCAACATTTTGATCGAAAATATAGGCTCTGCTCGAAAAATTAGGCTTCACGAGAGGCAGTTTCTACTGTTCAAAGCAGACCTACCGGGAGGAGATGCATAGATCATAATCCATATCATTTAGTAGCCAAACCATCTGCAGACGACTTAATGAATCCTCTCTGATCGACCAGTTTAAGCCGTGCTTACGAAAAAATATATTACATCCTGACCGCACTTACTTACAAAAGCAATGGAATGCAAATGAATGGAGGAATTTGTTATTGTGTAGCAAGTCTAAATCGAAACGTTTCATATTTTATTGAAGGTTCATGTGTGGCGCCCAAGCAAGAGTTGATGCTCAAACATGGTGACGAGTTCATTATGGCGTGGGCTGCATTCACATGACATGGCGTAGGTTTGGTTATGGAAAACGCTACCAGAATAGATCAGCACTAGTATAAGAAGATATAATATCAGCTAACGCTTTCGTGCCATTGAATAAAACGCTTGTACGTAACAATGCACAATGACATCAAGTACAGATAATCCGCGTTCTTTAGTTTAATAAATGTCTTACGATCGCCTCCACAAGGTCGTGACCAAAATGCAACCGGGAAACTCAGAAACTGCCAACCAGGCATATATTATTGCCGTAGTGCCCAGTATCTAGTAGGACCAAGAAATGTGATCAGCAAATCATCTCCTTCGGCGAATCCTGTTTTTAGCTAAGAACCCATTTCGTAGTAGAATCGAACAGAATTCACAAGCTTCTTGGTGCTATTTATTGTATTTATTGTATATCGTTGTGGGTATGTGCGTCGACCACCCTCGACGTCGTAGGTTCGTCTCTGTGCGACGAAAACAATTTTCACGACCCCACCTCTTTCGAGTCACTAATGCTCAAAGAGTATTTCCTGTCTAGAAAAAGCTTCTCAAACTTGGCCGTAGGGAGTCGGCATAAAACTGTAGGTCCCTTCCACCCGTAAGAGAACCATAGCACGCACAACACGAGTGGTTGCTGAGAAGCTAGGCCTTGGCCCTCTACGGGCTGTAGCGCCACCCATATTATTATTATTATTATATCGTTGCAACTTATTTATTTTGGAAATGACGAGGGAGACACGACTTTCTTGGTCCAGAGCCCGACAAGATCAGCATTCCCGATTTGTGGCTCCAAAAACACGCCACAAACCCATACGCAACGGTTAACAGCTCTCAGGTCGCGTTGGTTCTTCTCGCCGTAATCATGTCACTAGACACCACTCGACAGAGGCTGCACAGAACGCCAACGAGCAAACCTTTTTGGATGAGTACGAGGCCAACTTTCATGACGCGATAAATATTTAATGTAGATATTCATGTCGAATGTAGCTTTAAAATAAAGTGCGAATCGATTTCATAACTAAGACCGTTAATGATGTATTCAAATCTATTGTCTTCTTCAAATATTACCCTTGGATGAACCGTCAACTGAATTAAAAAATTTGTTCAATTCTGGTTACGACAAATACACATAAAACTCTCCAGGAAAGGCTTCACAAACTTAGCTGTTAGGAGTCGACATTTAACTGTGAGTCCCTTCCAATCCTCAGAGAACAATAACACGCACAATGGGAGTCATTCTCATCATTTTTGTACCAGCATGTGGTGATCCCTCGCAGGGCTCTAAGGTTTCAAGCAGAGAAATCACCAAATAGTCAGTACTAACCAGTTATAAAAGACTGCAACGAATATTAGTTGAAGTCACGAGGACTGCATCGACAATTTATGAAGTCCCAAAGACTTCAAATAAATGCGGATGACTTCAAGTGAATGGTAAAGACTTTAAAGTGACTTCAGTGAATGCATTGTCAGTCGATAGACTTGCATTCAATTGATTTCATATCAAAAGACTGCTCGTAAAGATTGATCCAAACAAGACTTCAAATAGAATGGTGACTTCGATGCTGAAGTCCAGAAGTTCCAAATGAAGTCAAGTGATTGAATCACAAAACAGATAATTCTTTCCTTAAATTCAAAGATTGCAGTCTTTTACAACTCTGATGCTAACTTACTAGCCCTTGTGGGTTCTGGTAGTAAGCCCAGTGATCAAGTTATGAGCCGCGATCATCGCTCTGGCAGTATGCCCTCGAATCGACATTAACAGGAAGTTGTATCAGTTTCGCCCTCTTGTGTAGGACCTATTTGGAGTAGAATTTTTCTGTACTGCGACTCTGCCCTTTTGTAAAGGCAAAGGCAAGCCATGAGCCCTCTCAAACACCCGAATCTTTTTCATTAATCTTGCACTCACGGTGAACAACACGGGACAGCCTAGATGAGCATTGGCCGTATGAGGGCCATGTAGCAGATTACCTTTACCCTCGCATGGAGTTGGCTGTGGTAAAACAGTCTCTTTGTAAGAGCGAAGGCGCCTGGGACCCTGGGCAGAGCAGCATCTATCTATCTGTTTGTTAAAATATAGGTACTGATCTAGCCAGGTCCCAAGGTATCTGACTACAATCCTTTGCGCCAGTGGTTGCCTGTGCCGTCCAACAATTGAGAATTTTCGCCAATTCTTGTTCATATCCGCCGGAGCTTTATACAACGGCGTCCTGAACAGAATGGTTTCCGACTTCTTAAAGTTGATATTCAACTTCCAGTTATCGCAATCCCTCATGAATGAGTCGAAGTCACCCTGCGCCAGCGTAGTGATGTTCTCGATCTTTTCGCCTGATTTGTACACGATCAAGTCGTCGGAATACGCAATTGCGTGAGGAAGAAGAACTTATTAGATCGCTCAAAAAAATGTTGAACAGGATCGGATTTATCGAATTAACGGCAAATCCGCGCATTTTACTTCAAAAGTACCTTTAGAGGTCATGTTGCCATTTTTGACGACGAACCGCCTAGGTAGGTAAGCATATTATATAGTACGTACAGCAGTGGTCTACAGCTTGTAGAAAAGTCTTTCTAACTATACGGCCTTCTCCAGGTCAATCAAGCAGGCCCCCGCACATCGTTTCTGGCTCTTGTTTCATTAGTTATCCGACACCAGTCCCTACGCGGCATGAGTAGGACCTTACTCCGCTCTGACGAATTGGTTATCCGAGATTATACATATGTTTGTCCTCTGCCCAGCTGATCAGAGCTCTACTTATTACCTTATCGAATACCTTGCTGATGTTCGGAAGGAGACTAATTGACCGGAGAACCGAAAGAGATGGCGCCGAAAAGATAATTGTTTGACTTATTGAGTTATTGAGTCGATGCACATACTAACGCCACGGCCACAACTTTCAGAAAATACCAAGCTTTGAGCACAAGTCGGTGAAACTTTTCCTAGCAGGGCAAGCCAACTTTTTTAAGGTGGCATTTGTATAAATTCTGGGGCTGTTTTATTTATGCTCTTTTTCTTCAAATATGAAGTGTAAACCTGGGCACTTTCATTGTTCTATCCTTCAGAACTTTGGTTGAAACCGACGTCGTTTGGGTCCTAGTGTCACAAACGAGCATAGAAAGGGAAAAATAAAAGAAACTAGCTTCTTGAACAAATTATGTAAACAATGGGACATCAGAAACAGTCGAATTAAGAGACATTTTTCAGCGTTGCCACACTGTACATCGTGGGTTTCGTAATGCTCTTGTAGTATCAGAATTTGTGGAACTCAATGCGTGATGAGTATTGTAGGTGATCTTCTCGCGATCAGCCGTGATGACAGCTAAAACCACTGTCAGAAGTGGGATGAACAAAATGTCATAAGTCCCAGAATGTAGATTTGGATCGCACAGGTCCGCACAGTACCTTTTTTACCTTTTGATGATCACAATCTCGTGCGTGATCAGATCATCAACGAAGTTAGACTCGGTGTTTTAAAATACAAAGCGCGTGCCCTTGACTCGGTTTCTCAACAAAATTCACCCACTTTTGAATGTAAAGCGGTCACGATCAGTTTCGATCGAAAAGTGCGTATGTGCCAGCACGCCCGAGAAGGTCAATCACCCGAAATGCTGTTCCACACATTCCACTCATGCTGATTAAAATATGAATAAATGCAAAATTAAATTTCAAAACCCGTCTGCTGTCATAATTGCGACTACTTCTTGCGTGAATTTTGGGCCACGCTTTATTTCCTGTTACCAGCCACTTCCGGTAGTCCGGCAACTTACCGCCATTAGTTATTAAGTTCATGACCACCCATTACCGTCGCTTGATTCCTGGCTTTCCCTTTCCCACCGTGCCCTCAATCATTCCGAAATAACTCATAAATTTCCGACACAACACCTCTGAGGTGAATCCCAATTTCCTATTTCAAGTGCGGTTTTGGCTTTTCCTAGCATCAATGACCACCCACTGAAAAGCCGCGTGGTGGCAGGCACTCCACATTGAATCATAGCGCTGCATATAGAAGAAAAATGATTCCGCATTTCAGGGGTTACAGAAGCGTGAAGTTTCTTTTTCCCCATTATCTCGAAATTGAAAAACGTTTGCTCGCAACGCATTGAGGATGGAGGAAAGTTTGATGAAAATTTCTCTTGTGCCATCTTTTCAGCTGTCTCGAGCTTGGTGTGTGCGTTTGTGTAGCATGTGCGCTAATCACCCGAAAGCCTCGATGACGCTATGCTTCCTTGATTGTGGTTTATTTGTCGTGATACGCGTTACACACGTATTGATTGAATTTCGCAAACACGATTTACAATCTTGTTATTCAATTACGGTTATGTGACACGGGGGAATTGTGGAAGAGGAGGAACGTGTGACGACGACCTCGACTGGTTACCCTTTGTTGGATATTGTCATGGAAAAAGAGCGTTTGGAATTGATTTGGATTTATATTTGGCGGAACTTGTTAAGGAGGTCACATACGATCGGACGGACTGTGGGATTGTTTGAAATGACGCATTTAAGTGGTTTTGAGGACATCAACGCAAGTAGTGAGTAATCGCATGATACTCCGCATGGCGAATCTGCACAACTTAAGCAGATATACTCTGAACTCGGCCAATGTGCAGATTTATACGCTTATGTCATAATTGACTAGATGGTTCCATCAACTTTTAAATGATTGAAGCGGGGAAAAGTGCCTGTTTGACTGCTCTGAATTATCATCGATATTATCGTGCGGCGGTCTTCCGTCAATTGTGCATCCCTCCGTTTGTGCAGTTTCGGGGATCTCTTTACAGACTCCTTCTCTCATTTGTCTGAAGATTTTGCGGGAGCTCATGCCATAAATTGTCGTCATGATAATCTCGTAAGAGTTGTCCTATGGGTATGTAGCTGAAGAGCCTCAATGATTACCGACTCGGTCGATGACATACACAATGCTTACTGCACCTAAAATCGGGAGGCACACAGATTTGAATGACGATGTGGTCTTGACGGTTTCATCGCCCATTTTCATTGGTACAAACAGAGGGCTTCCGTGATCGCGAACACAAGCTGCCGATATGATATTTTGGGTTCGGTTAGGCTGCCAGAGAAATTGCGAACCATGGTTGGTCCAATTTGATATCCATACTGATCTAATTCTGTGATAGTGTCGTTAATTTGATCCCAACGGCCAGATTGGACTAGATTTGAAAACCATATAAAACCATACTGGCCTTGCTTTCATCGAGATTCGAACCGTGCAGCCGACGAACCAATGTCAGGCACTCAACCAACTTCGCCATCCAGCCGGGAGTTACGCCGTGATAGGGAGAGAAACGCAGCAATACACTACGAATTTAACCTTGAGCAGCTACAAAGGTCATGCGTCCAGCTTCGAGACAAGTGTCACCAAGAAATTGAGGCAATACCTCGATTCCGACTCCATCTGTTCGGCGTGGTTGAACCTAGTCGAACAACTTGAATTAAAGCCAATGGAAAAAGCCAAAATCGAGTGATCTCCAGAATTCCCGTGCATCATTGCTCCCTTAAGTGGATCATGCAGGTCCACGTGTTCATAGCACTAGATGCTCGTTGAGTCTTAATATAGTCAACTGAAGAAGAATTTAACATGAATTTGGAACGTTTTCGTAAGTTGTTCATCCTCAGAAGAACGTGTGGTGTGTGGATTTAATTTTAAAAAACTGTAGCTTACGTAGTACCAAAGGACAAGTTTTTCACAGTGGAGAATGACCCAGCGGGCTCTTAGCAATCATAGCAAATAATAATATGTGCGTCGTCTCCGGCGTACATCACGGCACCACATTTTTTTTCACTGGTCTGTCGACTGTTAATATAATAATAATACAATAATAATATGGGTGGCGCTACAGCCCGTAGGGGGCTAGAGCCTAGCTTTTCAGCAACCACTCGTGGTGTGCGTGCTATTGTTCTCTCACGAGTGGAAGGGACCTACAGTTTTATGCCGAATCCGAACGGCCAAGTTTGAGAAGCTATTGTAGGAAGCAGGATGATGTTTAGCTATTAGCGGAATACATACAAAATATTAGATCCACGCAGAAGTAACTTGATTGGCAAATAAGGGCCACTCTGAATGACCATTGCCGATGTCTTGAGAAAAACGATACCGTGGAGAAAGGATGTGGGTTTGATTTGAAAAGACGCGATTTCTTTCATTTAATGTTCATTTGAAGGCACTCCTGGACAAATGTAACTTCTTCAAATGATCTTAGAATAGTAGTTGTCTGCAGTTGGTAGAAATCCACATTTTGCTTTAATTTGCCACCTAGGTCTTTCTCTTCAGCCAAATAAACTCTATTTAATGAAGGTTTGTCTAAATTGCAATTTTTTTATCATGTTTGCGAGGAACATAAGTAAGTGTAACCAGATGTTTGCAGATCCATCACTAACTCCCGAACATTTTTTTTTAATTACTCTATGCGAAACCAATTTTTTGTATTCCCACATTCGGATTGTACAAGGCCATTCACATTCACCTTGAGATGGTTAAATTGTAGCGTTAATCGACCCAACGCGGTGGGAACTAGAAAATTGCAAATGAAAAAATGGTAGTCAAGTCTTGGATAACAGACTAACAAGTTGACTTGGAGGTTGTTGTGGCATTATTCACTCTTAAGATGAGTGATGATTCAAACCAATTTGTGGTATATGCGACTAGAGCGGCTAAGCCGATATTACGTAAATAAGAGGGACTAATAACTTACAACACGGGTTCGGCCAAAAGAAGATCAAAGGCATGTACCATTGTCTCTCTTCCAAGCAATCATAATTGTGCTGTCACAGACCTCCAGAGCCGAGGTCTATGCGCTCAACGACAATGCTACATCGCACCAGATTGAGATCGGTCTGCTCTCAAATGACTTGAAACAACTGTCTTTACGCATAATAATAATAGTATAGATGTGCCTGGCGCTACAGCCCGCAGAGGGCCAGGGGCTAGCTTCTCAGCAACCACTAGTGCTTTGCGTGCTATTGTTCTCTCACGATTGGAAGGGACCTTAAGGCGTTTTACTCCGAACGTGCAAATTTGCGAAGCTTTTTCTACTTTTGGGTACCTTTGGTGACTCGAAAGAGGTTGGGCCGTGAAAATTGTTTTGACCAAAAATTTGACCAAAAATCGAACCCAGACGTCGAGGTTCAACGACATACACACAAGACCAGGGTCTTTACGCATGTCTAGTGCAAAAATTGTCCATTTACCGATGACCTCATTTTGCTTCAACAGATTGACGTTTCACCTCGGGCTATGCTTCGTCATAACGATAAATAAACTGTATAGAGCCAAAGTTTGATATTGATTATCTCGTAGATCTACACGAGAAGACAGTTTTCTTCACTCGTAAGCGATCCCATGAGCACGAGGATAAAAGCGCCGGTCAATGAAAAGGGAAATAAACGTGTAGCGGACTACACGATTAGAATATCATACGCAGTGTCTTCACATCATTTCTGGATATGAAGCAGCCAACTTATGTGCGTGCTGGGACAGTGTGACTACGAAATGGATGAACTAGCTGGGAAGGGCACTGATTTCGTACGTTTTTCGGATCTTATCAGAATCATAACCGACACTGCTCCATTAAAAAACAGACCTCATCTCAGGCGAAATTAATAAAAATTCCCAGCAACTGAAAGAATCATTATAGACGGTAGTTTGTTGCCAATACTTGCAGCACACAACATTTTATTCAAATGCCGTCAGTCAGTCAAAACCAGGAAGTAGTCTTCACTTAGATATCCCATCTATTCACAACAAATTGCATAAAACAATGATAAATTAAAAATACTTTGCTCATCATCCAGTGCCAAACGGAATCTACAAATAAAACAACTCTGAGATATTCAATCAGTACGAACGGTACGAACAGAGAATCGCAGACGCACAAAATATTTATTTCGCGATGCTAGGCAATGACTCTGAAAGGTTTGCTAATTACAAGTTTTTTATTGCTAAACGCACATTTATGCGAGGTCTTCGTGGTAATCTGTCTCGTTTTATCTTCCTACTTTTTTCTGCTGTGCGACTAGATACGGCTGGGAATTAATGCTTGAGCCAAACTGTGGGAAACCATGACTAATTTGGTTGACATGAAGATGCTTCAGAGGAGCATAAAATACAGTGATTCTCAATTGAAAGTCATCAACCTTAATTCTGTGATTGCATATCTCAGTGGATTTCCTATTTGTTTTCTGTGCTCTTTGGTGTTCAATTAATTTCATGAATGCATGTAAGGGTCTGCTTTTAAATAATGCTTAACTTGTCGCTTAAATTACCGTAAATTAAACAAAACTGATGAAAATACTATGGTTCTGACCTAAAAGCCGCAGGCTCATACTGCTGTTAAAGCATGTCTTGATTTAGCACATAAGCTTTGAACAGCACTCGATATATCTAAGAAGACTCAGAGATTTCGTTTACCTCTTAACAGCTTGTATAGAAGCTATTTTGTGAACGAACTTACATAACATTTTGTAACAACTTGAACCTAGCTAAGTTAACTTAAGCTCAGCTTCTTCCCCATATAACTGGCCATGCAAAGCAAAAGACGGACTTCCAGTGATTGTAACCGCTGCCTATGTTGAACAACTCCTTGGATTGCCGGAACTACCAGCTGGATTTTGGACCGAATTGCCTTCACCAGTGAAATGAGGCTACGGTAGATCGATTGTTAGTTGATAAAATCACTTTGAACAGAGCCAGCGTCTGTAAAATTGGTTGAGACGTGACTCGTATCGATTTAATCCTAGTTGGAATTTCAGCATGCAAGTGGCAGCTCGAGTCGTCTCACAGGGGCTTAAACAATATTAGGGTGGACCTGCGGTAACCCAGCAGACAGAACAAACGTCTTGCGAGGCAGCGTAGGACTATCGAATTTGTCGGGATATGGTCTGTTGCCTCAGACATCATTTTTTTAGCGAGGTCCTTAAAATCTGACAAAACTGCAAATCATAGTGGACTACAAATCATACTGATTTCATAGGGCCAAGCAAAAGAAAATAGAGAGATCTGAGTAGAGCAAAATTGACAGCATCGTAAAATAGGTGCAAACTGTTTAAGCACATGAGTGAGATTGAGGCTTGTCACATTACAGAGTGTGCGTCTGGTTAACACAGCGACCGATCAACGAGCGCTCACTTTGACTGTATGTTTTTGACTGATGTATGAACAGTACCAGAAGCAATACCGAGATCAAACTATGGTTTGAAAGAAAAAACAATGTTCTGTGATCACATTGCCTTAACCAACCGAAACAATCTTCAATTCTTCTGTTTACTTCATCTTTTCAACTATTAGATTCGATATACAGTGGAACTTCTATAACTCGAATGTCTTGATAACTCGAAGAGATTATTTGGCGTCACCTTCGATAAGTCGAATTCTAATAGAAAATGGTGGTATTGCTAAAAACATATTCTGTGTGATGATATTTATAGCAAATTTATAGTAAATTTGAATTTATTTTCGTCGCTGGTGATAGTTCGAGTTATCGAAGTTTGACTGTAGTTTTGGAAAGTTGGCTTGACATCAATTAAATTCGGTTTAGATGTAACTCGAGTTGACCCATTACTACCTGAGACATAGTTTACATAGATCACAGGCAACATATTTCCCAATTATTCTTCAAGGAGATTTAATAGCCTCCAAGTTTCGACCATGTTCATGTACAGACAGAGTGGAAAGTAATTGAAAAAAGAGAATTCTGTACGCGGTCAATGGACGCAATGGCTGTCAGAATGTCTGCTGCTGTAGAAGGTCAAAGCTAGGCAAATAGAACCTCGAGACGGTTGCAAGGAGTTTTTAGATCCGATTGTGGACTAAATGTGGATTTGGTGATGCTCATCCAGTCATATGGCTCGTGGGTATAAGTGTATCGCCTTACAATACGTTTGTTCCGACAACAGGATGAAAAGTAGAAGGAATAGGATGAAAAGTGTCATCCATTCGCAAGCACCTTCTTACTTTACTCATGACTGAGTTTCCATTTTCTGAGACCAATCAAGCCGCTCATCCGTCGTCAAGTGATTATCATACAAAACTGCATTCCGGGCCAATATCGCAAGTAATGCTCGAACTTCGTCGAAAGTTGTAAACTTGAAGGTAACTTAAGGTTTGTCCTTTGAATCTTCACTACGGTTTCTGCGTCCACTTCGTTTCTTCCTCAACAAGCCCGTCAGAACCACTCAATCGGATCTAATTGGTCTCTATTTGGTCTAGTTGGACCTCATAGAGTTTGGATACTATTAAAAGCCGATGTCCTGCAACTTGTGCTATGTCTTATAGAAGTCCAACGATTTAAAAGCAATAGTAGCATTAGTTCCGTATCACAAATGAGGGTCGTTTTTCCTCCCGTGAATACTTACTCACTTCTCAGACAGACGACCCATGAAGTGTCTCAGCCTGAGCAATTGCTGCATTCCATCGGCGACAGCCCTTGGCATGCTGCTTCCAGTCATCAAGGCCAAGCTGTCATACATCCGCGTTGACTTGGTTTCTGTACCGGAGGTTCAGTCTTCCTCTCCTTCCCGAACTACGAGGCTCGGATTCGAAAGCCCCTATTTGCTGGAGCGTTGTTGTCCATTCGCTCGATGTGGCCGAGTCAGTGTAGTCGACGGAATTTTGCCTTCCCGACTACCTCCACATCCTTGTACAGCTCGTAGAGTTCGCGCTTGTGTCTTCTTCGCCATTCGCCATCCTCGGAGACGGGATGATATATCCGACGTAGAATTCGTCTTTCGAAGGCACCAAGAATCAGCTCTGCAGTTATGCTTAGTGTCCAGCTTTTGGCTCCATAAAGCAGGACTGACAGAGTAAGGGTTTTGTAGAGCCTCCTCCATTCGCCTTCCTCGAAGTCCCGTCTTCCATGTGCCCGTCGAGGGTCATTGCCTAGCTTCTCAGTGACCACTCGTGTTGTGCGTGCTATTGTTGTCTCACGAGTGGAAGGGACCTACAGTTTTATGCCGAATCCGAACGGCCAAGTTTGAGAAATACTCTTTGAGCAGGCCGTGAACAATAATTTTTGTCGCACAGCCCAGAGGTCGAATCTAAGACGTAGAGGTTGGCTACCACCCTGTGAATAACTACCTCGTCATGTCACTTTGGAGGTATGTCTTCTTCCAATAAATTTTGTTCATATTCACTACCGATTCCTCAATTTCCTCGTCACCTACCAGTGTCGCTTGGAATATTCTGCCAATCTAGGCATCGGTATCTAAACTGTCTAATATAGCTTAGTTTGCCCGATCCACAAGGAAGGAGGCCCCTTCAACTGCGCCAACTATTGAGGGATAAGTCTCCTACACATGGCCCATAAGATCTTCTCCGTCGTTTTGTGTGAGCATCTGAAACAATCTTTCGATCGACAATGTTGGCTAGAAGCTAGCACTCAGTGATGCCACACACGAATGAATTATAATCAGAAATGAGGCGGGTTCATTACGACGTAGTTTATCTTTCTAGGGTTAAGCAAATCACCTGTCTGTCTCCCAATAAGCAACACAACCTACCAGAAGCAGCACTAGTCAAAAATCTGCACCCACACATCGACCGCAGCCTCAACAAGTGACTATCAATAGCGAATCTCTTCTCAATTTCCAACATTTCCCTCAAACCCATACAATTTCTCTTTAAAATCTGAGTTCATTATCACGTCTCATCTTACCGACAATAATTTTCTCTCTTGCAGATACACGAATAGACGATGACGCGAATACGACACCATTGTACTTTCATACTACTGCTGCTGTATCTATCACAGATCAAGGCATGGCGGCCCTGTCCAGAACTGAGTCCAGCCTTACGGCTTCCCTGTCGGTAAGTGTACCCGCCGGGAGCGCGCGTCTGTGTGCGACATGTACTCGTACGCCTCATCTCACAGCGAGCGAACATCTTGTATCGCTGAGGAGAAAGAAAAAACAACACAAAATCAATGATGAGCTGCGATTTCCGCATTTGGTATTACACCGCCTCTTATGGATCGCCTTTCCCTTCGCCTCTCTTTCAGGTGCAACGTGGTGCCATTCGGACCGACCGGACAACTTGGTGCTGTTGCAATGGACTGCGATCGAGTCGTTTTTCATGGAGAAGCTCCACAATTGCCGTATGCAGCGCCAATCGTTTCGTACACCCAACGATTTAGTGGACAACAAGTTTTACCGGCTTTGGTGAGTTTTTCTTGCATTTTTCCTCGAATTCCGTACGTTTTGCTGCTGCGGCCCATTGTTAGCCTGTCGCATCTCGAAGAGTAGCGATGAAACTCCCCACAGAATAATTGATAGGGGAAAAATCAACGTAACGACAAGACTAACAGTTCCCGCCGCTCGGACAAGGCTTTCAGACCAGACGCGGCGGACTATTGTCCCGCGTCGAGGAATGCAGACAAGCAGACATCGCCGAGCAAGGTGAAGCAGTGACTGCGCACATATGTGGGCACATTTGGGTTGAACCTGCCGACTGGGGGGACAGGTGAAGTGATTGTAAAACACGGCCGGCCTAGGGCGGCGTTTTTTCTTTTTTTGGCACAAGAAACTGAAAAGGTACACGCGCTTATCCCTGAAGTTGATTGTTGGTGAAATTTTAAATTGATTGCGTTAATCGAGGACGTCCGGAGCATAGACACTCTTGTAATTAATGAGCCGAGTGTTCATCACTCCGGCCAACCTTGCAGTTGGATGGTGTTGTTTTTTCCCAACAAAACTTGTTTTTCCACCTTTTTTTCTCTTCTCAGCTGAACCTTTTTCGAACTGGCTAAGCGGGATTTTTGTTGACGCTGGCTTGGTGTGTTTATTGGCGGAAAGTAATGTGCTTGAAGAGAGCTTTTTAACCTCTCGGCGGGTTGTTGTTTACTGGAATTCCTTGGCGGGGCGCTGTGAACCATTAACCCTAATTAACGCAAACAGAGTGACATGAATTATAACGAATGTGAGTCGAGAGCGAGATGCGGGAACGGTGTGTGACTTGAAGTGATTCGGGAATTTTTGTTTGTCAAGAACTTTTGCTCGTGCCGGTCACTTTCTAACTCGCTGAAGGTCAGTGGTCAGTCAAACACAGTGTGGGACAGTGTGTGAAGTAGAATCTCTTCTTCTGTTGTCACACTGACTAGGAAACTTTTTTCTCCCAGCTTTTGTGATATCCCGTGGCGTTGTGAGTATGTGCTTTTACCCGAAAGCACTTGAACATATCGACGTTCTAGGTTCGATCCCTGGTCTGTGCGACAAAAATATTGTTCACGACCCCTACACTTTCGAGTCACGGACAATGGTCAAGGAGCTCCTCTGTCGTGAAAAAGCTTCTCAAACCCGTTCGGGTTCGTGCCTTCCACTCGTGACAGAACAATAGTAGGCAAAACCCGAGTGATTGCTGAGAAGCTAGCCCCTGGCCCTCCATTGGCTTTTTTTTATTTTTTCGAAGTTTTGATTCCTCGCTACTTCCTCTTCATTTGGCTGTCGTATACCCTTTGTGATAAGCACTTGTGACGACATGGCAGGCTCGATCCAATATTTTAATAACACCTGTGCTTATTCGTGTGGGTCTTGGAGGAAGTGCTACCCCAGTGTTATTTTCTTTAATGGGCATAGACTTGGACATTGACAAAGATAGTAAGGAGTGGCTTCTCTTGTCTCTTCGTCGCCACAGCCAATGCAGATGTAGTTATGTGTAAGTTCCATTTAGTTTTCATGGTACTTCAGAGGGTTATGATCGGTAAGCGTTAAGACTAACATCCTGAGCAGGTTGGTATGGAATTCCAAAAGCTTGTCGGTTTTTGCACTCTTGACGAGGTGCAGATGTTTAGATTTCCCACCGCACTATAACCCTTTTTCCTGACATCTGCCATAAGATTGTGAACGCTTAGGATTGCCTGACTATAGTCGGTTTGGCTTGTTTGGTAAGGGACCTGTAAAGTTAATCTACTGCTGCAGCAATGCGAGCCGCTTCCTAAGAACCTTAAGCTCAGCGAGACACCATGCTACAGCCTTGGACTTTCCGTTGCAGAGATTCCTTTTGTGGTTCCATGACTGTCAATATGAGTATTCATTACAGCTGGTGATATTTCCAACAAAAAAATCATTTTGGACGATTTTTTGGCTGCCACGACCTTCAATTAAAAAACGTTACCGTGGTGATGGATTCTGATAAGGCACTGCACGAGTAGATGCCCTCACCTGTTCCTATACTCATCTTCGACTGGGTTCGGATATATTCCACTTCTCCCTTGTCGGGATGTAATGCCGGAAGGGTGTTTCATAATCAGTGTAAGGGAGAGTGTAATCACTTTCAGTTTATTCTATGTACACGGTGGAACATCTACTTGTTTTCTTTTAAGAATGTTCACACTGATAGCTGTCTCCCACTGCAAATCTTGACAAAAAGTCAGTATCATAGCTCCGGAACGAAATGAGTAGCTTAACGCTTGAACAACATTGAGAAATATTGAAAACGTATTTCCAAAGCGAGTACTGCGTAGACCATGCCCAGAGTTTTCTTGAAAAAATGTTTTGACCGCACTGAAGCATGATGTTAATTCGACGCCTCGGATCTGTGATTGGATTGGTCTGACTATAGCTGTTCACATCCTCAGTATAGTGATCTGGAGCAAATATTTTATTGCACAGGCTGCTTTATTGACTCTTTGCCGTTCAATCAAATATCAATCCAGTTTCCTATCCAGGATTACTCCAAGGTATGTCGCACTGTCCTCCAATCTTTGTCTTGTGCCTGAAATTGTAGCAATTTTCGTGAGTGGATTTGTCCTTTTCTTGGTGAGTGGGGTCAATTATCTTTTTTCTGGATTAAAACCTCGACCTCAAGATATTGACTGTTTGAGGAGTGACTTTATTGGGTTTTCAATTACTTCCCTGATAGTCGGGATGTACTTGCCACTGTCAATCAGCAGGACATCGTTTGTTCTGTGTCTAATATTTTAATAATCACTATCACCCTTAGAGAGTCGCGCGCCGACGATTCAAGTAGCTCTGAACCGAATTTCGGCAAGGAGATTCGGTGTTGTGCTTGAGAAGATAGTGCGGCGGGTTGCTGTAAACATGGAAGGCACTATCTTCTACGAGTCAAAGACCACCTTGTGGAGTGTCCATTCAAGCTAAAACCTATAATTCACTTAGGAATGCGTTAATTATTCTTTTACTGACCATGATAGTATTGAGAGGTTGCTCGACTTTTAAGTGCACGTTCGATTGCCGATTATAGGAACGCAGCAAATGCATATTGTTTTATTTTCAGAGCCCTTTTGAATGACACCCCACTTGAAAACGTTCGCTTTTCTTTCCTAAACACCACTCTGCGGCACTTAGACTCTAAAAATTGGTCCTTTTGGTCGTATAAAGAAAATATCTGGCAATGGTATCTTACAGGGATAACCAAATATGGGGTACACCAAACAATGTGTAAGAACGCCATCCCTGAAAAATGAGTCCCACACGTCTTACACGCCCAGCCCTTGTTAGATGTCTTAATACCAGTGTTACCACAGGGACTCTATAGAGTTAAAAGGACTCATCTTTATAAGTCTGACTCGGAGACACATAATTTTTATTTTACTCATTTTTTCAAGACCAAAATAACTTAAAAACATACTAGTAATGCACCCAGAAATGCCTCTGGCCAGACTTCGAGCCAGGGAAGGAATGTAGTCATATCTTCCTGTATGGCTGCAAAATCAATGAAGGGTCCGGCGTTGGTGTTTTTGTGGGGGGCGACAACATTAGATTGTACACCTCCTTAGGTAAATAAGCTTTGGTTTTCCAAGCGGAAACCTAATGAGAACAAACTATACTGTGAAGGACAGGTAGAGGGGTCGACGTATCTGTGTCTCAACCTTTAACTACTTCCAAGATATTTCAGGAATGCAAATCATCTCTGAATTTAATTGGCAGTCAACACAAAGACACCAAAAAATCGCTGGAACTGACATCGCCGATGAGCTTGCTAGACAATTATCAGAGGAAACTTTCTCAAGACCTGACCTGGTAGTCCGAGCTACCTGCGTCTATTGTTAGGGATTCCATTGATAGTTGAACCTCTCGAGAGCACAATCGTAGATGGCATCACTATCAAGGATGTAGACAGACCAAGCGTTTGCTGCCAATCGTCTTTAAGAAATCCGCGGCATTCTTATTGTCTCTTGACAGAAAAGACTGTATACGACTTAACGGCGTAATGACGGGTCACAACACCTTTTCCAAACACTTCAATGTCCTGGGTTTAAGCGAAGATACCCTCTGCGAAGCCTGTGGAGTGGACTGCGTCACAGCTGAGCACTTCCTCTGTCACTGTCCCGCCTTTGCTCGGATCAGGTGGCAGGTCTTGAGGGCTAATTTGGTGAGAGCTGATTCTGATTCATGACAGAAGCCTCTGCTCGTATTCCGAAGGAATTGTAGATTGCTGCCTGGTAGTACAATGGGCCAGTCTTTAGTCTGATTGCTCCAGTGTAGTATCAAACCCCCAAAAAAATCATACTTGTTTAATTTTTTACATAAGGAAGCATTATGTAATCAAAAGCCCTTGTCGGGACTCATTTATTTTCAAAATTGCTCGTTTTTTAAGCTTCTGGGACTAAGAACGTAACACTGCTGAATACCACGCTAAAATGACAAAATATGAGAAAGTAGCAGAGAATGAGTACAGACATGCCCAAAATTATGCGACATTTTTGCTTTTTGCTCTTTTATCAGTTAACTTACTTGTGCTCTGCAGCCTAGTCGTCTTCTCAACAGCCATCGCAGTGGACTAAATCGCTAATCCAGGGATATTTAGGTGCTTAGTGAAGGTGTAGTGGTCGGTAAGTCGTCTGCAGTCTTTTCAGTAAAGAGAATGGCGTCGAAATCTTACAGCCGCTTGGAAGCATGCGCTTGGTCTGTCTTCTTCCTGACGAGTCATGCCAACTTCGGTTATACTCACGGGGTTATTACACACAGATCATCCTCACATCGTCATCAGAACCACCATTCACTCAACTCACAAAGCTCACAGTCCTAATGACAAAACATTCAGCAGGAAATGATTGCACAACTTATTCAACACCAACATCAGAGAAAAGTAAAAGGGTCAATTGCAACAATACACGTTGAAAGACATTCAGTCAGCCTCCGACATTCTAAGAACTTCATTTCTTCATCACTTTCATATGAATGTGGCTGTTATTTCCAACATCGAACTCGTTTCGAAATCTTACTTTCACTCTGATTTATTCACCGATTCAGCATCGAATCAGCGCTGGCCGCGGCCCCCCGTCCCACCGTTCACACTCTAGTCGAACGAAATTCAACGCAGATAATGAAATGGAAACAATTAACCGTGAACAAATTTTCATTGTTTGCCCAGCATAATTAATACATGAGCCATCTCTGGAACGCGGCGCTGTGCGGCGGCCACATACCATTATCCTCGTCACCATCGCGCTCGTGAATCCAAAAACCACACACACTCGCGCACAGATGTTCTCACTGCTTGCTTAGTTAATTCGCTGGTGGTTATGTGCTTTGTGGCGAAATTTGATTGATGTACAACGGTAATAATAAAGCTAACAGCGAGAGTGCCACGGAAAGTAAATCAAAACAAGTGACAATAGGCACGAAAGTGCTGCTGCACTGCACACACAGGGACGGTGCGAAGAAATCTATGGAAATGTGTATCTATTCAAAAAAAAGATGAAAACAGCGGTATAGCCAGATAATGAGTTGTTCCATTCAAAAATTTCTTCTTCCTCCACTGGCCGCACAAGAGCGGATCGGTGAGGTACATCAACATCACCAGCATCTCTCGGCATCTCTCACCTGTGTGTGCGCGTCTGCGTCGGACGTCTTCGATCTTGCGCAGTCATTTTGTGTATTTTGTAAATGGGGCCAATGATCTTTAGAATGTCGGTCAATGCTTAGTGCGAACCCCCGCCGCGCAGCTGCCGCTGAAGTCACCGTGTCGCAGTTGTCGTGTGGATTCACATGGCTGTGAGTAGGAACAACTTTCATTCATTTAAGTAGGCGAAGCCAAGGTTTGGCACAAGTGAAATTTCGTGCCATTTCGTTTGTGCCATTAAATGCCTTAAGGACCGTTATTGCCAGATTCACATTGTTCGGTCGGTTGGTTGGTTCTGGATTGACAATGGAGAATAATTGTGTTTACCAGCAATTGAAATGTTAGGAGGTCCCTTTGTTTAGTCTGCAGATGAGGGAATATTACAATTTTAAATTTATGCATTTGGAAAGTATTTGCGTATTATTTGCCACTCATTTAGATATTTATGTGTCTGGTGTGTCAGCCACCCGGTGTCAAGATGCAGTGACAGGCAATCTGCTCAAGTAGACGGCTTGTTTTGACGAGTGTCTGAAGTACATGCAGCAGCCCCAACAGGTGTGGTATAAAAGTCTTACGCCGTCAATAAATCATTCGCTAACCTTGTGTAAGCCTTTAGAATCAGTCGCAGTGGAAATGCTATGACATTTTCTTTTCCTCTTACTCGCCAGATAATCTCAATGAAAGACGATGATGCTATTTGCCTATGAATCCCATCCATACAGCCTACTCAGTTGGCCATCATGCACTGCTCAGTGGGTTCAACTTGGCGAAGCTGAAACTTTTTCCTTGGCACTTAGTTCACCAACTTTGTACATTCCATGACCTAAGCGAGTCAAGGTCATATTTGATTAAGTTCTTGCGAATTATAGCCTGAGGTCTCCATGACGCGTGGCTTCTTCTTATTGGTCCATGCTCTAGATCAGGCGCTTTTAATTTTTTTTTGTAGTAGCAGTAAGCTTTTTTCCGGTCATGGACACCATTCTCAAACTGCCACACATTAACTTCATAAAGCGTGGTGTCAGCGTCGAAAGTGAGTGTACAGTCACTAGCTGAAAGTTTGTACACTAAATCAAAAAAATAAGATCGGAAATACAAGTTGCTGAGGTTAGATTTCTTCGTTCTGTGTTGTTACCCGTCTTAATAGTGCGATTAGTAGAGAAACAGAAATAAATGATCACCTGTCGTTAGGCTTATATGACCATTTTACGACGCTGGACCAGACGCCTTCAGTCGAAATCTTAAGTTCCAAATTTAGAAATAAGCTTATGGACCTATTTCTCCACCTTGGTAGGGTGGTGAGGCCCATCTAACACCTCTGCTACTCTTTGGGTCGTAGCACCCGGTTGTTATCTTCAGCTCCACATAGACTTGAATCAATACCTTTCACGTCAGAGAATCGCAAATGCCCATAGCTTTAATAGACAAGATTAACTCCCAGACATGCAGGTTTATCCCGCCTTCTACTCACGACCTTGGGTCTTAAACCATCACCACCATGAAGCTCCCACTTGGGGGCCAACCTCAAGCGATCAGGATGAAACCTATGCGGGTCTCACGGGCGGAAGCCTGATCTCCCGTGGCACCAGACTATAGCCTCTGGTCAAGCAACCAGTAGGATGCCATAACATCCCGGGACTGGCCGTCATTGTTATAAAGCCAAGACTTATTTTGCAATATCTATAATAAGATAAGTCACTTACCGTTCATTCCTTTGTTTGCGAGCTTGAAACCATCATTTTGACAAGCAACGGAGTAGGTTAGTAGCGTTCAGCTCAGGATTTTAGTCGCCTTTTACGACAGACATGCCTTACCTCGGATATATTCTACGACCCCTACCCGAAGGGGAAGTGCAATTAGTACAGCAGTAACTTAATGCTAAGCAGCTTCTTAACGAAAAAGGCTAAGTTTTGATGACCATCGAACGCTTTGTCCACCCAGGCCAAAGTGTTGTTGCACTTAGCCATAAAGTCAGACGAGTTCAGGTTCAGGTTCGTAAATCTCTCGTATGTGCTTTACCTCCACGATCCCATTATGGCGATTGGAATACGAGGGATTCAAAAAAAATTCTTCTTGGCTCGGGAATCCAGCTCCTGAAAATGATGCAATTGCTTTGCAGTATTATACAATAATGACTTTCGACCCAGGTGCGGTGCGTTTCTGAGAGATCCTAAGAGAGTTTCAGCACACGTGTTTTAAAATGTTTCCTCAAAATTTCGCCTTGCTTATAGATGTTTGAGTCAATTAAAATATTCCGTCGCGTTGTGGGTATGCATATGGACTCTTATGCACTCTTTATGTTTGCTTTAGACCTCTTTCGGTTCACTATACCACTTATGTCGAAAATAAGGGGTTCTGTGTTTGCACTTACGTTTTCACAACTATTTTTGAAAAAACCATCGGTACGCAGATATATCTGAAGACCGTGATCGTATTTTTCTTCTTTGTGTGTCGCTACAGTCCTGTTTGGACCTGGGTCCCAACCAACATTCCTCTCAAGCCAGCACGACCTTCCGCCAACTGCAACCAGTTGTTCACACCAAGTTGGTTTAGGTCTTTCACTAGTGTCCGCCATCGCGTTCGACGACGTTCTCTGTCTCGTTGTCCCAATGACTCGGAATCGAAGACCCTGTGCCGCATCCATCGCCCTGGACCAGTGGCCCATCTTGTGGTGTCCATCCGCTCTACATGATCTAGCCATTTTAAGCGTTGGATCCGAAGAACGGTCTATTCGTTGATACCAATTTTGATAAATAGGCTACTGGGCCACATTTTTTTTTTGACGACAACCGCCACCATCTCTCTAGTTGATTGCTTATGTATCTAAACGTCTTTAACGATGTTGGTTAGTTTATAGACACCATTTTGCAAATATTGTGCTTGTTGAAGAAGCCCACCCAAAAAAAGCATTCTCTCATCGTCACTCTTCACTGTCATCTTCTTCTAGCATTGCTAGGGCCCAATCATCGATGTCGCTTCATATGTGGGAGTGGTCTTAGCTTTTGAGCTAACTGAATCTATTAATAGCGCTGAATCTTTTCGCAAATCTTGTGATGCGTACCCTTATTCTTTTTCCCATAGAATGGGAGCAATATCGTATACAGTAGAGCCTCGGTAATTACTAGACTACGTTGTAGAAGCTTTTGCATTAGAACCACCTTTAGCTATCATCGAACATGGAGTAGAGGGTAGGTGTAATCTGCTCGCAAGCAAGCCCATTTTAAGAAAGATGTAGAAGTTAAAGCAAACCGCAGCTATTAAAATTATTCCTTCTTTGCTGTCACTCCTTATTACTTTGATGTTCACAAAACTGGCGATCGTCAGTATTTACACACATCCTGAGATCAACAGCGTCATCGTAGTATTTGTTAACAGACTTGCCAATAAGAAGTTTCCATTTTAAAACACACACAACATCAGAAAGCAGCCCTTTAAAATTCACACATTTTATATTTTTCTCATTTCAGGCTTTTGGAACCCTAAAGCTGCCCATTGAAAAATTGGACTTGTCCAACAACCTGATTCGACGAATAGCAGAGAAATCATTCTTCGGTCTGCAGGTATGTGCCGCACACGTCTTCCATTGAATTCGCTGTTTGATAAATGCATTTTCTTTCAGGACACTCTCTTCGAGTTGCGTTTAGCGAACAACTTGCTGGGCGACAGTTTGAACCCGATTTTCTCTTCAGCCGAATTCCATCCATTAATCAATTTGAAAGTTCTTGATTTGTCCGGCAACAAGATCAAGTCCATCGAAGAGGGACTGCTGAAGGGCTGTGGTAATTTGGAGGTAAGTTACGATTTAGGGGCGAGGTGAAGATTAATATTAGATTATGGGCAAGGTGGGACTTTTTTAATACGAAATAGGAAACGACGTCATCTGCTTTCGTTGCGGGATATAAAGGATCATTGCTGCGTGATGTAAAGTGATCTTCCACGTTGGATAAGTCCTTTTATCGTCGGTACCTAGAAACACCTAACTTCATACCATTTTTGGCTCAAAATTAAAAAACAGCCTAAGGGACCTTTGATGTGAAAAAAAATGGATTTAGACAAGGCGACGTCTTGTCACGTGAACAGTGCAATCGCAGTGTCTGCAAAAATGGGACTCAGGGCCACCATATGCATGACTTCATCTACCTCGATACCCACGTTAATATCACCGACTTATACGTGTTATACGCAATTTAGCTTTAGTTCATTCATCCCCGTCGTGGTAGCCCGTGACGTCCTGAGTACACGCACCTGAACTTACTTATCCAGAGTCCTCCTTCGAGTCACTGATAAAGAGCAGAGAGTAAAACTGTCTAAGATAAAGCCTTTTAAACTCTTTCGAAATCGAGGCCCAGGTTCACCCCGGACTGTAGCGCCACAAGAAGAAGAAACTCATTCGGAGTCAGAGCTCTACGTCCCTTCCATTTGTGAGAGAACAACAGCACGCTTGTGGCCCTGGCTTTCCACAGGCTGAATATTATGATTATTATCTCCTTGTGGTTCATAGGGCTTCAACTAAGCTTACATCGAGTTCCTGTAATGTAAAAAGTAATGTGCCTCAACAATCCCCAAACTTATCCCAACTGCAGCAAGTATTCTTCGGTCTTGGGTTAAGGGGTTCCGTTGCAATGCTTGGCTAGCTACACAACTGGCACCCTTTCGGAGCGTGTAACCAATCCACTTTTACTTCCGTCGTTGTTGAGTGATGCCTATTTGTTTCTGATCACTTGTCAAGAGATGCATTAGAGATACGGTCAGGCCAAAACACTGGGAATACATTACGTAGGCACCCACTGACGAATATTTGTGGCTTTCTCGTGAATGTCTCTCTCCTCGTCCTGCATCTTTAAAGAAGTTATATTAAGCCATTGGCGAGCAACAGTTTAAGTTTTTGGCGTGTTGATGCAGACTTAGGATAACATACCGAATGCGGCGAAGACGTAAAAGTAACCAACTTCTTATGCAGCTAGTCTTTCTAAGGCGTATGGACATCATTGCTCGTCGCACAATTTGGGAAGCCTCTCATCTTCGGGAACTAAATGTCTAACATCTGCTAGTCAGCGATGTGTATTGAAGGGTGAGTTTAAGTTTCGATCCATCGCTGAACTCAGAATCGATAGAACTCACGTTTTCACAGTTAAGTGACAGATTCCACTTACATAGTGGTTTAACCTAAGCCACCGATGGCCATAGCTTGTATACAAATTATATCAACTCCAAAATACATCAGAAAACTCACACATAGAACCAATTATTTGATCTGGCAACAATTCTGGAGAGAGCATACAGCACACAAATGTGATCAAGCACCTAGCTAATATATGCCTCGCCAATCCATCGAAGCATAGTCCTTGCCGAAGAAGCAAGCTGCTTAACGTTGATTTCCGCGCGAATTGCCCTGTTTATCACCTCATCACGATGAGCAGTTCTACAACAGCACGAAGAAGTACCATGTCGGCATTTTGTTTTCGCGATCTCGTTCTTTAAGTTATTGCCTTAACTTCATGACCGTATTTGGAAGTTGGACTAAAAAGAAGAGGTGACAAGACTCACCTTTTGTGAAGTACAACGCCCACGGTCAAATGTGGTGATTTACATCTTTCACTTAAAAACAACAACAGATATAGAAGAGAGACTGAATGACTCTAAAAGGAGAACTTTTCTTTTCAAACTTGCAGCCCATGAAGGGTCAGAGTCTAAGCAATAGCTGCCTTCCATCGGTAACGGTCCTGGACACGCTGCTTCCAGTCACCAAGGCCATGTTGTCTTACATAAGCGGTGGTCTCTATACCGGAGGCTCGTTTTTCCTCACCTTATGAAGACAATAGTCTCGAGTTCAAAGACCCTCCTTGCAGCAGCGTTGGTGTCCATGCATTCAATGTGGCCCAGGCAGTGTAGTCGACGGATTTCTGCCTTCCGGACTACATTCACATCTTGGTACATGTCGTAGAGCATGCGGTTGTGTCATCGCCTTCCTCGCAGACGGATACATCCGACGTAGAACTCTTCTAGAGTCTGCAGTTTTGCTTAGCCTCAAAGGAGGACACCTGCTGAACATGGAGGTAGTCGGTGGTTCCGGAGCTTACCTCGAGGAACTATCATAGATGCCTTCTCCAAATCTACAAGACAGTTGTTGATCAGTATTACATACTCCCACGCATCCTTGATTACCTTTCTTGGAGTGAAAAGCTGGTTGGTTGTTCTTCTCCCAAGACAAAGGTCAGGTTTTTAAATGAACAATTTAAAGTAAAATGAAACGTAAGCGATCCGACGCCAAGATGAGTAGTCAATACTACTGTCGCTCTATGGCATAAATTTCTAATGCAGACAATATGAATGGAAACGCTGAGGGAATTGAATTTGATGGTTTCGGATGTGTATGTAAACAAATTTGTGTTAATACCCCTCCTATTCACAAACAAACAACTCACAATCGTGCACCTATGGAATGCTTTGCCCGGTCATCAAATATAAATATTTATGTACACATTCAATGACAATATATTCATTTTATAACAAATGCCAATGCATCAAGAATTTCGTTCATATCAAATTAATTTATATGGTAGTTTGTTCTCTTTCGAATATCCTTAAAAGGGTTCAAAACAAACTATAAATCAGAGTCCAATCATGTTTGTTTCAATTGCAATAAAATGTTCCCTATGACTGCAACAAAGTTCAATTAAATTCGAATACGAAAGTGCTGAGGTCATGAATGTAAATGCCATCTGCAATCGGTGTCTCCATTCTGCACATAATCCTCGTCTAATCTCAATAATGGTCAGCATAACCCTCTGCGCTATTGATTAACATGTGGAATGACTTATGCGAACGAGTTGCTAAGCCAAGTACTTATTGAAGGTATTTTAGCACACCCATTATCGGAAAAGTAATCTTTGCTGGCTGCGTGAATTATAAATGACCTTGGACTTGCTGCGGTTGGGTAACGGAGTAAGGAGCAAGTAGTTAAGACAAACGATGGATATTTAGGCAAGACACCAACTTGATATGGCACATTTACTCTAGCGGGTGTATTAAAAGGACGGCAAGGGATATAAGCAATTCACACATTGTGATTCAAAAGTTCATTGAAGTGACTACTGATTATTATACAGCCATACTACGAAAACGCGATGAACAGAAAAGAAATATTAAGGCGTTCCGGAATACATCTAGTTTAAAGTGCATATTTAATTCGTTAATTAATCGTAATTGGAATATTCATCCATCATTTGGGATTCTCTCTTATGATGCTCATGAACTTAGACTCGAAACAGTTCAAAAGAATTTCATGGTATATGCTTTCCGAAAGTTGTATTCTTTTGAAGAACTTCATAACTGTGACGAAAGATGTAAAATAATTGGCTTACAAACTTTACGTTTTAGGCGCAAGGCAGCGTATGCCATGTTTATCCGTGACATTATTATTGATCGTATGAGTTCACCAAAATTACTTTTTCACCCAATTAACACCTCGGGTGAGAAACTTACTCTTTGATGAAACGCATAGAACCAACAGTGGTTGCAATGAAGCCATTACGACGTGTATAAGCACATTCAATGATCTTTGCAATGAAATTGATTTTGTCACAAATAGAGTTTAAAAAGTTTGTTGTTTGAAGTATTCTGTAAGACGAATAGTCGGTGCATGAGCATTAGCCGCGCAGTAAATATCTGCTGTGAAAAGCGTTACTGAGTGTTAACATGTAGAGAACGTAGTGTTTTGTGTTGCTCTGCGATGGATATTTTAGTTCGGTTGAAGTGGCTGATGGTTAGTGATTAAATATGAATAATATTTAAAATTCCTTGGAGGCGACTGGAGTTGATACTACATTTTCTGCTGCTTCTGCAAGAGTTATTGTAGGGAAGACTTATAAAGGCGTGTGGCGCAGTACCCGGTTATGACGCCGATGAACATTCTGAGATTGGGTCTACTCATTGTGATCAGACAGACTGAGTGCTTTTGAATCGCAAAAACGACGTCATTCTTTTGTGATGAGGTTTACCAAGCGTTTACAGCTCCAGCAAATGCTCTGCAGTACCGACTTGCATCGATGAAAGATCTCGAAGAACTAAAGATTGTGCCTCTTCTATTCGTGCAATAAAATGAAAAAGTATACCGGCACCCACATTATTTGGTTACTAAAATGTGTGCTGGCAGTTCACGGAAGTCCTTGAGTTGAAAGCGACTGCAACAGAGGGGTGTGTTGATTAAAATTCTCCTCGAAGATTATCATTAATCGCTGACATCGTAGATCTTCTGGCTGCCCTATCTCTATCGGTGGATTAAGAAGTATTTTTAGAGTAGTGAGAGTGGTAGTCACGTATGGTGGAGAGTCCATATAACACGATTCTTACCGGGTTACCATTCAAAATTCTACTTTTCAACTATATGTGCATCACCACAACAAGCAACGGGAATCTCTTAATATGTGCATATTGACAAATTATTTTTGTTTTCTACACCTGCTCTTTGGCCGCGAGCGACAATTTCTGCGAACACCCAAGCCCTCATTCTTTATCATTCTACTGCTCTGCGTAAACATACCTTTTACCTCTTCTCCAACATCGCTCATAAGAAAACAGCCCCTAATAATAGCAAAACGAAGAGTATTGAAGAGAAAATATCAAAGTACATAACCCGAAAAATATGTGGGTGGCCTTGTTTTCACTTCAGCGTGGCCGTGTTTGTCTCCTCTCTGCATGGTTCCTTATGCAACAAATAAGCCGTTTTCCTTAGTCGTATCTGGTGAAGCTTGTTTTACTTTTCACTTAGATTACCTGTCTTCGATTCGAAATGATATTTGAAAAAATCAGATGTGATGTGTAATTTTAAATAGGTAAATTGGAGAGCAATAAGAAATTAAAGACCGCAGAGAACAAAACGGTTCGATTGTGATGAGGTTTTATAAGAGCTTCTTCGATCGAGCCAACACCGCTTACCAAGTTGTCAACGTACATTTTTCTTGCGTCGCTTGAGTTGCTAAGGCGACCGTTTTTCGCCTTACCCATTAATTTTCCTTGCTTATTCCTTCAGACATTCATTTGATAATGTCTAACTGCGACTTGAAGTAGTGTCTTCTCGTGTGTGTACCCGTATCTCCTTGAGCATGATGTCGACTTGCTTTTTGCAATTTTGGACCCATTAACCGCCAAGTTTTTCGAAGGTTCTTGTTTACATTTAAAGTACACAAATTGGCTTGAATTCCCATTCTTTTACATGTTTGTGAGCACACACAATATAATTTCTGAAAGCGTTTTCAGATGAATACATATTTTTTTGCGAGTTACCCATTACAATTGTTCTGCCACTGGTAGTCATTAGCTTCCGCTGATACATACGAATGCCATTAGATGGCACCAATAGAAGGGTTCTGTCATTCTTGTCGGTTGGAGTCCAAAATATACGGTACAGGTCTTATTACTGGTGTAAGTAGCCTGTGGATTAGGTGGGCCTGTAGTCCCCGTTTGCAAGCAATTTCTATTTTGCAGCATTAACACCATCGCATTGGGCTTCCAGCTTAACCTCGCGCTATCTTTAAGCTGGGGATTTCATATTTCCTGGAGAATATATGTACAGCTCCTAGGCTGTATTATAGCAACATCGTCTGCATATGCACCCTGTCCTCTTTGGTGCCAGTAAAAGATCATTCAATGCTACGTTCCACATGCCAGGTGAAAAGATGGAAAGTCTTAAGGTCTGAGGAACTCTAAGGAACCGATGACAGAACAATGCTTAACAGGAGAGTTAGTTCAAAATATAATATGCAATAAGAGTCGCGATATAGGTCATAAAGTGGCAGAGCCTATCCTCTCAGCAACACCTCATGCTGTACATCCTGTTGGTCTCCGGCGAGGAAAGGTTTCTACAAGTGATCTACAGTTTTGTGCCGATCGGTCAAGTTTGAGAACATTTGTCTAAACAGGAAATACTCTTCGAGCATTGTCAGTGACTCGAACGAGATGGGACCGTAAAAATGAACTTTGTGGTAGTGCGAGTCGAACCTAGATGCCGAGGTTCAAGTGCAAAGGAGTCGCAAAGACCCACAACGCCACGGCCTCCACTTCATCTGTGAAGATCTGTGCGAAATGTGATAACTTACTGACCAGTCTCATGGCTTGTCCCTGTTTAATCGACACGATCGACAGACAGCAATACTTCCTGCCTCACAAGTGGCAATCGTGGCAATTATGGCAATCAATCTGTCATGATTTAATGAACCGGAGATTAATGAGTAAGGAGATACTCAACTTCTTCGTCTCTTGGTCCTTGATTTCGTCTGACAGCGTTTTGCCTTGTCTGTGAAGACGTGAATACTGGAAAGGTGTAAAAGTATGTCTGAAATGCAAGGGAACGTCCACTGCACTCTTATTTTTTACGGCCTGCACAAGATATCGCCATGACCTAGGTGCCGAAGATGAATATCTCATTACTCATTTATTTCTGTAAGGCACACTGATTACCCAAAATAATGACCGATTTTGCTGGCTGAAAACAACAGAACAACTTTCCATCTCCAGTATTTGCTTCATTTATTGCAGTTTTGTGTTGCCTTAACTTGACGGCACTTCATTTTGCCATAAAAAAAAACAGAAATAAAGTAGGCCCCAGTTAAGTCCCCTGAGGTACTCTGGGGGATTTTTACTGAAATGTGAGGCATTCGTTTAGTGCCTAGCGACCAAATATTTTGCGTATAAAATAACGTGCTATGATTGTTGAACAAATATGGCTACGCTCATACACGCACACGTTGCTTATGTGATAACCAATGAAACTCTAACGACAACTCTCTTAATTCATTCCTATGGGTCAACACCCGTATTCAGCTGCATTGAACCAATTTAACATTAACATTCGTATCATCTTCTTGCAGGAACTTTATTTGGATCGAAATAGCCTTGCGGATGTCCCATCAAACTCCTTGAATGGGCCAGAAGATCTGAAGATTCTCTCGCTTCGCTACAACTACATCAGTAAGTCCCACCTTTGCTGAGACAGCAGGACTATGTTAATCCATCCCATTTCTTCCCTTGCAGCAATCCTCCACTATGAATCGTTCAACTCCCAGCCGAGCTTGGAGATCATTGACTTGCGATACAATTCGATTAAGTCCGTCGAAGGCCTCACATTCCAGGGCTTGCAGAACATCCAGGAGATCCGCCTCGGCGGCAACCGAATAACAAATTTGAACAGCGACGTCTTCGAGTCGATACCGTCTCTGCGCAAATTGGACTTGTCCGAGAACTTCATCACACAATTCCCTGCGGTGTCTCTAGACAGTGTCGGCGGCCTGAAGTCCCTCAATCTCTCGTCGAATATGATACAGGTTTGTCGGCGGTGTTGTGCGACGCAGGAGTGAGACTCATTTCCTTCTTTATTCAGAAACTGGACTACTCCCATCTGCAAGGCGTAAAGGGACTGGAGACGTTGGATCTGAGCCGAAACGGAATCACTACCATTCCACCGGGAACTTTCAGAGAACTAACCTCGCTCAAGTATCTTGACCTCAGTCTGAACTCATTGAGAACGGTGAGTCGGTGATGCGCAATCCGCTAAGATTGTGTTACTTAACTTTTTCTCACTCTAGATTGAAGACGATGCACTGGAGGGCCTTGACAGCCTACAGACCCTGATCATCAAGGACAACAACATACTGCTGGTGCCGGGCAGTGCCCTGGGACGACTGCCGCGCCTGTCTTCCCTCCACCTGGACTTCAATCGCGTGGCAGCCCTCTCATCGGAAATCCTTGGCTCCATCCAACCGGAGGAGATAACGTCCATGACGCTGTCACGGAATGTCATACGAGAGCTGCCTTCGGGAAGCTTCCAGATGTTCGCGAACCTTCGTCTGCTTGACTTGTCGGGCAATTCCTTGGCAGTGATTGGTGCTGACATATTCATGGGTCTGGAGACATCCCTCCACGAGCTTCGCTTGTCGCAGAACAGGATCACAGGGTTGGGAAACATTCCTCTTGCTCTGACGGAACTCCGCATTCTGGATCTAAGCGGCAACAACATCGCAGACATCCCACGAAATGCCTTCCAAGGTCTGGAGAATCTACAAGTCCTGAACATGAGTGGCAACACTCACCTCTCGCCCATACCGCCGTCACTCATAAAGCCCCTGAGCAAGCTGCAGATCGTCGACTTCAGTCGGTGCTCGATCAAGCAGCTGTCCGGGGACCTGTTCGCCACACTGCAGGACCTCAAGCACATTTACCTCCAAAACAACCACATCCAGGAGATCAACGACGGCAGCTTCGTTGACTTGTGGAACATCACGTCCATCGACCTGTCGCACAACCACATCTCGTCCATACGGCCGGGCGCCTTCGCGAACGTCATGAACATCAAGCGCCTGTACCTGAAGGGCAACCAGCTGAGCGCCTTCAAGGGGGAGTTCTTCAACACCGGCACCGGCCTGGAGGAGTTGGACATCTCCGACAACCACCTGAGCTACCTCTTCCCGTCGTCCTTCCGCATCCATCCCCGTCTGAAGCGGATCCAGGCGTCGAATAACAAGTTCAGCTTCTTCCCCGCGGAGCTGATCTCAAGCCTACAGTACCTGGAGTACATCGACCTCTCAATGAACCAGCTGAAGAGCATCGAGGAGTTGGACTTTGCCCGCCTGCCGAGACTGCGTGTCCTCATGGTGGCCGACAACTTCCTCGACTCGTTGAGCGAAATGGCCTTCCACAACTCGACTCAGCTGCAGGTGATCAATCTGGCCAACAACAAGCTCGACCGCATCGGCGAGAGGACATTCGAGGGACTGGTGCGTCTGGAGCTGCTCGACTTGGAGGGCAACCAGCTGACCGAGCTGCCCGACACCATATTCGAGCGGTCCAAGCTGCAGATGCTGGAGAACATAAACCTGGCCCGAAACAAGTTCGACTACGCCCCGCTGAACGCCCTGCAGCGGCAGTACTTCTTCGTGAACTCCGTCGACTTGAGCCACAACAAGATCCGAGCGATCCCAGCCGACGACAGCATCATGGTGAACATAAAAATGCTGGACCTGTCCTTCAATCCCCTGTCGGAGGGCGCCGTCAAGAATATCCTGAACGAACCGAAGACCGTGAGGGAGTTGAACCTGGCCGCCACGGGAATCACACACATCGACTCTCTGGAGACGCCGTTCCTTCAGTACTTGAATTTGTCCAACAACAACCTGCGTGACATCAACGAGGACGCGTTCCAACGGACCACCCTCCTAGAGACCCTCGACCTGTCGGGCAACAATCTGGACAATCTGAGCAAACTGGCCAAGGCCTGGCCAAAGCTGTCGATGTTGCAGAGCCTGAATCTGTCGAACAACTCGTTCGAGGTGATCTCCCAAGGGGACTTCGAGCACTTGGATATGCTCAAGTCGCTGTCCATATCCGACCTGGAGAAGTGCACCAAGATCGAGAAGAACGCCTTCAAGCACATTCCCAACCTCGCCATGTTGGACGCCTACAACCTGCCGCTCCTGGGCTACTTGGACATGCAGGGCATACTCGAGGCACTGCCAGGTCTGGAGAAAATCGAGCTCGAGGTCAAGGACCCCACCATCGGCATCGACCAAATCCAGCCGGCCAAGCATCCCAGGCTCAAGTGCATCGGCCTGAAGGGCGAACGCTTGAAGACCATTTCATCGGGCACCCTCGCCGGCCTGAAGAGCAGTGACCTGACCATCAAGCTCCAGAACACATCGCTCTCCGCCCTGCCACCGGCGTTGCTGTTCCCAGTTCCACGATCGTCGCACCTGACCCTGGACATCGAGGGCTCCAAGGTGACGGTCCTGTCGCCACAGTTCCTGAATGCCCTAGAAGACAGGCGGTCAAGCCTCGAACTGAAGGGCCTCAGCTCAAACCCCATTCACTGTGACTGCAACGCGAGGGCTCTGCGAAGGTGGCTGCCGAACTCCCGCATGTCCGAGGTGGAGTGCTCCTCGCCCGAGTACCTAAGAGGGAAGAAACTCATCGAGGTCGGCGACGACGAGCTGACATGCGACCCCCGCCGGATGACCTCCACAACGCCACGGCCCAGCAGCATTCTGAAGTCATCGTCCAAACTGCTCACACGGTCCACCACCCAGGAGCCGGTGATCATCTGGAGCCTGGAACCCACCCAGCCGCCGATGAAGATCAAGACAAAAATGCCCGGCATCAAGCAGCCCATAATGAACAACGACGACACCCTGATCATCGGCATCGTGGGCGGCGTGGTCGCCTTCATTGCCATCCTCATCATCATCATCTGCATCGTGCGTCTCCGCATGAGCAACTCCGAGTACCACAACGGGCCGGTGATTGGCATTTCCCCCATGCCCATGGGGCCCGGCAGCGTGCAAGTCAGTTACAAAGGTGCCCCAGCCACGGCGCTGTACGCAGTTCCGCCGTACGCGGCTCAGAACTACGCAACGCTGCCCCACAAGCAGATGCATCATTCGCAACAGAACCTCACCCAGAGACCGTCCTACTCCACAATGGGCCGGATGACGTACTTCGGCAACAATCAACAGCAACAGCAGCAGCAGCAGCAACAGCAGCAGCACCAGAACGGACACCCGAACAACCATAATCAACCGTACATCATCTACCCCGACGAGAAGGCCTACAGATAACGACTGAGCTGAGAGTCATTCTTGTTTTTTGTTGTTTTCTTCCACCAAGCGAGGGGTCATTTCCGGAATCCCTCAAGTCAACGGATTGAAGAAAAACTAAGAACAAGCCTCGAAATTGGAAAAAACAAAACAAAACAGAAAACATTTCGTCAAGATGGAGACGTCTATTGCTTTAAGTCAGTTGCGTAACATTTACGCGGCGTTTATTTATAAAAAAACGAAAAATAAAAAAAAAAACGACAAGTTGATTGCGAATGAGAAGACACTGACAGCAGCAGTGTGAGGTTACATAAAATGAAAAAAAAAACCAAGAACCGACTGTAGGCTTACTGATTTTTGTACATAGAGTTGTAGAGTAGTTTATTTGTCATTTTTATGTTGAACGGATATGCTATAGAGTATAATTTAATGTTAACCACCCCGACCCACACATCTGGCAGGACTAACACACAGGAACACAGTGAAATTATGTGGAAGAGCAGCGAATAAAAGTGAAATACTATTTAAGGAATCGGATTGATGTTTTATTGTGCACATGGGTGGGGGTTTCGTGGGTTGGGCGTTCTGCGATTGGGATTGCATGCTTATGGAGAATTGCTGACGGGATCGAAACTTGATGCCTGACTGGCTAAAGGGATAGCTAATATCCTTGAATGTCCGGGGTCTAGCCACAGCACGGCCAATGCTGTAGATGGAAAGAGCGAGAGAAGGTACCTGTGCACGTTGATTTTTAACGTCTGCGGATCATACATAACATGTTTGCCACCACAGCTTGTCTGTGGGAAATATTGCGCTGGGAGGAGCATTCTAAATTCCGAAAAAGAGCCTCTATACATAAATATGCGTCCGAAAGAAGGCGTAAGAGTGAACTGATAGGCATTCCTGGCGAGACGTGTATTGCGGGTGAATGGAGTGCACATTGCTAGCTCATTTGCCCCGTTCCGCAGCTGTATGTTCATCTTCTTCTAATGGTGCTACAGACCGGGGTGCGCCTGAGCCCCGGCCAACATGCCTCTCCAGCCAGCACGATCTTTCGCCAGCTGCCTCCAACTGCGCACACCAAGTTGGTTGAGGTCCTTTTCCACTTGTGTGCGCCATCTAGTGCGAGGACGTCCTCTGTTGCGCTGTCCCAATGGCTCGATATGGAAGATTCTTCTGGCAGTAGCTGTGGTGTCCATCCGCTCTACATGACCAAGCCATCTTTTCTCTCAAAACAACCAAGAGCTTCTTTAACCGCTTTCAATAGCGTCCATGTCTCTGCGCCATAGAGCAGGACTGGGATGATCAGGGTTTTATACAAGGTCAATTTTGTGTTTCAAGAGATGGCTCTGTTACTCAATTGCCTCTTAACCCCAAAGAAGCAGCGACTTACTTACTTACTTATCAGGCAGACGAACCATGAAGGGTCTGAGCCTGAGCAATTGCTGCCTTCCATCGGTGACGGTCCTGGGCACGCTGCTTCCAGTCATCAAGGCCAAGCTGTCTTGCATCCGCGATGACTTGGTCTTTGTACCGGAGGTTCGGTCTTCCTCTCCTTCTCGAACCAGGAGGCTCGGATTCGAAGACCCTCTTTGCTGGAGCGTTGTTGTCCATTCGCTCGATGTGGCCGAGCCAGTGTAGTCGACGGATTTTTGCCTTCCGGACTACATCCACATCCTTGTACAGCTCGTAGAATTCGCGGTTGTGTCTTCTCCTCCATTCGCCTTCCTCGCAGACGGGACCATATATCCGACGTAGAATTTTTCTTTCGAAGGCACCAAGAATCATCTCTGCAGCCTTACTTAATGTCCAGCTTTCGGCTCCATAAAGTAGGACTGGCAGGATAAGGGTTTTGTAGAGCATGACTTTGGTCCTTCGAGTCAGGAGTTTCGAGCCCAGTTGTTTTGACAGACCGAAGTAGCATCGGTTGCCAAGGGCGATTCTACGTCGGATCTCCACTACGATGTCATTCGTGGAGTTTACATTTGCCCCGAGGTAGACAAACAAAAGAAGCAGCGACTGGCAAGAGTAATTCTGCGATTGATCTCGGGACTGGTGTTGTTTTCCCTGTTTACTCCAGAGCCGAGGTAGACGAAGTCCTTGACAACCTCAAAGTTTCTGCTGCAGAGCGTCATCTGTCCGAGACGTCGATGTTGTGCGTCCTTTCGTGATGACGGCATGTACTCTGTTTTGCCCTGGTTTACCACTAGACCCATTTTATCCGCTTCCGCTGCAATGCCAGCAAACCCCTTATTGACAGCTTGCTGTGTTCGTCCGACCACGTCAATGTCGTCCGCGTAAGCAAGCAGTTGAACGGTGATGTTGAACAAGTCACATGACAGCGTGTCGCTTTGCCTAAAACCTTTTTTGTCATTGAAGGTCTCGGTGAATTCGTTACCGACCTTGATGGAGCAGCGAGAGTTCTCCATCGTCATCCTGACGAGTTTGACAGGAATGTCAATGGCATGGCGCTGTATAGCTCGTCTCTATGCACGCTGTCATATGCGGCCTTAAAGTCGACAAAGCGGTGGTGGGTATCTATCTGCATCTTTTGAGTTTTTTTCCCAGGAACTGCCGAATTGCAAATATTTGGTCAAAGGTGGACTTCCCAGGCCTGAAACCACACTGATAAGGACCTGTCAGGTTGTTGACAAATGGTTTCAGGTGTTCACACAAAACGGCAAAAAATTCTTGTACGCGATGTTGAGGAGGCTGATCCCTCGATAATTGGCGCAGTCAAAGGGATCTCCTTTCTTGTGGACCGGACAAACGACGCTGGGATTCCACTCATATCGGGCATGCTTTCCTCCGACCAATCTTACAAATGAGCTGGTGCATGCGCCCAACCAGATTATCTCCGGCTGCTTTAAAGAGTTCCGCGGACAATTCGTCCGCTCCAGCAGCTTTGTTCGACTTCAGTCTAGAAATCGCTATCTTGACTTCGTCTAAATCGGGGAACTTAATTCGTGTTCATCATCGTCCAAATTGAGTGAAACATTCTGCCTGACAGCGGAATTTGTGTCGTCATCGCCGTTTAACAGTCTACAGAAATGATTTTTCCAAATTCTCAGCATCGACTGCTGTTATACTACTATTTGTCCATTTTCGTCCCTGCAGGCTTCGGTCCGAGGTCTATATCTTCCGGATACTTGTTTTACCTTTTGGTAAAACTTTCAGACCTCCTTCCTGTCGTAGCGCCTCTCCATCACCACGACCGCGCGTTTCTCCTGCTCTTTCTTTTTCCTTTTGAGAAACCGGCTCTCTTTCCTTCTCTTCTGTTCGCAGAGCTTACGATCAGCTCTCGTCGTTCCGAGGAGAACAGCTCTCCGGACCTCGCATTCACATTCCAGGTGCAATTCATTATCCTTTTAAACTCACGCACAACCTGCAACTGGTAGGTAGGGGTAACTAATACCCTTAAATGTCTGGGGCCAAGCCACAGTACGGAGGAAAGTATGGAGCGAGAGAAGGTACCTATGCACGTTGATTTTGAATGTCTTCGGATTATATATAACATGGTTGCCACCACAATCGCAGAGGGAGAAGGCCTAGCTTCTCAGCAACCAATCTGCGCCTTGTAGTCTGTGGGAAATATTGCGCTGGGAGGAGCGTTCCAAATTCCGAAAAAATTAGTGTCTATACAAAAATATGCGTCCGAAAGCAGGCCTAAGAGTGAACTGATGGGTATTCCTGGTGAGACGTGTATTACGAGTGAATTCGTGGAGAGGAGGAGGAATGCCTAGCTCACTTGAGCATCGAATTGTGACGAAACCAACCAACCAGCGCCAACCAACTAAAATCAGCGCCATCTTAATTCCGAACACCATTCGGAGTAGTAGCCCCGCCTTGTAGTTGTATGTTCTTCTTCTTCTAATGGTGCTACAGACCGGGGTGCACCTGGGCCCCGGCCAACAAGCCTCTCCAGTTAGCGTGATCCTTAGCTAGCTGCCTCCAATTCCACACGCCAATTTTATTGAAATCATCCTGCAGTGTGCACCATCGGGTTTGTGATCGTCCTCTATTATACTAGAAGATTTCTGACGTTGATCGCAATGTAATCAATCTCGTTAACGGTTATTGATAAGGTAACCGCCATGTTGAGTGAAAATTGAGGTGAGGGAAGGGCTTACTGGCTACAGAATAGTAAGGGACCTCACATTCCACGTGCAGAACAGAAAATCGTTGTCCATGGTCGTCAGTTGTAGGATCATGTGTATCCGTGCCTCTGAACCAGAGTTCTTTTTTACAAGGTGAAGAAGTTAGCCCCACATTAAAGCTCCGAACCTGGAGAACAGGATCCTGGCTTAAACCCCTAGACAAGGGGCCGGTGCGTACATTGGTTCACCTCTAAGCGGTTGCAGTAGAGGCTATCCAGATGGCGCCCCGAGGGGGCTGTATGTCAACTTAACCTGTGCATTTACAGGGATCGTTGCTGGCATCTCGCTAGGTCAGAGTAATCAACAACTTCGTTCTGGTGCTCCAGTATATCTTGCAGCCGTAATTTAATATTTGGTTGTTGAAGTATTACAATTGGCGGGATCATAATCAAGAGAAGACAAGAATAATTCGGCTAATAATATGTTGTTTGCTCCAGAGTTGGGCTGAAAATTCTTTAAGCTTAAACGCCTAAGGAAAAGCAGGCATTCAGAAGTTAATAAATAAGCAATAAATTCAAATTTTTCTAAAAAAGAATGTATGCAATCTGTGAACTGTTGTTTCAGTAAGTTTCAGTGTCACATAGAATTTTGGGCACGTTTTTAACGTTAAAATATATAATAATAAATTCTTAAGGTAAAGATATTTAGAAAAGATTATGATGCCTTAATAACTCAAATCCTAACATTCTCCCGTCCCTATTTTGTCATAAGGTAGTTTCTTTTCTGGCGAATACACGTCTAGGTCTATGTAGTGTCAATTAGAAGTCTAGCTATATGTAGTGTCAGCTACACCTCTCCTAAGCTGTGTATATTTTCACGAAAACTAAAATTAGAGGTGCACTTTGAGAAAGTGGTGACGCTTCCGTAAACTTTCGGCTCGGTTTCAGATGCACTTTAGGTTTTTGAAACTCAATTTTGGTTTGCAATTAAGGTTCGTTTTTCAGGCAGAAACCATAGCGAAAGAGAACGTGATATCAACAATTGATATCACCATATGTTCCGATAGTCAGACCGCTATAAAATCCCTGGACAATGTCATGTTTTACTCAAAAACCCTTAATTGCAGGCTGTCTCATATCGAAATGGCTGAGCATTTTAATACTCACCTCGTGTGGGTGCCGGTTCACTGTGACATACCAGGCAAATGTAATGCCGATGAACTGGTCAGGTGTGGTACAACGTCACCTCTATCAATAGCAGGGGTACCACCTTCTATGCCGATCGATTCACACAAACAAAACCACCAATGACAAATGGCTAGAAGCCACCACCTGCCTCAAAACAAAAGAAATCTGGCCATCGCTTACTCTAAAACGGCCACACAGTCTACTTAGACTCAGCAAGCACTCATTCAGGACCCTCTTTGGAGTCATAACATGGCACTATGCAATTGGCACTCATGATGGCAGCATGGCTGCCCCATATAATGATTTCTGCAGAAACTGCATCGATGAAGAGGAGGAAGAAAACACACATCACCTTCTCTGCTCCTGTAGTGCTCTTGCTAGTCGTACGTTCCTATACCTAAAAGCCTACTAATTCAGCGGCCGTAACGAGCTAAACAGTGCCAGCATTGGGCAACTAAATCGCTTAATTAGAAGAACCAACTCCAGTGTTAGGAGAAGTCAATTCGCGTGGTATCACAATGGGTCTACTCTGGCCTAAGGTTGACTGCCCTTTAGCAGTCAGCCACTATAAGCTAACCTAACCTAACCTAAAGCTCGATAGACGCAAGCAGCAACATGACGTGGTAATGACAATGAAGTGCGTATTTACTGTAAGACTATTATACTGTCCTCATACATCTTTCACAAAAAAAGAGAGTCGGGAATCCGATGAGCTAGTGGGCATGATGCTTGCAGTCGTTAATGCAATGTTGAGTTGCATATGCATTTATAGACACCAAAAGGTTTGGACATGAAGATTCTGGCTCTTGAGCTCGATATGCCCGAGATCAGTGATGAGGACAGATCTTTGCATGGTTACCTATGTAAGTCAAATTCCTCGTGTAATTCATAAGCTTCCCTTTTCATACGAAACCCCTCATGTTGTGCGTGTCATTTAACGATGTTCTACGCATGGCATGAGTATTATCAAAAACTCTAGAGACTTGGAAGTGTTTGCTCGAGTTGGTGACTGAACAGAACTCCCTCAGCATTGGAGTAGAAGACAAACCGCGTTACAGATTACGGTCATCACCCGCGCGGTCACAGCAGCAGTAAACAAAATAAAGAAAGGTCACTGAACTTAACCGATTGAGTTTTTTTTCGAGGGCCATCATGTACATCACTCCTTAGCTGCGTCAGGTGTTTAAATTGGGTTTTTCACGCGGGTGAATTGTTAGCCCACAAATGATTTGTTTCTATGACTTTCAGGATGATCGTTTCATGCATCAGTTCACCCCACGACGGTCGCTCTAGAGGCTATCCAGGGAATTTTCCTCCCCAAAAAGACTGTACGTCTTTGCTTACATCTTGCCCTCTGTTTAATGATGAGAGTCAATGAATTACCCATTCCTCGCAATGCCTTAACAATGTTTACACAAACACTCAGCCTCCACTCGAAAAAAAATTGATTTTTTCTTAATTTTCTAAGAAACTCAAATTAAAATGTCCAATAAATAAGTTTCCAGCGACTTGGTTTCAAGGAAGTTGGCACAAATTCAGGAAACTCCACATCAAATCCCCCTAAAAGTCAAGAATGGGAAAAAAATACCGAATTGATGATTTTATGATGGCTCCCTGCACCTTTTCACTTTGACCATCGAAGTAAAGTGTACCGCTCTACTTAGTAGCAAATTTAATGGATGCATTAGGATGGGTGCACATTACTTCCTTCGAGGCGCGCGAGATACTCGCAGTTACCTGACGGCGACAGATACTTTCCGTCGCTTTGAAATTTCAAATTGATTCAATTTTCTATCCAAAAGTGTTCGTTCTATCCGCTGCATGCCCTTTCACGCTGCGATTCGCTGTAAAAAACGGCCACAGACTGCGGCATTCGCCTGCACCTTGCTGCTGCAGTTGAAGCTTGAATTGCTTTTTCATATTTCCAACGGAAAAAAATGATAATAAAAAATTGTCACCTTCTAAAATGGTGCGCGCACAGGCGAGGGGAAGGAGTTTATCTCAATACTTGACGCTAACACCTCTTCATGTGAGGAGTGCTCGCCGCTTGAGCGGAAACTAGCCATAAAGTGAAAATTTTCTCCCCCATTTGACTGGCGGTCTAAGCCCACACAAAAAAAAAGGGACGAACAAGGATGCGAGGACGAATAAAAAATTAAATTATGTGGGAGGCGGCGCGGCGACTCCAGCAGTGGCAAGTGTCCGAAGGTACCCTCAACAGGGAGAAGGGCACGAATGAACGAACTTTTAATGCACCCCAGTGGCGGGGAATCAAACGAAGTGTGAAAATCGAAATTTGTCGACCAGGAGTCCTTCCTCCGCCATGGCTCAGCGGATGTTGACAGAGGTTTGTGTGGTGGTTTCTTATTTTTCATCCAGGTCGCTTATGTAGGCTTATTGGTTGTTTAGGTTCGGATGCGAATAGTTAAATAGTTTTAAACATGATTACGGGGCCGATGGGGCAAACAGTTTTGCCGCCCAACAGGGCGACAATTTGGCAGAGTTCGGGTCATGTTTGTGGAGCATAATACACGATGTCGATAAAATTTGTCCTCTTGGGTATTCTTTTCCATTAAACTGGAGGCGATGATTGGAATTCCGCAAGGCATAGGAGGCCCTTTTGAGCACTCACTTTGGGTGAGCTTTTGTTGAGTTCTTGTGATTACCGAGGTGAGTGGAGAGTAGGGGAGTTCTTTTCTCAGTCAAGGATAGGGATATTTTTATTTAGTTAAAAAATAGTCCGTGGAAGGGGTACATTGAACAGAAGCTCTTTAAAATTGCCTATATGAAGGCTTTGTTCTCGGATCAGATGGAGCAGGTCTGGATTGGACACAGCCTACATCTAATATTTTGAAATAATGGGAATGGAAGGTCGACCACAGGTCTTTTGAGTAAGTGCTGGGCAGTACATACGTCAGCTCCATTGGGGAATATAAGGTCCCTATCCATCATACTACGGTCTTTACAGGCGCATGGGGTTCCGCAAGGATCAATGCTAAACCCCTTTTGTCTGCCAATTACGTCAATGACATAGTAAGCTAATATTTGCGGGTAGTTGTCAGTAATTCTGGTATTCTGGGTTATTTGGACCGAATACCAAAAGAACACTCTCCAGCTCCCTATAAATAAATTGCAATCTTCCAAAACTCATTACCTAAAAACCATCATCTGGAGATCTGAGATTAAGAGTGGCTTTTGCAAGCAGGCTTCGGAGGTTGAATCCACGGAGGCTTAACCAACCGGGTTTTCTAATTTCATCAACTCTAGACATGCATCAACTAGCACAAATTAGAAGTCGCTAAAACAGAGTAGACGACTTGTATTTTTCCAGTGTCCAATTTTAAACTCCCTCTGTATCTTCTTCTTCTTATAATGGGGCTGAAGTCTGGGGTCAACCTGAGCAGCAGCCAACAAACCATTTAAGCCGGCACCATCCTCAGCCAGCTGCAATCTAACACGTTGGTTGAAGTCCTTCTCCACTTGAGTGTGCCGTCGGGTTCGTAGTCCTCTTACTGGTTCGGAGTCGAAGACTCTTCGGGCTGAAGCAGTTTTGTCCATGCGCTCTACATGTCCAGGCCATCTTGTTGTATCCGTCGACGCCTGGCTGGACTCATGTCGCTGTACTTCCCGTACAGTTCGTGGTTAAGTCTTCTTCCCCAGAAACCTTCCACGCAAACATTACCTAATATTGCACACAGAACGTTTCTCTCTAAGAAACCAAGCGCGTCTTCATCCGCTCTCGAAATAGTCCAAGATTACGCACCATAGAGGAGGACAGGGATGATCAAGGTCTTATATAATGTGAGCTTGATCCTTCGAGAGAGGGCTCTTCTACTCAAGTGACTCTTGAGCCGAAAGAAGCAGCGGCTTGCAAGTGTTATTTTGCGTTTAATCTCGGTACTCTTGTTGTTCTTGCTATAAACTCGGAAGCACTGGTAGATGAAGCCCTTAACCATCTTGAAAATGTAGCCGCCTATGGTGACGTTCTGACTAAGTCGTGTTGTGTATCCTTTCTTGATGACAGGCTATAATTCGATTTGGCCTCATTCACCGCTAAAGCCATTTTTGTCCAATCCATTTCAATAAAAGCAAACCTGTCCTTGACGGCTCCCTGGGTTCGTCCAATCAGGTCAATGTTGTCCGCGTATTCTATCAACTCCACGGACTTTTGGATCTCTGATGGCGTTTTGACAACGGTTCGATTGTTTGACCTGACAGAATTGGACTCTTTCAGAGCTTCAGGTAGACTCTAAAAGTTCGGCAAGCTTCCTAGCGGTCGATTGCGATTGCAGCTTGCCGACGTCAACCTTTTGTGGTCTTACACTACTTCGTTGTACTATCGATATCCGAGTTCTGACCTTGGGTACAGCAAGATAATGATTCCAGTTGATGCTTGCACCTGTTTGAGCGATCGGTTATGTATCTAAGGCTTAAGACTTCTTGCCTGGAACAGAAAAAACAACATTAAATTAATCGCTACCATCGCTCTTTGTAGCCGTTTCGCAGTTTCAGTTTTGTATTCTCTTTGTGCCGGGCTACTTACCCTATAGGCTTCTAGCGCCTCGGCAAGTTCATCGGCTGCAAGTCTGGTAAGGGTCCGCATATTCCACGTGCAGAACCGAAAATCGTTGGCCTTGTTTCATTGTCCATGGTCATCAGCAGTAGGGTCAAGGCCACGGACGGGTTGTTGTCGTCGCCGAACTAGTGTTTCCTTTATACGATGGGGAAGTGAACCCCTCGCGTAAGCCCAGAACCTGGATTGCTGAGTCCTGGCCTAAGCCACCTAGACAAGGGACCGCCGCATACACTGGTTCACCGCTAAGGTGAACCAGTAAGGGCTACCCCGAGCAGGCTGATTGTTAACTTTGCCTGTGCACTTACAGGCATCTTTGCCAACGCTAATTATTTGGGCCAATGGACGTAGAATCTCTTCGAAGAAACTGGTAACCTGTGCTACCAATATGAACGATTCACGGGATGTTATTCTCCTTGCTTTCCTCGCGCCTATGTCCTAAGCCACACTTCAACCACTCCTTCAACCTCTCCGCGGAACTGCCTTCAGGTATAACTTCGCGGGGCTGGTTAGCATATCACGCTACGTTTTCCATATTTGCTAATTTCCCCTTCCTTTTCCTTTTTTCGCGTCTTCTGAGGTCATTCTGCACGCTCGTTATAAAGGAGCAGATCACCAACTAATAATCAGCTGACTATGTCATATGGCTAACTAGGAGCTAGTTAGTTGGTGTACTTGTTCTCCTCGGGAAAGCGTTTGCAATGAAATATTGCGTGCTCTGCGTCTTCCTCTTCGCACATGCCTTCTGATTAGGTTGCTGAACTGGAGTGACCGAATCTGTGGTCAAAAAATGTTTTAGACAAGGCCACGCGCTGTCATGTGATTTCTTCAACATCGTCCTGGAGAAGATCGTGCAAAACTCACTATGCAACATGTGCAATTACAATCATACCTGGACGACATTGACGTGAATGAATGAAATGAACACAAGGAGCGGTCAATGAAGCGTTTGCTTTTGTTGAAATGGATTCGACAAAAATGGGCTTAGCGGTGAATGAGGGCAAAACAAAGTATACCGTCATCAAGAAAGAACACACAACATTGGCGACTCACACAACAGAACGTCATCGTAGATTATCGTATCGAGATTAAACGCAGAATAACTCTTGCCAGACGCTGTTACTTTGGGCTCAAGAGGCAATTGAGTAGTAGAGCCCTCTCTCGAAAGACCAAGCTCACATTATATAAGACCAGGACAGGGATGATCCTGCTGTATGGCGCGGCAGCCTGGACTATCTCTAGAGCGGATGAAGAAGCCCTTGGTCTTTGCGAGAGAAAAGTTCTCGGTTCGATTCTGTTCTGTTTGCGTTGAAGGTTTTTGGGGAAGAAACACAAACTGTACGGGCTGTACAGCGACATGAGCCTGAGCTAGGCCATGTAGAGCGCATGGACAACACTGCTCCAGCCCGAAGAGTCTTCGACTTCGAACCAGTGGGACAACGCAATAGAGGACGGCCACGAACCCGATGGCGCACTCAAGTGGAGAAGGACTTCAACCAACTTGGCGTGCGAAATTTGAGGCAACTGGCTAAGGACCGTGCTGGCTGGAGAGGCTTGTTGACTCAGACCCAGGTTCACCCCGGTCTGTATCGCCACAAGAAGAAGATGAAGAATAATGTCACTAGTGGCTATACCCGCAGTGACACAGACTGCTTCGTCGGAGATTGTTTCGAAAGCGCTGGTTGCTCTTATGGCACAGAGCATAGAAAGCTTCTCGGCTCACTCCTTGGTGGCGAGAGCTCTCGCCCGTACTGGTGCGGCATAAAAAAAGTATTGGCGTTGTAATTAATGGATCCTCAATGCGCGCACGCTCTTCTTCGAAGGTCAGGGGACAACTGATTCCAGTGACTTCTGTTCACCTTAGGTGAGGTTTTGTTACGTAGGTATCGTTATCGAATCCCACACTCTGGATTGCGTTTGCCGATATCGAAATGTTCAGCAAAATGAATAGACTAAATACATGGCCTTAAATTCTACCCACGATTAGGGTTCTGATTGAATTAAATTTGATTCAAATGCAATTTCTTTGTTCAGAGACAACTCACAGAACGATTGTTAAAATACGAAGTTCATCGCAGAGCATTTATTGAACTCTTACCAAGAACCCTCGATGAAAACACATGTACTTCGAGAATAATTTCACGCAAGATGATCAATATTCATCGCTCGGAGAACTCTGAATCTATGAGTGCATTATTTATGCAGTCCTCGTGTCGCCATAGCAATTCGGACAACGCCACAGCACCCGATGCAAGACGCCCAGCTCATCTCCTCGGCCACGTTCACAATCAGACCGGCATTCACTAACGACGACCATCACCACAGCACACACGTCCTTTCAGGAACTTTCTCGGCAAATTGAAGGTTTGCGAAGAATTTTGCGAGAATAAAGCAACTTTTCCCATTCAAAATGCATGAAAAATGTCTGCAGGACTCCCGTGCTCTGGCATGTGATGTGTGCAATTGGACGCCATGGCAGGGATTACCACCACTCGCCTCAACCGCAATTGAAGGTCGCCTCTCATGTCCACACTCTGTTTTACTGCGCGTATGTTTCCGCAAACAGAACTTGCACCTGGCGACGAGCACTTAATAAGCACATCATTGAACAGCCACCCGTCAATGGCGGTGTCGCACGCTGAAAGTTGTACTTTTCACCCGAAAATCATTGACGGTCGAGGGAAAACTTTCCCCTTGGCAGCCACCGCCGCACGTGAGGACATAAAAACGTCCTTCCATTTCAATTGCCGCCTAACTTCTGCTGCTCGATACTCCGCTGTGGGTGTGGCGCCTAGGGGTTACATAGTTTTATGCGCCGACACTTGGCGTGGAATGTCGCGTGTTTAAATTTTTGAAAACGCTGTCGTCCCTCAAGACAGATGCGACTGGTTTACTTTGCGGCAGTTCCCACAAGCTCGTGCGGCTGTGACTTTTATGGGCCGCCTGCAATATCACAAGCGAATTATAAACGAACGCAAATGAAAGGTTACGTTTCCTTAAAACAGTCATCAGTTGGGCGAAGTTGGCGGTAACTTTGCGCACATATAAAATATGCCTTCTGCTGCCGATTTCATTGCCGCCGGGAGACCGTGGGGACGCCATGCCGCGTCGTCGTCTTGAGCATACTTCGGTCTCGCATGCTCAGTGCTCAAGTGTTTGCGAAGACACTTATGTTAAATTGGGCCAACTTGGATTATGAAAAACTCAAACAAGTTAACTTGAATTTGCGTTATTAAGTTGGCAAATAAAAGTTCGGTCTTTCATGCCGGCACTTCGGCATTGGAGGAATGTGAATTCAAAATTTGGTTACGAAAGTAAGAAAATGAGGAGTGTGAGCGTTTCTCGTAAAATGTCGTGCGAAGCTTGCACCATCATACATGTGTGGGATACACAAGGGTATATGCTTCGCTTTAGGGGGTGCGGACTGTGCATCAGAAGATTATGTGGATGTCATTTAAAAAGTACATTTAAAGAGAGTGACATTCACTTAGTAAGAGTTCGGTTATATAGTTTCTTGTGGTCTGTGGCACATGAGCATTTGTCACATTCTTCTGGTTCACCGCAATGATTTGGTCATAAGTAGATAGAGTGACTGCATGATTATAGGTCCATTGTGCTGTTATGGACGGCGTTTAACTGCTTTATCCCATTTAGTTCTTTGACCCTTCTTCGGATAGGTTGGTCGTAACTGAATTCTTCTCATAATTTTCATAGTCATTGTTTGACCTTGAGGAACTGCAGAATGTCATTGCGATTTGCCTTATTCAGATCGAAGCAGTTGAGTTCCTAGCAGTCTAGGAAGGTAGCAGTGGTGGTTCTCATGAGAATCTAATTAGCATTGCGTTCCCCTTTTAATTAATATGTAGTTGAGGGGAATCCTTGGAGTATTCCTAAGACCACTTTAAGGATTTTATTCAGGATATTAGTTCGCTATTATTTGTTGAAGTCTCATCCATAGTTCCGTGGGATACCTAGTTTCGGCATGAATTCCTTACTTACTTAAGGTGGCGCTACAGTCCGGGGTGGACCTGGGCCTCAACCAACAAGCGCCTCCAGCCAACTCGGTCTTTAGCTAGCTGTCTGCAATTTCGCACGCATAGTTGGTTGAGGTCCTTTCCACTTGCGTGCGCCAGTCGCGGTCTTCCTCTACTGCGCCGTCCCTCGGGGGTGGATTCGAAGACTTTTCGGGCCCGAGCAATGGTTTCCATCCACTCTACATGACCTAGCCATCTCAATCGTTGGATCTTCACTCTTCTGGCTAAGTCGATGTCGCTGAACAGCCCGTATAGTACGTCGTTGTATCTCCTCCTCCACTCACCATCTATCCAGACGGGACCGAAAAGCACCCGAAGAATTTTCCTCTCGAAGCAACCAAGGGCTGCTTCATCCGCTTTTGACAGAGTCCATGCCTCCGCGCCATATAGCAGGACTGGGACGATTAAGTTCTTGTAAAGCGTTACCTTGATTGTTCGAGAGAGGGCTTTGTTTACCAATTGCTTTCTTAGCTCAAAGAAGCACCGATTGGCAAGAGTTATTCTCCGTTTGATTTCAGCGCTGGTGTCGTTGTCTGAGTTGATAGCGGTTCCTAGGTAGACAAAGTTTTTAACTACCTCAAAGTTATATCTGTCTGCCGTGACGTTCTGACCGAGACGTCGGTGTTGGGTGTCCTTTCTTGTTGACAGCATCTACTTGGTCTTACCCTCGTTTACCGCTAAGCCCATCTTCGCGGCCTCCGTTGCAATACTCACAAAAGCGCCTTTGACATCACGCTGCGTTCTTCCGATAATGTCAATATCGTCGGCATATGCGAGTAGTTGGACGGACTTCTGAAAGATTGTTCCTCTGGTGTTGGCGTTTGAGTTTTGACCAATTCTCTCAAGAACGATGGTGAAGAAGTCGCATGACAGCGCGTTGCCTTGTCTGAATTCCGTTCACTTTAATATTTTTTTCAGAATAGTTCTTACTATACAAAAATGACTAAGATCTCTCGTAATAACTAACAATTCTAATTCTTAATTCTATCTTACTGACCCGTCGCAGGTACTGTAAAATAATCAAATCTACATTTTCTGTTTACCTTCCGGCGTCTAATTTTTTTTTTTCTCCGAACGAACCTTATTTCGACTTACTGGCCAATAACACTCAGAAAAATCATGTTGTTCCCTCCTTAATCTATCTTAGAACTTAGTAAGTGGTCCGTTGAACCAACTTCACGAATTATAACATCAGGGAGGGACCGGCGAAGGCGGAGACTGGTTCTGGTGTAACCACCAAAAGAAGTGCCGCTCCTTATCAGTCACGCAGGGATCGCTCTACTGAACCGCAGGAGATCCTCGTGTTCGCGGACGGCATCCGATTCGTAGAGGAGTCGCCTGTCACTGTTCGGCGTACTGCGTGGTAGATTACAGGACATCCTTCCGTGTCCTGAATCAGGTTTATCGAATTCAAATACAGGAATACTTTAGGTGGAAGATAGCTGTTGTGGCGCACCTTCTCATGGTACACAGAATTGGGGTAATAAGCTCCGCAGATCAGACTGTTAGTAGAAGTCATGCTTCTTGCAATGTGCCTTCTTATTAATTTAATGATAAAACTGTCTATCCTTTTCACGTTTGCCTTATTGTACCAGACCTCGTTGGGAAAGTACATTTTGAATTCAGACTCTGTTCAGTTCGATACAACCGGACACAAGTCCTAAGACACCGCCTCTCGAATACCATCATCTTTTCCATCTGGGAGGGACTCACATTGAACCACCGGGGACAACCATACACCAAGACTGGCCTTATGAGGACCATGAAACACATTACCTTCACCCTGGTATCAAGTTGGCTGCTATAAAACAGCTTGTCACAGCAAAGGATTTTCTAGCATTGGTCAGACCCTTTTATACATGTTTGTCAAAATACAGAAAACGATCCAACCAAATGCCAATACCAGGCCATTAATTCCTATCGACCGCCACCCATTTTGCAATATCATGTCGGTTTCGTTGAAGGAGGTCTATTATACGCAGACCAGATTTTTCTGGATGTAGCACAGTTCGTAAGTCTAGCCCATCTGGTAAGTAATCTGAAGCCAGTGCCTGGAGATATTTGTCTTCACTACTTATAGTGCCACAAATAGTTCATGTGCAAGTGAGCTTTGCAGGCAGGAACTTTGTCTAGCCAGTTCATCCACCTTCTTGTTTCCTGGCATGTCACTATGACCAGGTATCCAGACGAGGGATATATTGAGCTGATCTTCTAATGATGTTAGCTCGGCCCGGCATTTCTCTACCAGTTTGGAATGCGTGGTGTAGGGGGCAATAGCTTGCCAACATGGTATCATATCATATATTCCAATCCATATAGCAACCAGCCTGACGGCATGCTTCCCTGATAGCGAAAAGCTTTACTCGAAATCAAGGGCTGAGGGCGTCTGTTAGTGTCGACCGCAGAGCGCCTTTAACGCCGATGAATGTTGTTCTTTGAACTCTGTTGAGTTTTATTATATTGTATGTTTTACCGAGGGCAGGCCACTATACACTCTCTGAAAGTTCGACGCTGCCTGCACATTCAATAGAAGAAAAATTAAAACCTTGTCAAAAAACAATTAACGAAGCTGCCACTGAACTCATAGTTTGACGACGAGTGCAGGCAGGTACATGCAGCCAAACAGCAAGCCTGCAAGGGAACGATGCATCGAACAACGAGTGCTGTTCGTGAGCTCTACGAACAGAAGAGAAGGGAAGACCACCGAGAGGATGGAGAGGTGTTACGACAGGAAGGAGGTCCGAAAGTTTTACCAAAAGGTAAAACAAGTATCCGGAAGATATAGACCTCGGACCGAAGCCTGCAGGGACGAAAATGGACAGCTAGTAGTATAATCGCAGTCGGTGCTGAGAATTTGGAAAAATCATTTCTGTAGACTGTTAAACGGCGATGACGAACAAATTCCGCTGTCAGGCAGAATGTTTCAATCAATTTGGACGACGATGAACAAGAATTCTGTCCCCTCGAATTAGACGAACTCAAGATAGCGATATCTAGACTGAATTCGAACAAAGCTGCTGGAGCGGACGGATTGTCCGCGGAACTGTTTAAGGCAGCTGGAGATGACCTGGTTGGGCGCATGCACCAGCTCATCTGTAAGATATGGTCTGGGGAAAGTATGCCCGATGAGTGGAATCTCATCGTCGTTTGTCCGGTTCACAAGAAATGAGACCCCTTTGACTGCGCCAACTATCGAGGGATTAGCCTCCTTAACATCGCGTACGTCAATGTCAAGCGTTTTAGAAGGCAATACACGATCTATGGACTTGACTCCTTCGATGTTTTTCTTATTTTCTTCCCCTGCCTGTGGAAAGTCCCTCAAGAGAATCCAGTATCTTTAGGTCTGCATCTGAGCTCCAGTCGACTTGAGCCATTCCTTTTCATCGAGATCCGAAGCCGCTTCAAGCAACAAACACCTCGTTCAGAGGCAAGGACAGCCATTGAAAACAGTCGACAAAGATAGGGCAAAGGAAAATCTACAGTACAACACTGTCTACTCCACTGTTATCTTCGATGACAGCTCAGATTCACCACAGCACACTCTAAACAAACAAATCAATAACAAGTTCAAGCTTCAATTCTCGATGTTCATACTCAACAACCGAAAACAAAGCACGTAACACACAGCAACAGTTGCCAGTGCATCCAGGAAGACTACAAGAACTGCAACAAACATTACTTCCTTCCGTAAGGAGCTTAAAAGTATACATCTAGGACACCTGAAGGATCAACTCATTCATGCCATTGGATGTTACCGATTGCCAGAAACGATGCGAATTCAAAAGCATTGCATTACAGTCAGCTACATGCTGTCAGATGAAGTGATTCATGTGGAACAACGGCCAGCAGTTCCTGGAAACCGAAATTTAATCCCCTCAAATGAAGCATACACTATAATTCCTCGAGCATGTCATGTTCTTCGAACGGAAGACCAACCAACCAACAAAGAGATGATACAATCTTCAGGGCCCGGCTGCCAAGCCAGCCACGAGCAAACTATCAAAGGAACGAAGGAGATTCTGCACTTCTTTGTTTCAGATATCGACGTGAACACAGCTTGGCTGAGATTTCATGAATCCATTGTCATGGCACGGCACTACAGCACAACGTGGATAAAAATTCATTAAAGTCCATTTGAACTCAAATCGCAGGAACGATCGCTATTGTTTTTCTGAAAATTCCTAAACGTGCCGGCAATCCAAACGTGACATAGTTGGGGATGGCGCTAGAATAAAGGGTTATACAAATTTCAGATTTAAAACTGCACGCTTCGCTCAGTCACGCAACTCGTACGAAATACGAGATCGGGGGCTCTTTGTAATTTCTTTGTGCATCCACGGCAGCTGTGGCGGTGTCTAGGGCATATTCCCACTCGCTTCGAGTGAAAGGATTCTCCAGAATGTGTGCATCTTCTGTTTAAGAGCTCCTCCCGGCCCTCATAACTCGGGAGCAAATGCGTTTAATGCTCTCCACAATTTCGCTTAAACGAAATCACAAATAACGCTCAAAGCTAACTGCTGTGTATGCTGTGCTGGTTGCCCGGGGGGCGGGTTGAGAGAAAGTGAGAAACAAGACGCAGAGACACATAAAGTTCCTTTTGTTCAGCATCTCACCGAATCCTGTGACCGTAATAAGCTTGGAGCAAATATGTCTGAAGTTATTGTGTTATGATGAGCGCGTGTGTAAGCACTCGAAGTGCATCTGCTAGGTGGGCGATAAGAAAATGCCTAGTAAGGGCGATGAAAAATTGCTCAAAAAACCATGAAATACATTTGAGGTGCTTTGAATGGATAAACGAGGGGAGGGGTGGTCTTTATGGGTCTCAGTAAATAATGCAGGAGTCTGAATTTAACTCTGCACGGAGACGAGTGGGTGTCATGTGTGTATGCTGTCATTTGTGAGTTTCGTTGCAGGATACCGCCAACCTTGCCACTTATGGATCCGGTTCGTTGTCTCACTTTAATAGTTGCTAAGGTCCCCATCCGTCTGCCGAACTAACACGAATTCCTATCATTTGATTGCGCTCGCTGTCTGGCTCTTGCAAGTGCCCGACGGGAACTAGTACAATGTGTTCAAGTCTATGTTCTCTCAACTATGTTCTAGCAGCGCTGACAATGTATGTATTCTGGGATGTCTAGTTTGAAGGCATGATCTACATTTTAATCAGTGTCACGTACAGACCGCCAGCAAACTAGCGATAGCATGCTAAGTTTGCCGTCGGAGGTCAATTATCCCGGTTGAGTAGCAGACAATATTTGCCTTAATGTTACATAGCTTCAGTCAATCCGAACTATAGCACCATTGCTATTTTAATGAAGTGCGTACAATTTCCGAATCTCCTCTGCAAGAGAACACTGAAATCCGATCAATACATAGCCAGTTTATTGGTTTTCTCATTTCATGATATGTCACTGTCCTGGAGTTCACATTAGAAAAACGTACAGCTGACCGTCAGACCGTACAGTCCGGGGTGGGCCTGGGCCTCAACCAACAAGCGTCTACAGCCAGCTCGATCTTTAGCTAGCTGTCTCCAGTTTCGCACGCATAGTTGGTTGAGGTCCCTTTCCACTTGCCTTTTCCGGAGCATTGGTTTCCATCCACTCTACATGACCTAGCCATCTCAATCGTTGGATCTTCACTCTTCTTTCTAAGTCGATGTCGCTGAACAGCCCGTATAGCTCGTCGTTGTATCTCCTCCTCCACTCACCATCTATGCAGACGGGACCGAAAGTCACCCGAAGAATTTTCCTCTCGAAGCAACCATGAGCTGCTTCATCCGCTTTTGACAGAGTCCATGCCTCCGCGCCATATAGCAGGACTGGGACGATTAAGGTCTTGTAAAGCGTTACCTTGGTTGTACGAGAGAGGGCTTTGTTTACCAATTGCTTTCTTAGCCCAAAGAAGCACCGATTGGCAAGAGTTATTCTCCGTTTGATTTCAGCGCTGGTGTCGTTGTCTGAGTTGATAGCGGTTCCTAGGTAGACAAAGTTTTTAACTACCTCAAAGTTCTGAAATCTGTCTGCTGTGACGTTCTGACCGAGACGTCGGTGTTGGGTATCCTTTCTTGTTGACAGCATATATTTGGTCTTACCCTCGTTTACCGCTAAACCCATCTTCGCGGCCTCCGTTGCAATACTCACAAAAGCGCCTTTGACATCACGCTGCGTTCTTCCGATAATGTCAATATCGTCGGCATATGCGAGTAGTTGGACGGACTTCTGAAAGATTGTTCCTCTGGTGTTGGCGTTCGAGTTTTGAACAATTCTTTCAAGAACGATGTTGAAAAAGTCGCATGACAGCGCGTCGCCTTGTCTGAATCCTTTTTAGACATCAAAGGTCTTGGCTAGGTCTTTACCGACCTTGATGAAGCAGCGTGCATTCTCCATCGTCATCCTACACAAACGGACGAGTTTGGTAGGGATGCCAAAACTAGACACTGCTCTGTATAGCTCGTCTCTATAAATGCTATCATACGCGGCCTTAAAATCGATGAACAGGTGGTGGGTATCGATTTGTTGCTCCTGGGTTTTCTCCAAAATCAGTCGATGGTGGATTTTCCTGGCCTAAAGCCACACTTATATGGACTGACCAAGTTGTTGACGAATGGCTTTAGGCGTTCACACAGTACGGCAGATAAGATCTTATAGGCGATGTTAAGGAGACTTGTTCCCCGATAGTTGGCGCTGTCAAAGGGGTCTCCTTTCTTGTGGATCGGGCAAACAATGCTGAGGTTCCATTCATCGGGCATGTTTTCCTCCGACCATATTTTACAGATGAGTTGGTGCATGCTCGCCTGCGGCTTTAAAAAGCTCGGCGGGTAGGCCGTCAGCTCCAGCAGCCTTGTTGGATTTCAGTTTAGATATAGCAATCCTTACTTCATCCGGGTCGGGTGGACGGAATTGTTGATCTTCATCGTCTCTTTCATTGGGGTTGAATGGTTCGTTCTGCCTGTCAGCGGAATTTGGTTCTTCCTCGCCGTTATACAGTCTGCAGAAATGGTTTCTCCATATCCTCAGCATCGACTGTGACTCTACTACGATGTTCCCTTGATCATCCTTACAGGTTTCGGTTCGGAGTTTATAACCTTGACTGGTTGACTTTACCCTTTGGTAAAACTTCCTTACCTCAATCCTGCAGTAATATCCTTCTATTCTGCCGATCGCGCGCTTCTCATGTTCCTTCTTTTTTCTCCTGAGAAGCCGGCGTTCGTCTCCTTTTTTCTGCTCGTAGAGCTCCCGAGCAGCTCTTGTCCTTCTTTGCAGTGCCGCTTTGTATGCTTCTTGCTTGACTGCATTCGCCTGCCGACACTCATTGTCAAACCAGGGGTTTCGTTGTGGTGGCGGATTGAAACCCAGCACATCGGAGGCGGCATCTCTGATGGCTTTTTGGCAATGCTGCCACTGGTCTTCAATACTTGATGTTGGCGGCGTAGGATTTCTTAAGAGGTTGAGGGAGACACGATCGGAAAAGGATTTGGCAATCTCTTGCGATTGTAGCCGGCCGACGTTGAACTTCCTCACAGTATTTCTTTGTCTTGGCGGTGTTCGGGATATCCGCAACCTTACCTTGGCTACTACAAGGTGGTGGTCCGAGTCTATGACATCTATAATACTGGAGGAGTGCCTTGCGTCGATCGCAATGTGATCAATCTGATTGATGGTTGATTGATCAGGAGATCGCCATGTCCCTTTGTGAATGTCGAGATGTGGGAAATTTGTACTGGCTACTACAACATTTCGCCCCGCAGCAAAGTCGATCAGCCTAAATCCGTTATCGGATGTGGTGTCGTGTATTCTGTGCTTCCCGACCGTACTACTAAAGATGTTCTCTCTCTTCCTAGCTTTGCGTTAAAATCGCCAAGAACAATTTTAATGTCGTAGCTAGGGCATTGCTCATACGTTTTGTCCAGGAGCTCATAGAACCTGTCTTTGGTGTCGTCATTTTTCTCCTCTGTGGGGGCATGTGCGCATATAAGGCTTATGTTGGCAAATTTAGCCTGGATGGGAATTGTCGTGAGGCGCTCGTTCACTGACCTGAACGATAAGACTTCTTGCCTAAGTCTGCCTCTAACGACAAATCCACATCCAAATAGCCGCTGTTTTTGTTGTTTGTAGCAATCACCGTAATATATATCACAGTTTTTCATCCTTCTTTTGCCCGGTCCATCCCTTCGCACTTCTTGGATGGCGGTTATGTCTGCTTTGCAGCAGTCTAGGGCTTCCGCTAATTGTTCGGCTGCACGTGGCCTATAAAGGGACCTTACATTCCACGTACAGGTCCGAAGGTCGTTGTCCGTATATCGTTTGCAGGGTTCGTCATCAGTAAAATCATCCGTTTCTGAGGCTTGTTGTTGCTTCGTAACTATGGTTTTTTTTTGTGTGGCCGGGCAGTTACCCCGACGGCACAACCCCCAACCTGGAGGGCCAGTTCCTTTTTTTTTTTTTTTTTGTAACCCCTAGGACAAGAGGTCGCACTTATAAGTTTGGCAGGTTGAGCTGGGGTGAACTACAACCTGTAGCCGATGGCTATCACTTGGAGGTAAAATAAGCACAATTGGTGTGTAGGAAAAGTTGCAACACTGGGCATCGCCAGGTTGACGCCAGTCAGTGCCTACCCGATTCCCACAGCACCCAGCCATCACCGTCTAATGATGCTAAGTTGATATTCATGTACTTATTCGGAATGTGAAGAGACGGACGTAATAACTTACTTTCATCCCTGTGTGGCTATCAGGAATAACTTCTGATTTGGCAATCGATTCCGGTGTCATTTGACTAAACGAATGCTTCCCAATTTTAAATGATTCCGCCTGAAACATCCAGAAAGTGTCTGGCACCATGCAGGCTTTGGAAATGTTCAGGAATCGCATAAGTCGAATGGCACAGAAAAATTAACGATACGAACAGCCTAGAATACACGTATACGGTCAGTAAGTTAGGTGTAAGAACATTTGTTAAGTTAGTTAAGCTAGTTTTAATCATTTTTGTCTAACATGTAAGTAAATGAATTAAAAATAAAACAAAAATTACGAAAAAAAATTCAGGCTGCCAAAGCCGTTGAGTCTAGGGACCGTGCAGTTGAGGACCATACAATATATCTAGGACCCATGCAGATTCGTCAACGAAATACGGGCTGTACAGAAAATGTGACTTCCTATAGTACAGTGGACCCCGGGTAGTAGCACACCAACATTGAAACGAAATTGTGTGCCACTAAGCGCGTTGAGCCTTTATCCGATCTTACATACAAAGACTTTACAAATGTGGAAAAAATATTGTATTTAACTAAAATGCATGTATATTTTTCTTAAATTAATGTAAATCGCATTTTTTTAATATAATAAAATAATTTGCTGGCTATTCGGTCTGTTCGATATACATATTTTCCATTTTCATTTTGGCTTCGAAATACTTTCGCAAAGTGAACGTAGCAGAAACCACCTTTGATCGGGATTGAATTATATGACTTCCTGCCAAATACTCTTCATTTTCAATAGTGGGTGGGATCACTGACTTATTTGTGAGCTTACCCCAGCGGTCAACACAAAAAGTTTAGTCATTGTCAACTGATTGAAAGAAATTGGAAACTCAATGATTTCCTCCACGACTGGACCTCTTGAGCCACAAGTTTTTTGAAAGCCAGCTTTTCTGTAGCAGTTCTTGATGGTGGCGAGGTATTATATTATATTTCCTCTCTATTAGAAAAAAACACGTTTGAAATGGAAATCACATGAATTCTGGATCTGTGTAGGATTTTCCATTATGCGAGCAAGATTATATGTGAACTGTTTCTTGCTTCTTTGGCTGGCGCTACAGTCCGGGGCCTCAGCCAACATGCCTTTGCATCGATCCCGGTCTTGTTCTAGTTTCTCAAGCCACGCACGTTCAACTTATTCAGGTCCCCTTCTAGCAGCGCCCACCTCCGTTCTCGTGGTTTTCCTTTACCGCATTTTTTTCTCGGGGTTGGGGTCGAAGACCATCCGGGCCGGAGCATAGTTATCCGTTCGCTCTAGGTGACATCTGAGACGTCACTGAGACGAGAGATTCGACCTCGTTTGACCCAATCAATGTTGCTGTACAGCCCGTACAGTTTGTCGTTCAGTCTCCTCCTCCGAATATCATCCGTACATACAGGACCGAAGACAAGCTACCCATCACAGTCTTTAAAACCGTAGGGTCGTGAGTTGACTGAATCTCATTCTCCAAGGTGCATGAGTGCAAATATGATCAAGGATTTAAAGCAGTGCTTTTCTCCCGAAAAGACATAAGTGCGTCCCAAAAACGTGAACTTCCGAGTGTGGCAGCAATTCTACAAACGTTTGGCATTGTCCTCCACCTTATCAGGAATAATGTTGAAAAGTGACAAGATGATAGGACTTACTTACTTACTTGTCAAGCCTGAGCAATTGCTGCCTTCCATCGCTGACGATCCTGAGCACGCTGAACGCAGTCATAAAGGCCAAAGTGTCTTACCGCGTTGACAAACTGCTGCTGAAATTGTACCTGTCGATTGTTATGTTTTGGCCTAGATGGTGCGCGGGGGATCGTTCGCTGATCGGCAGCATATGTTTTTTTGTCTTGCCCTCGTTGACTTTTAGAACAGCTCGTTTCACCTGTTCTTCAATTGCTTCCACTACGGCGCGTTGGGATCGCGCGATAATGCCGATGTCATCAGCATATCCCAAGAGCTGTACTGCCCTGTAGAAGATAGTGCCTTGCGTGTTTACAGCTGTCCGTCGCACAATCTTCTCCAGTACCAAATTTGAAGAAATCAAGCGACAGCACATCCTTGCCAAAAACGGTGCAGGTTTCAAGCGTGTCAGATGTCCTCCAATCAAACTGAAAACCACCACCCTAGATATATTAACAAGAATCCAGAGAATTGCATACTTGGGCGTCACAGGCTTGGAAGCAATACTAAACCTACTCCCTTTTGACCTCTACAGGTAGATGACAGCTGCAGAGAGTAGTAATGTGTTTGGTATTCGAAAAATGTTCAAGCCGATCACAAGCTGTGGCAAAGGTGCTCAAGATTCTCAGCGCGCAATACTTAATTAGTCAAGGCTGGATCTCAGGTCACAGGGAGTGAGTGAACAACATTCCTTTTCAAGACGTCGATTTCTAAAGTGGTTTAGTTTCTTAAATCGATGTTGTTCACACTCCGACACATTCTGGTAGCTTTCCTCTTAACGATAGGAAGTGCAATGAAGAGCTTGTGCTTCCAGAGTAAGTCAATGCGTGTGATCTAGAGCCATTGCGTCGCCATGTCTAAGGGTCTTACGGACCGTGGAAAAAAGCAGATGATCGTCATCCTGTATAATCTGACGAATTTGCAGGAATTCCAAGACGAGGCATGACTCTGCTGCAATCGACTGCTGTTGGAAAACGACTATTATCGATTTGTTTTTTCCATAAATAATTCGAACACCCCTGCGATCTCAATGTGGCCTTCTCAAGAATTATACTGCAAAGTCACATGAGAACGTTAATAATGGGTGTGTTCAGGACAGGCATCTGCCAGCCTGACAACAGCACATGAAATCGCGCCACGACATCAGCCAACAGTAACCAACACCAAACACGCAATGGAGTCAGACGAGAGCCGTCTACGATTGCGCACAAAAACTGTCCCGAAGCAATGTTCAAAAGCGATAGCGGTCATTATCAAAACACACACGATCCCACACTCCATTCGATAGTGCCTTCGATAGCGGTGGTTGCGACCGAGACTTGGGATTTTTTTTATTTCAGTTTCTAACAGACCACTCAGCAGAGCAAAGCCAATGGTGCAAGTTTTTAAAATAAATATTTCATTGGGTGGCGCTGCAGCCCGTAGAGGGCCATCTTCTCAGCAAACACTCGTGTTGTGCGTTCTCTCATGAGTGGAAGAGACTTTCAGTTTTATGCCGACTCCGAAAGACGAGAAGCTTTTTCGGGACAGGAAAATACTGTTTTGAGCATTGTCACTGACTCGTAAGAGGCGGGGCCTCGAACATTATTTTTGTCCCACGGACGTCGACGTCGAGTTTGGGGTCGACGCATATAAGTTAAAACCATTATCAATCAAACAACATTCCTCTCCCACGATATTTCGACATGCGCGGACACCCTACACCTGCAATGATGAACAACATCCCCACATCGGATGCAGGAATGCTGACACAGGTCTGGACAACAGACAGAAATATGAAGCGAGGCGAATTCCATCACGTACGCTGGCGGCTCCCGTAGGTTACTTCCAAATTGTAATTGGAATGTAAGTTTAGTTTAAGTTGAACATTCAAAGAGATTAAAGAGGTTTAGCCCCAGTGCTTATATAATAAAAAATTAACTTATACCCACAACGCTACGGGCTACCGATGACCGATTGTTGCCTTGTCTAAGTCCAATGTCTCGAGGGAGCAGCATGCATTTTCCACCGTCGTCGCCGGTCAGCTTTTCAAAACCGCCATATCTTTGCTTAAGTGCTGCTTACCCTGAAACCACAACTTAAGTGCTCACATAAAAAGACAGAGAAGGTCTTACTTGGGCTGACAAAGCGGGCATATTTCTTACGATGTTTAAACGACTTGTCTGCTGATAGATGGCGAAGTCGAGGAGTTCTCCTTTCTTGTGGGATGCACTGATTCTACTCATCGGACGTACATAGTTCCTCCGACTGTTTGATCAAATTCCATCGCTTAGAGCCACGTTTTCCTACTCCAAGCGGCAAATTAACGAAATGTGTTGATTCATGACAACATTAATGCATGCATCCACTCGAGGCCATTTAAAACTTCCGATTTACCAGAGCTTCGCATTTTCCACGAGTCAAACTTCCACAAAATACAAGACTCTGCTGGCGGCAGTCAGTTTGTGAAAAAAAAAACTCCCGCTGAAGACCTCTTCTTGTTTCTAGTTCAACAACACAGTTGTGAATAAGCTTAACGCTCCAATTGCACACGCGACGCTAATTTGGTTGACAGCTGTCGCAGCACTGGATTTTGACATAATTTGTGATCCGTAATGAGAGTGCTGCTACTTAACTACTCCTATCTGCACGAGGAGAATCCTCGGCGACCCCATTCGGCATGCTGACGCGTGTACGTCGCAGAAGGGTGCTCCTAACCGAACCCTACCCAGGCACTCGACCTATTTGCACGCACACGAAACTGCAGTCAACACACAGGCACAGTGCACACACACTCTCTGAATTAGGAGTTAGAAGTCATTCCCGATGAATTCCACACAAGGGTCATCGCGATCTGAAGCACAGCAACACACTTCAGCTCCTGCAGCGACTCCGATACATGCGCAAATATAAAAGTTTCCGCAAATTGTTTGAAAGTAAAATTAATTACAGTCTGATTGGAAATGGTTCATGGCTGGAGTTGATGGCTGGCTCTGGGATTCGTGACGCGAGGACGGCAAGGCGCACACATATGTGCGACTGGAGCAATTGGAAAGCAATTAATCTTTCGACAATACACTCGACAGCGCCGGTGGGTATGACGGTAGCCCGAGAAAGGACTCATGTGCGCTCATCCGGACCTCAAGGGCCGGCGATGTGAGCAACAAGAGTTTTTGTTGGTGGTTCCTTCGGCATCGGTGTTGCTCAACCTTAAGTCTCATCAAGGCGGCGAGGGGTGGGCGGCGAGAGCACTGCCAAGGGTTGGATCATAAATCAAATTCTCGTTGGAAATTAATCGAAACTTTTTAGTATTTCACATCACGTACCGTCAAGAGTTAGTTTTCGACATTCCTGGTGTTAGCGTGTGAATGCATACACTCGTACGCTGCATATTGCATACGGACGAGGCGTGATTTGGGGCACAGTTCGGACGGGCAGTTGTGATTTGAATATGAAATCACAAGGAGTGGACGGGTCAGTGGGGGGGTCTGTCTCTGCGTCCATGTTCGTTTGTTCCTTGCGATGTCAAGAAGCGCCAGCAGTCAAGATGCTGGTTATGTGATATTCACTGTGTGTGCAGCTAGCGTCGGGAGTAGTTTTCTTACAACCTTTGGGAGTGCAAAGTTAATTGAAACAATCGGAGTCTCTGAGGGAAATTTATTTAATTAAAAAGTTCCTGTAACAAGAAACTTCTCGTGGTCTCGAGTCCCGTGACAAGTCAGTTGTGATTGTTTCGTGGAGTTGCTTTTTTTTAATTTCCAAGGCGATGGGAATTTCTGTTGTTCGCCTTTTTCTCTCTCTCAAGTTGTGGATGCAACGGAATTTCAATTCTGGGTTTCATATTTCTACAATATGAACGCAGCTTTGCGAATATTAAAGGTGGTTTCCTGAGCGTTGCTGGGAAGCCAAGGAATCGAATGAAATGCAATAATTTTGCAGGTATTTTGATTGTGTCTCTGCTGGTGGAACGTTGTTCTTGTCTTGCAGTGTTTACGTCTTTAGCTGGATCTGCTCATTGGATGGTGCAATACGTCCGTTTTTTTGTTATAACTTGATTCGTATTTATAAATTCATAATTTGCTTACATACCAGTCGTATCAGTATGAAATGAGCATCAAGATACAAATGTCTCGATAGTTTGTTTGTTTGTTTGCTATGACATCTGTGAAAAATATTTAGTATACATCAAGTCATGGAACAGACAAAATCATATTTTTTCATCGTGTTAAAAATGTCGAATTTTGTACCAGAAAGTGTATTTTTTTTTTTCATTTGAAGAAAAGTGCTGAAGAGTCGCATCGAATGCTTGTGGAGGCATATGGTGATCATGCTCTATCAGAAGCAACATGCAAAAGATGATTTCAACGGTTCAGAAATAACGACTTTGATGTGAGAAATGAAGAACGTGGAAGACCACCAAAAAAGTTTGAAGACGCCGAATTGCAAACGATATTGGATGAAGATGACACCTTGAGTCAAAAGCAAATGGCAGCAATGTTAAATGTTGCACAACAAACAATTTCTGACCGTTTAAAGGCTATGGGAAAGATCCAAAAGTGTGGAAAATGGGTGCCACATGAATTGAATGAAAGACAGATGGAAAACCGAAAAAACGCTTGTGAAATTTTGCTTCAAAGACACGTAAGAAAATCGGTTGTGCGTCGGATTGTTACTGGCAATGAAAAATGGACTTAGGTTATGAATCCTAAACGGAAAAAATCATGGGTTTATCCGGGACAACCATCAACATCGACTGCAAAACCAGATCGATTCGGCAAGAAGACAATGGTGTGAGTTTGGTGGGACCAGAAAGGTGTGGCTCCTGAAACCTGGTGAAGCCGTTAATACTGATCGCTTTCGACAACAAATGATCAATTTGAACCATGCACTGATCGAGAAACGACTAGAATTATCCAGAATACACGGCAAGGTACAATGCACCTGCACACAAAGCAAAACCGGTTCAGGACACAATCAAAACACTTGGCTGGGAGCAGCTACCCCACCCGCCGTATTCACCAGACTTGGCTCCTTCCGACTGCCATTTGTTTTCATCGATGGGACACGCATTGGCTGAGCAGCATTTCGATCCCTACGAAGGAGTCGGAAATTGGGTGTCTAATTGGTTTGCTTTAAAAGACGAGCAATTTTATTGGCGTGGTATTCACAAATTGCCAGAAAGGTGGTCAAAATGTGTAGACAACAGTGGCCAATACTTTGAATAAAATGTTTTTACTTTCCCACTAATAATTAGTGTCTTATTTTCAAAAAAACTCATTTCATACCGATAAACCTGGTACTAGACAAAAATGGTTAAAACTAGTTGGACTCACAATCTTTCTAATTCTATCTTACTGTCCCTAGGCGGGCACTCTAAGCTAAACTTAATTTTAAACTAAGGTTACAGCTTATAGATAAATATCCAATCCACTACAAGACAGGGCGAGACAACTCCCTCTTAAGGGTCTGCACTATCCGGGGTATAAAGAAGGGACGGAGTTCCCACGCTCCCCAGCCACCAGCACTTTTGGTACTGCTTAGCAACATTCCTAACAGCCCGCCTCTAAACCGCCGTACTAAGACGGAGGACACCTTCCGCAGCTCGTTGTGCGACGGAGCGGTCGTAGTTGAGTCGCCCATCCACAGTAGACCTGGCTATGTGGTAGATGAGCGGTGCCGCATTTACGTCTTATATTAGGCTGTGCTTGTCTAGGTGGAGAAATGCTTCTGGATGGACGAAGCCGCTGTGACGTACTCTCTCGTGATATTGAGCATTGGGGTAGTAAGCCCCCGAGATCAAGTTATTAACCGAGTTCATCGCTCTCGCAGTATGGCCTCGAATCAACTTCACCAGGAAATTGTCCACTCGTATCAAGTTCGCCCTGTTGTATAAAACCGCATTAGAGTAGAATTTTCTGTACTGGGACTGTGGTGTTCTATAGAGGCGAAGGCAAGCCCTGAGACAATCCCTCTCAAACACCCGAATCTTTTCCATCAAGCTTGCACTCACGTTGAACCACACGGGCAGCCATAGGTGAGCATTGGCCGTATGAGGGCCATGTAGCAGATTACCTTTAGCCTTGCATCGAGTTGGCTGTTGTAAAACAGTCTCTTTGTAGGGGCGAACTTTCGCCAATTCTTTTTTGTATCCGCGGAAGCCGTAAACAACGGCTTCCTGAACAGAATGGTTTCCGACTTCTGAAAGTTGATATTCACCATCCAGTCACCGCAATCTCTCATGAACGAATCGAAGTTACACAAATCCGTGGCTATAGAGTTATGTCTTTCTTCCCTCGTGTCATTGATGAAGCACGAAAGGTCGGCATTTGCCTTTTTTGTTGAATCATATGTGACTCCATTACTCTTGTGTCCACCAGTGGTACTGTCTGTACTGCTTGACATCTTACTACAACAGTTGATCCAGCGTGTGCCAGATGTGCCAAAGCGTCCTAGCGGTGTCAATCCGGAAATGCTGTAGTATCATTTGGAGCATATCCACAGCACCAACCCCTCACAAGCAATGGTCCCTCATGTTAATTATTCACTTCCATAAGTAAGTCTCTGGCTGGTGGGCTCTGGTAGTGACTGGTGACTCGTGGCTGGTGGCTTATAACTCATGGCTAGCTCACGGTGGCTTTCTCACTTCTGGCGACATAAAAAAATGTTTAGTCTTACCATAGTGTAATAATAATAATCATAGTACAATAATATCTTTGGCGCTACAACCCGTAGAGAGCCATGACCTAGGTTATCAGCGAATACTCGTGTTGTGCGTGCTATTGTTCGCTCACAAGTGGAAGGGACCTACATTTGAATGACGACACCTGGCAAGTTGATAACAGGACAGGAATACTCTTGAAGTATTATCAGTTACTCGAAGGAGGTGTAGCGTGAAAATAATTTCTTTCGAACAGTCCAGCGATCGAACCTAGACGTTCATGTTGAATTGCGTATGGGTCCACACACATACCTCAATCGCCACAAGCCACCACATAGCGTATTATTCACCACTCGTCCAAGAATGGCTCAATTGTCAAACTGCGTCAGTCCTGCAAGATGTCCATGAATGAAGACGACGTCCAAAAAACGAAACCAAATCGACAGTTAGGCTACAATCAAGTTGGCAGTGATTTATGCATATTTCTTTCAAGAATGAGGGGCAACCGAAAGGTGGGCTGCTTAGTGCGAAAACAGTTTTTAACATCATTTTTTAAAATCTTTGCAACCAATTATTACATGTTTTTGAGATGTGCGCAATATTTTGTTGGCAAACTTTTTTGTACCGCAGTATTCGTGTTCATAAAGCCATCGAGAAAATATTTAGTGCAGCGTAGGGACAACAATTTTCAATTATGAACCCAACCAATGTTCTTCTCCTTCTTCTTTGATTGGCGCTACAGTCCGGGATGGACCTGGGCCTCAACCATCATGCCTCTCCAGCCAGCACGATCTTTCGCCAACTGCCTCCAGCTGCGCACACCAAGTTGGTTGAGGTCCTTTTCCACTTGTGTGCGCCATCTAGTGCGAGGACGTCCTCTGTTGGGCTGTCCCAATGGCTCGATATCGAAGATTCTTCTGGCAGTAGCTGTGGTGTCCATCCGCTCTACCTGACCAAGCCATCTAAAGCGTTGGATCCGAAGACTCTTAACTAGGTGCAAGCCGCTGTACAGCCCGTATAGTTCGTGGTTGAATCTTCTCCTCCAAACGCCATCAACGCAAACAGGACCAAAGATCGTACGCAGAACTTTTCTCTCAAAACAACCAAGAGCTTCTTCATCCGCTTTCAATAGCGTCCATGTCTCTGCGCCATAGTGTAGGACTGGGATGATCAGGGTTTTATATAAGGTCAATTTGGTGTTTCGAGAGATGGCTCTGTTACTCAATTGCCTCTTGAGCCCAATGAAACAGCGATTGGCAAGAGTAATTCTGCGCTTGATCTCGGTACTGGTGTTGTTGTCCTTATTTACTCCAGTGCCTAGGTAGACGAAGTCCTTGTCCGAGACGTCGATGTTGTGCGTCCTTCCGTGATGACAGTACTTTGTTTTGCCTTAGTTTATCGCTGGACACCATTTTAGCCGCTTCCGCTTCAATGCCAGCAAACGCCTCATTGACGGCTCGATGTGTTCGTCCAATCACATCAATGTCGTCCGCGTAAGCAAGCAGTTGAACGGACTTTTGGAAGATCGTGCCTCGGGTGTTTACGTTTGAGTTTCGCACGATCTTCTCAAGTATGATGTTAAAGCAGTCACATGACAGCGTGTCGTCTTGCCTAAAACCTTTTTTGACGTTGAAGGTCTCGGTGAGTTCGTTACCAACCTTGATGGAGCAGCGAGAGTTCTCCATCGTCATCCTGCACAACCTGACGAGTTTGGCAGGAATGTCAAAACTAGACATGGCGTTGCATGCATGCTGTCATATGCGGCCTTAAAGTCGACAAATAGGTTGTGGATGTCGATATGCATCTCTTGGGTTTTTTTTGAGGATCTGCCGTAATGTGAAGATCTGATCGATGGTGGACTTCCCAGGCCTGAAAATGCACTGTTAGGGACCTATCGTGTTGTTAACGAATGGTTTCAGGCACTCAAACAAAATGGCAAAGAAGATCTTGTAGGCGATGTTAAGGCGGCTTATCCCCCCATAGTTGGCGCAGCCAAAGGTGTCTCCTTTCTTCTTGATCGGGAAAACGATACTAAGATTCCACTCGTCGGACATGCTTTCCTCCGACCATATCCTACAGATGAGCTGGTGCATGCACAATATCAGCTCATCTCCAGCTGCCTTAAAGAGTTCTGCTCTGGACAGTCCGTCGCACCAGCAGTTTTGATCGACCTTAGTCGCGATGTTGCTATCAGTGTTACCACAGGTTAAATTGTTAATGAGTCCCAGCTGCTTAAAAAACGAGTAATTTTGGAAATATATGAGTCCCAATCAATGCCCCCTTATGTGAAACAAGTAACTAGTATGTTTTTTTTTTGTGTTTGGTATTTTTAATACTACACTGGAGTACTGAGACTCAAGACTAGTCCATTCGACTACCACGCAGCAACCTACAATTTCTTCCGAAGACCTTGATGAAGGGCCTACAGAATCAGCTCTGACGACATCAGCGCAGACCTGCCAGTGTGGACCGTGACAGAGGAAATGCTCTACTGTGTCGACACAAATTCCGCGGATTTCCAGAGGTCCAACCATCAATGGAAGCCCTAACCACAGACGCAGGTAGTCAGAGCGCAGGTTTAAGTCCTGAGAAAGTTTCCCCTGATCCTTGTCTGGGAAGTTTATCGGCAATTTTTTTTCCAGCGATCCCTTCCCGTCCTGAGACCCAGATGAGTTTCAGTGAATTTTTTACTGCCATTCAAATTCGGAGAGGATTTGAATTTCTGAACTATCTTGGAAGTGGTTAAAGGATTAAGTAATGGCTTAAGCACAGCCTGGCTGTCTCTACAGACACAGATCGACCCGTCCACCTGTTCCTCACAATATGGTTTGTTGCCATGAGGATCGCATAGGTTTCCGCTTGGAAAACCGACGCAAATTTACCTAAAAATGTTTACAGTTCTTCACGAAACCACCAGCGCAGGAACCTTTATTGGTTTTGGAGCCATCGATGAAGTTACGACTACTTTCCTTTCCTAACTCGAAGTCTGGCCAGAGCCATTTCTGACTGCAGTATTAGTATGCGCTTAGGCATTTTCAATGAAAGCTTTCAAGGAATATTAAAGCGTAGTTCACACCTTGCAAAGTTATGCAAATGGGAATGAAAAAAGATGAGTCCTTTTGACTCTATACAGTCCCTGTGGTAACACTGGTCTTCGTCTAGATCGGGGGGACGGAATTCTCTTCTATCGTCGTCCATTGCGTGGAACATCAACGCATTGTTGGTAAATTCGACAAGTGTCAGTGCTGTTCATTTGAACCCGACGGCAAATGGTGACTTCATCAGACTTGGTGAAGAAGCGTATTTACTTTGTTGTCACTGAGAACCGGGGAGCTCTCTACCCAAGGATAGGTACTCAACATAATTTAGTCGTTAATGCTGTCTTTTAAGGCAGTCCAATCGTATGCTGACATGAACGATTTGGCAGCATCAAAGAGAGATCTAGGGTTCTTTCTGAGTACAAAAGGGATCTTTGCACTACCCAGAGAGAGAGGGAGAACAGATTATTCGTCTGTTAGTGCTGTTTCTTTTTTTTTTTTTTAATTTAAACGTTCATTTAAGAAAAAACATGAAAGTATTGCCCTCTGGAGCTATGGCTTTTTTTAGTTGACAAATTTTTGCAACAGTAGCTCTCCAACGCCTGTTCCAATGGAATGATACAAGTTTGCGCCATCTCTTAGGCAGACCTTAACTTCTACATGTTGACATCGATAACGTTAAAGGGAATTCAACGTGAGCATTTTCTGACAATCTGTCCTCCTCTTCAAGCACATGCCCACAAAGCCTACGAACACTAATTAAAAACTGCCAGTCCAACCGCCAGCCGTTTTCTCGCGCTTTTTCACATTCACGTAAAGCGATAGTTCGCTTTTTATTTTTCCTCTCCAAAGTCCCACTCGTTCACTCATTTTCCAACTTAGATAATGTAAAATCAAACTTCTTGCCAACAGCATTGTTCGGGCACCACTTACTCACTCCCGCACAAAAGCGCTCTCCAATGCCAACAACAAAAACCTTAAGCATACTTACTTCAAACTAAATGGTTGTTGAACCGCCATTTGTTCAGTTTTTTTTCTGTTTTTTTTTTTTCGTTCTCGTTCCTCGTTACTTCCCAGCGACTACCCTTCTCGATAATAATTATTTTTGTATGCTTCCGCACATCTGTGAATTAAGAGAGAGAGAGAGAGAGGAGGGAAAAAAGTAGTGAAAAACTTCAGGCACTTCCAGCGAACCTTCGTTAACCCTAACTAAAAGTACCAACAACGCACCACTACAAGCACTCTATTCACTTCGACTTTGCGCACCGAGGAGAGTTGAACCGTACTGCTGGAATATAGTTTGTGGGGCAAGCAGGCAAAGCAAAAAAAAAAACGGAAATAATTATGCTATTCCGCTGCATCCCCATCCCTGCACACACACACACACCTCCCCCATATGTATGTATATGCATAAACAAGCACCTCGCGCCTGATGCCACCCCACTCGCGGGCAAAGCCACGATCAAAGGATAATTCTTAAATACGGTTAAGGTTCGTCGTTTTCAGCGAACTCCCGACGATGGCGGCGCCCAGGAAGCGTAAACGCAACCGAAAGGGGGAGGGGGAGGGCACGGCGTGGAGCTAAATAAACTTCCTTCCCTATCGCGATGAAAGCGACGACGTTCGCTTCCTCTCTTAAGGAAACAAGTGGTGGCAGCGAGGAGCAACGAAAAAAAGCTGGAAAAAAAAACAAATTTGCCTTTAATCTAGTTCAGATAAACATCTTATCTCGGTTATCCTTTCTTGCCAGAAGTCGGTCACAATTAATTCGTTGGCTGGAAAAAACATAAAAGGTTGAGCGATACCACAAGAGCAAGGTACACAAAGGTGATGAAAGGAATTTGATTGACACCTATTCCAGGTCGGGAAAATCTCCTCCGTGGTCCGGAGTTTGATTTTCTTAAGTGCATTGAATCCACACCCGAAGTGTGTCACGAATGGGGCGTGAGTGCATTATCACACATGCCCGCTCGGTGACATCGTTTCATGCGGAGCATTTCAAAAATTCCCTTTCTTTCTTCGCCACCCCCACTCAACGTCTTGTTGTTTATCACCGTCTTCCTGGGTGACTTCTTACATGTCCGAGGCTCCCAATAAAGAGACGTGCACAGTGGCACACATGAGTGTGGAAGACGTTTCTATCTCATCGCTTTAAGGTTGGGAGGCGAAATGCACTTTTCCTTGAATAGCGTGCGATATGATAGCACTTCCGACCGAATGGGCTGCTCTCACAATAGCGCCGTACAACCCCACCTTTTAATTTTCCTCTCCTGCTCCGCACGTTCGGTAGTTTTTCGTTGCGACGACGAGGAGGAAGTGCTTCTCCTTCTCGTCTCCATACAAACGTATCTCAGCCGTCCGTCCCGTGTGTTGTTTCCTTTCGAAGAATGGACCCCATTTTATCTTCTTACTTGCAGGGCTTACTTTGTCTGCGAATATCGAGTTGCTCTATCGAGTTTCCCCCCATTTTGTGCTGCTTACGTTTTTGCCAGCGAGACGAACGAGGTCTGCTTCGTCCATCAGGATGATTGTGTGCACATAATGAGAAGCAAAAAGGCCACATGCCCGTAGATGAAACAAAAAAAAGGAGACAAAAAAAAAGAAGAGAATTCTTTCAAAAACATTCCTGTTCGCAACGTGCGTAGCCCCTCGTCGTGCCTGCCTCCCATTTTCCGCTTCGCATCCTGCAGCGTCCTTGGGAGAAATTCCTGAAAAAGTAGTTTCAGTAGTTGAACTGTGCCACGTGTAAGGAATGAGAAAGGAGACGCAAGCAAACAAGCACGATGAAGACGGATAAAAACTATGCAAAATTAAAGAACAAGACGAACGGACGGACGGAACGGCTGGAGGGGGAAGAGAAAAAGTATGCCAGAGAGATAAGCGTTTTAATTTGTGTGAAAATTAGTTGCAAGAAGGCTATGTGCACGCTTGTGAGTGAGCTAGTAGGTACACAGGAACAGAGGGTTCGCCAAGTGCTACCGTCCTCGCATATTCTGTCTTAGCAAACAAATTCGTTAAATACCCGTCCAAAGATATGTCTGTGTGTACCTTTCAGCGCCGCGCCGGCGGACGGAATTGATGAGATCCCGTCTGCGGGGAGGGCAAGAGGACTCTATCCTCGTCTATGGGTGTTTACAGTGTGCGCACTCCTTCACCCAGTTTAACTCATTTAGAATGTGTGATAGGAATCTTGAACGATAACACGGCGAGGGAGTGGGCCGGTGGGGGCGGTGTGCCTTTTAACTGTGTGAATGATTTCTTAACGATTGCTCTGTGATATGGGATTTAATTAGGTGGATCCCCGCTGATAGCTGGGGCAGTGAGGCTTGTTTGCCAACTCAATGGGGTACCTAAGATATTGACATTAATGATGGGTTCAACCCAGTGTTCTACTTTCGCTAGTGGATAATGCCGTAATTTGAATTAACGATGAGCCGGCGAGGAGTCGCAATTAATTTAAAATGCAGAGCAAAGGAGGCACGAATTATGTTGGTGGCTGTTTATGGTCGGGGAGATGGGGATTAGGAGTATTTGGGGTACAATGAGGCCGTGCATCAAGATGGGAACTGGAATTGTTTAGAATATGAGAATTATGATTTTGGTGACCATTAGGGGGTGTGCGGTTTCTCATTTTCGTCTCAATTGAACATGGTCTGAACCAGTCGGCCACTGGTCCAGGTGAGATTTCTACATGTGTTCGTCTCAAGGCAATTTGTCGTGAGTACGGCCAAGCCGAAGCAATGGTTTTTATTAAAGCCTTCTAAAGAATTCTAACCTAGTAACGGACCCACAGGGAATAGTGGACGTGCTTAAGCAGCACTTCCAACAGCTGCTTAGCGGGCCTAACCAGGAGAGACTGATATGGAACCAGGGAATCCCAACTCCAGTCGACGAAGTAGTCCTCCCACCCACCTAGTCACCGCGGATGTAAGACAGCTTGGCCTTGATGACTGAAAGCAGCGTGCCCAGGACCTTCACCGATGGAAGGCAGCAATTGCTCAGGCTCAGTCCCTTCATGGTTCGTCTGCTTGATAAGAAAGTAAGTCTAAAGCCTTCGATAATGACTTTGCATCCATAAAAAGTCCATGCTTGGTCTGCCTATGGGCTTTCAAAATGGCGAACGGTTCGAAGGAGTGATTACGAACTTTGTTCTTGAAGCGTTTGATGCAAGTTCTACTTGCCAGCGTGCGAGTTACTAGTGTTGTAGTAGACGGTTGAGGCGATTGGTTGTCTCTGAACGGCCCGAAGAATCTTCGAATCCGAACCTGTCGGGCAACGCTACAGAGGACGCCTGCGTCAAGGTGGTGCATCCAAGTGGAGAAGGACCTCAGCCAACTTGGTGTGCGAAACTGGCGACAGCTAGCTAGAGATCGCGCTAGTTGGAGAGGCATGTTTGTTGAGGCCCAGGTCCACCCCGGACTGTAGCGCCACACAAAGAAAGAGAAGACGGTTGAATTTATTGACACGTTGAGAACCTTAGTAACGTTGAATGACTCAAAAAAATAGTCATTCTTTCAAAGATTAAAAAATGATCTCCCTCTAACGCAAATAAACCAAATTTAAGAAAGTAATGTAGTTTCCAGTACTCACTGGCTTGAACATTTATCTGAAAAAGTTCGTCTACGTAATGACTGAGAAGAAGGCCACAGCTTCTTCTTCTTCTTCTAATGGCGCTATAGTCCGGGATGAATTTTGGCGGCAGTCAACAAGCCTCCTGAGCTGATACAATACTTTGCCGTCTGCCTCCAATTTCGCCCGTCATGTTGATTGAGGTCCTGACTTTAAATGATTTGATTCTGCAGTGTTACTCCCAGTGAGAGGCCGCAAACGGACTCTGCAAATTCTGCCACCGGAGTTGCCTCTAACGGAGCTTAAGAAACGCTCGTTAGTTTGGTCTAATGGGAAGCCAACAGAACCTCATCATGGATGTTACATATAAACGCCGCAGATCAATGGACACGCCAACCTCGGAGTCCAAAAGATTGCTGGAGCTTGAAAACGAAAGCTCTCCATCTGTCACCCCCAACGGAGTAATGCTCCAATTATAGTTTGTCCTGTCCTCAAGTCAAAGATAGATTGAGAGAGGTGTCAAAGAGAGATCCAATCCCCAATAGATAAAAAAAAACTGGGCAATAGCCTATCGTCAATGGCTAGAATGCACCATTCGTGATAGCCTATTTCCCAGCACTTAATCTTAAACAACTGTTCAAAGTAAGCAGACGAACAAGACCCTCATATGAATCATAACCGGACATTATGCAATTGGACACAACCATCAAGCCTCTCCAACTAACGTGAGCTGTCTGTAGTTTTGCACATCAAGTTGGTCGAGGCCCTTTTCCACTTGGGAGGGCCACCTCAAGCTTGGGAGTCGTATGTTGTTGTTCGAATTTGAAGTTTTTTTTTGAGCCAGAGTGGAATAGTCTATACGCTCTACCTGGCTCAGCCCCGTAGGCGTTGTATGCGTAGACGCTTGGCAAGGCTCATGTGATTTGTCGCCGTACAGCCCGTATAGTTCGTGATTGAATCTTCTCCTCCAGACCCCGTCAACGCAAACATGACCAAAGATCGCATGCAGACATTTTTTCTCGAAAAGACCACGGATTTACTCAGCGGATTACTCGATTGTCCATTCCTCTGTACCGTTTAGCAGTACTGCTGCGAGAGATGCCTCTACTACTTGCCTCTTGGGCCCAAAGAAACAGCGGTTGCCAAGAGTTATTCTGCGTCTGATCTCGGTACTGGTATGCGTACAGTTTATTCCGGAGTAGAGGTAGACAAAGTATTTAACTACCTCGAAGTTATAGGTGCCCATTGTGATGCTCTCTCCAAGACGCCGATACACTTCGTTTGGCCTCATTCACGGCCAGAGTCATTTTAACCACTTCCGTCTTAATGTTAGCAAGCACCTCATTGACTGCTCGCTGAGTTCTGCCAATCACGTCTATGTCGTCGGGGTCTGCAAACAATTGTACGGACTTCTGGAAGATCATGCCTTTAGTGTTGACGTGTGAGTTTTACACCATCCTTTCCAGAACTATGTCGTAGAAATCGGATGACAGCGCGTCGCTTTGTCTTCACCTGTCTTACCAACCATGAAGTGAGAGTTCTTCATCGTTATCCCACACAACCTGATGAGTCAAAGGCATGTCAAAACTAGACATGGCGTTGTATAGCTCGTTTCTATGCACGCTGCCACACGCGGCATGGAAATTGACGAATAAATTATGTAAAGGCGTACATCTGCATCCCTTGAGTCTTTCCAAGGGCCTGCCGTAGTGTGTAGAATTGGTTAATTGTGGACTTCTCTGGCCTAAAGCCACACTGACATGGACCTATCAGATTTTTAATGAACAGGTTTAGGCGGGTACACAAAACAACATAAAAAATCTTGTAAGCTATGTTAAGCAGACTTATAGCTCTGCAACTGACATAGACGCTCCCATAAAACGATTTCTGCTAATGGAAGTAAAGAGGTAAAATCCACAAATGACCTCTTTTGCTGCAAGCCGATGAGTAACCACAAGCTAAACTTGTTATGTGTCCATCCACGAAGTCGGCATTTATTTCGTATATCCCTCGTTCAACTCTAGTCCTATTTTAGGCGCAGCCAAAGGTGGAAAACCTCATCATCCATAAAGATCACTTTACTGCCGACTACAATGTCATACACCCAGATAGTTGGAGTAACGTTCCAACGCCTCTCTCGCCATCACTTTCCGTTGCCTTGGTTCCGGATATCATTCTGGGAGGAACTGCGGTTCACATATCTACATCGATCTGTACTGTCTGGTCTCCTCTTCAATTTAGGAGTAACCAGAACCCATTATCCTGACCCTACCATGGAAAAATAAAAAATAATGAATACGTGTCATAGAATGGGACAGTGTAAAAAAAACCGACGAAGTGAATCGTTCCCTTTTTTGTAATGTGAACAAGTTTCACTGTATCATGCGAAAAGTTCGATCGATTTTTCTCTTGGGATACGCTTCAGCAAACGCTGAAGAGCTTAGGGCAGTTGAATTCGATTGAAATGATTGCAAACGAGAACTCGAATGGAAGCTTCAGAGAATACACGGGAGTCAACATAGTGTGGGATATAGCTGGAAGGGTGAAGGTGGACACCAGCCACTTTGTTTTGTTCTCCCGATTAGGCACCCTGTACTTGAGGCGGACTGTACTCCTTTACTCCTTATTTGCCATCAACTCTATTATCCATGTTTTAGAAATAAAAATAATATTATTATATGCGTTTGAAATACAGCCCGTAGGGAGCCAGGGTCTAGCTTCTAAACAACCACTAGTGTTGTGCGTGCTATTGCTAATTGCCCTCTCACAAGTATAAGAGGCCTTCAATTTTACTCCGGTCCTGAACTATCACCTACTCAAAAGAGGTGGGACCGTAAACAATATTTTGTCTTATCATGGATCGAGTCTAGACACGTAGGTCCAAGTGCATTGGGGCTCGACTTATATACACACAATGCCTGGCATTTTATAGTTAACCCACAAGACTATAGATTCTTTCCAAATGCTTGAAATTATTGGATAAATGAATATAGCAGTGAATAAGTGCAACTAATATGCTTCACCATCGATGACTCCAAGACCGTGAAAGCCGTGAAATCGATCAGAAAAGCCTTACTAACCACTGCTTGGATTTTGGGGTCAAAATCTCAATGTTCGCGGATGCACTCCAAACTCTCGGGATCGATTAATACAAGCCCCAGAACGTGCAAAACGGTGTGCGCAAGTCATTGGTAGGCCTAATAGGGCCGCTGCGGCAGTTGGGAGGTGAGCCGAGAAATCCATCAGAAAAGCCTTACTAACCACTGCTTGGATTTTGGGGTCAAAATCTCAATGTTGCCGGATGCACTTCAAACTCTCAGGATCCATTCTTACACTCCCCAGAACACGCAAAACGGTGTGCGCAACCCATTGGTAGGCCTAATAGGGCCGCTGCGGCAGTTGGGAGGTGAGCCGAGAAATCCACCAGAAAAGCCTTACTAACCACTGCTTGGATTTTGGGGTCAAAATCTCAATGTTGGCGGATGCACTTCAAACTCTCGGGATCGATTAATACAAGCCCCAGAACGTGCAAAACGGTGTGCGCAAGTCATTGGTAGGCCTAATAGGGCCGCTGCGGCAGTTGGGAGGTGAGCCGAGAAATCCACCAGAAAAGCCTTACTAACCACTGCTTGGATTTTGGGGTCAAAATCTCAATGTTGGCGGATGCACTCCAAACTCTCAGGATCCATTCTTACACTCCCCAGAAGATGCAAAACGGTGTGCGCAAGTCATTGGTAGGCCTAATAAAGCCGCTGTGGCAGTTGGGAGGTGAGCCGAGAAATCCATCAGAAAAGCCTTACTAACCACTGCTTGGATTTTGGGGTCAAAGTCTCAATGTTGGCGGATGCACTCCAAACTCTCGGGATCGATTAATACAAGCCCCAGAACGTGCAAAACGGTGTGCGCAAGTCATTGGTAGGCCTAAGAGGGCCGCTGTGGCCGTTGGGAGGTGAGCCGTGAAATCCATCAGAAAAGCCTTACTAACAACCACTGCTTGGATTTTGGGGTCAAAATCTCAATGTTGCCGGATGCACTCCAAACTCTCAGGATACATTCTTACACTCCCCAGAACATGCAAAACGGTGTGCGCAAGTCATTGGTAGCCCTAATAGGGCCGCTGTGGCAGTTGGGAGGTGAGCGGAGAAATCCATCAGAATAGCAGAGTAGGTGATGAGTGTTTTCTACCTTCTCTTCATCCATACAGCTTCTGCAGAAATCGTTATATGGGGCACACTTCCTGCGAGCATGTGTGCCCGGTTATGACTCCAATGAGGGTCCTTAATGATGCTTAATAAATGCTTGCTAAGTCTAAGTAGACTGAGTGTCTGGCGGCTACGTTAAGCTGTAATCAGTAGTTCAAGAACCACTTTGGAGTGTCTGCTGCTTCAGTATCAGAATTTCTTCTTGATTGAACTGAAATTTATTGCTTAACATGTGCTTCAAATGATAGACACTAGCTTAAAATCGATCAGTGAAAATTCCGCACACATTTCGAATAAATAAAATCAAATACACACAACTTCTGTATTTTTCTTAATTTCTTTATTTTACCTCATTTAATTTCAATAATTTAAAAATTTATTAAAGACGTCTGTTGCATTCTGTTTTTGTTTTACAATATATATATATACCTTTATATGAATGTATGTGTATAAACGCACATGATAAATATATATCTATTCACATTCTGAAAATTCTGAGCAATATTCATTAACATTCCAATGCACTAAATATGTATTACTTAATGGGTGTATACTTCTTTTTACGAAAACAAAAGTATCGTTAGTATATGTATGTATTCAATACAATTTTTAAAATTTTCCTTTCCTTAAAATTAACTCCAGCACGAGGATGCTTAGTTTAAATATAAGACCATACATGTGTGAATTTTTTATTTTTTTTATTTATATCTAGACTATTTTATTGTTACATTTAATATATTATTTTTTTTTGTTTAATAACTTTCATTTGCAAATATCTAGGTCAATTATGCAATAATTGGTTGTTGGTTTTTTTTTGAAATTAGGGTTTGTATGTTTTTTTTTTACCTAAAAACTGTGCAAATTATATAAAAATTTAATGTTTTTTACTCCATATGACTATATTAATTTTTTTATGTTTCAAATTGCAATACCTACAAACATTTAATATATTTATTAACATCTAACGTAGTTTATATCTTCAATGTATTCGTAAATATTTTTTTTTTCAATATTTTAATATTATTTCGGTTTATATTGTCGTACTATAAATAATAACGTTTTTCTTGTGTTTACAGTTATTTTTTAATTCTTATAGGTAAATATGTTTGAAACATATATATATCAGTTGAAGTCGAAGCTTCCGTACACATCAATGTATGTCTGTTCACCATTAACTTAAGCCTTTCATTTTGCACATGCATGGACGAGGACTGAGATAAGAAGTTTAAGATTTCTAATGAAGTCCCACGAACGAGTCTGTGTCGTCGTCGGACTCAAATACCTTATTGTTTCCTACTTGTTCTACAAAAAACAACGAACAGGTCCTCATAGTAGCTCACGCTCTGTCTATTTTTTCTCAAATTAATGTTGCAAAAACTCACTGGAACGAATCAGGGGACAGTTTCGGGCAAAAGTGAGATACAATGTATCTTGCCAAAAATGTCATTCGTTCAATTGATCAAAATGATCACCTTGTGAGTGCCGAAATTCCAAACCACTCGTCTAACAACGCTCAGATGGCCTGCCCTCTGTTGGAATTACCACCACCCAGTGAGTGTAGTCCAAAATGTTTCCTGGCAAAAGTAAGGTACACACATATTTTTTTTTATTATATTTCAACTGAAATTTTCAGTATACACACAGCCATATATATTATATATATATATTTATAAATAGTCTATTTATATAAAACTTTGAATGTACAAAATTGTGTTGTTCAATATTTCGACATTTCTCTATTTTTTTTTCATTTTCAACATTCAATAACCGAAAGGAATAAATTTAACGTCCACACTTACTCTTGTCTTATTGTTTAGCAAACCAAAGGCCAAAAAACAACGTATCTCGTGAAGTAACAATTCGTAAAAATAGCATTTTTCCGTAAATATTTTCGTCATGTTTAATCTAAAATTCGGATACAAAAAATATCGCCCGTGTAAATATGTTATATTTGGTTTGTCTGATTTCACCTGACCAACAAATAATAAATAAACTTTCCATTTCTTGTTTTTTATCAAAATATTCATCTGATCCTTTTCACAAATATGTCTCTGCTAGGACTAAGTCAGATCAGATTTTAGAAGGAAAGAAACAACAGCATCATAACATGAAAACAAAGATTGAATATACATCCGGGGGACTTAAAGTTAAAGATATGTCATATTTTTCAAAGATGGAGAAAGTCTAGATCGTTAAAGATTGAAAAAAACGAAAAAACCAAAAACACACAATTCATGTAGTGTACTATTTACAATTGAAATTCATTCGGATTTCGGATCAACGAGTGCAAAAAAAATACGCCGAAATTGATTTCATTCAACTACTACACACTTTTTTCCTGTAAATATGATTTGAAAATGTACTTGCTTATCTATAAGAAGAGTATTTTTCTTTATATTTTCCTTTAAAGCATAAGTGTATCTTTTGTTAAATATTAGGCTTGTGATTGAAAAACAACAAAAAAATAACACGCATCCTTTTATTTTATTTTAAAAATACATTAATGTTAGATTATAAGTAGAAGAAGTTTGAAGATTCGTTACATGTACCTAGTTTGAAAATTTCAAAGTGTTACTTTCTGATTTATGTTCAAGGTTTAACTAATGCTTGGCTACACTTAAAAACAATTTTCAATTTGCAGTAGAAAATATTTACAGAGTTTTTTCTTTTGTATTTTGAATTGAGAAATTTATTTTCTTTCGAAACCATTTTTGTATAGGATTTTTTCGTATGTATCTTGTGAAACTTTAAGAATCTTAATTGCGTTGAAAATATATTCAAGATGGTCTTAAGTGTTGTTTGCAAGAGTCGGAATGAATGTGGGGGTGGAGGATTTTATACCGAATTTTTGCTTAACAGAATAATTGTTTTAACTTTTAGTAAAATATATAAGATCCGCCTCATGATGTCATTTTGCTCCTCTTCAGTTTTGTTTGATAAATCATCGTGGAAGAGACACTTCAACAAAATCGCGTATGGCGAAAGTCAGCATTATGTTAAAAATGTTTTCTTTCACTCATCTGGTGGACAGCTAATATCTCGAAACTTTTAATTGGCCACTTCGACTTCAAAAGCCTTCGCTCTTCAACTAGCATCAATCCACAATGTACCAGGAAACTGTTCTCGATCCAAAATTCGACGTTTAAATGGACTTTTTTCGGTGTAGTCGCTGATAACATTCACTCAAGGCAATGTAAATTCAAGATACTAGCCATAACAAAGTACCGTACCAGTACCGAGATCAAGCGCAGAATTACTCTTGCCAATCGCTGTTTCTTTGGGCTCAAGAGGAGTAACAGAGCCATCTCTCGAAACACCAAATTGAGCTTGTATAAAACCCTGATCATCCCAGTCCTGCTCTATGGCGCAGATACATGGACGCTGTTGAAAGCGGATGAAGAAGCTCTTGGTTGTTTTGAGAGAAAAGTTCTGCGTACGATCTTTGGTCCTGTTTGCGTTGATGGCGTTTGGAGGAGAAGGTTCAACCACGAACTATACGGGCTGTACAGCGGCATGCACCTAGTTAAGCGTCTTCGGATCCAACGCTTAAGATGGCTAGGTCATGTAGAGCGAATGGACACCACAGCTCCGGCCCGAAGAGTCTTCGACACCGAGCCATTGGGACAGCGCAACAGAGGACGTCCTCGCACTAGATGGCGCACACAAGTTGAAAAGGACCTCAACCAACTTGGTGTGCGCAACTGGAGGCAGCTGGCGAAAGATCGTGCTGGCTGGAGAGGCATGTTGGTTGAGGCCCAGGTCTACCCCGGACTGTAGCGCCAATCAAGAAGAAGCCATAACCAAATTTGACTCTTTTATTTAAAATTGAAAAAAAATTTATTGATGATGTGACATCATCATGATCAGTGCCAATTTCGTGAGCCTGAGTGCATTCATCTAGCTCATAGCTAGCTGGATGTAATAAAATTATTGCTGTTTCTTTGAATGGAAAGGGCTATGCTACTGTGGTTTGAACACGTGGCACTTGCGTAGGGTGGCTAATGAGTTACAGAGATCGAGTGGCTCCAGTCTCCACAGAAGTCTAATATAGCCATGAGTATCACTCTATGCGTGTGCATACTCAACTTTCAGAAATAAATAAGCTGGGAGATGTTCAATTTTCACCTCCTTTACGCTTTGATTGCATTTGACGGTTTCATACACACAAGGGTTATTCTGGCCGATCTACTTGTAATTTATTTCTGCTAAAATTGGCTGATGAGTCTCCAGGATAATTTCTAGAAGACTTTTAATATGCCTTGGATGTAGTCCGTATGAACTCCTTAAAATGTTACTTAGTTTAAGAAATCATAGTGTCGCCTGATAAAAAATATCTCTAAGTAAATAATAAGCCATCATTCGTACGTTAACGAGACGCAAGATGTGTCGAAAACTTTGCCGCTGTCTGTGGAAGTATGTCGAAGTATCCCGAGTCGAGTTCCGCGTCACTGACAAGAGCTCTCTCACTTTGCAGGCCAGAACTTGGAAAATTTTGCGAGGTGACTTGGGCTTGCTTGTACCCAAAGTTTAACAGACCCAAGACTCAGGAGCTTTAGCTAAATGACCATATACAGCTCGTGTGATCACTAAATGAACTCAGGAGCTTTTGAACTAATAATACTAATACTAAATTTTAAGGGCCGATGTTGAATGTGAACCACACCTAAACGTCAAGTTTTTTTCTGCATTTCATTCGACATTTCTTAATTTCAGACTAACTGAATTTGAACCATGGCAAGATGCACAATCGAGCAAGGCGTTAAAGTTAACTAGGCTTATTAAGAAAATGGGCGTTCAAATCAAAATGCATATCGTGCATTTATAATACGAGTGGCGCTACCGACCGTAGAGGGGCACGGCCTTGTTTCTACAGCAACAACTAGTGTTGTGGGTGCTATTGTTCAGAACCGAATTTGGATGGTGCCAATCCACATGGAATCCAAGAGCGTCCACTTTGCCCCGAAAACAGTCACCGTTGGTTGTAAATTTTGTGCTTGCAGCGCAGCGTTCATCATATTTCCTTATAAACGACTTTGGCAAGGCAAACAACGCGGACGGCTCGCGCTATAGGTCGATGATTACCAACTACTTTTGGTGTGAATCGGATGATGTGGTTGACATGTGGTTTCAACAGAACGGCGAACGGGCTATTTGGCTCATTCCACAATGGACATTTTGCGTGAAAGAAAGGTTACCTCACGTGCAGGTTCAAGCCACTATGAACGAAAGGTTACCTCACGTGGAGGCTTTGTAAACTAACCACCGAGACCGTGCGATTTGACTTTGTCTTGAGAATTTTTCTGAAACGTCCGGCCTTTGCATATAAGTCACAGGCCACAGCGGCACTCGAAGTTAACATGACCATGTCATCGTTTTATTCACTTGAATTTATACGCAAGAATGTGAAAAACTCGGCATTTTCGACGCGTGCCATCCACAGAAGCCGTGGTACATCTGAACGATGTCATATTTCATACATTATGGCATCGCTAGGCCGCTCAAGCGAATAAATTAATTTGATGAAATCTCAATACGATGCGGAGACATGGACAATATCAAAGTTTTGCTTGGGATCTTTGGTCCAGTTTGTGGTGACGAGCAGGATTGTCAGGTTTTAAAAAGAGAAATCGCAAATTCTTCAAAATTTTCGACGCTATAATCTTCAAGTCGAGAAAAAAGTCCATGCTAACTTACTGACTATTGTGGGTTGGGATAGTAAGCCCCAGTGATGAAGTTATCGGTCTAGATTAGCGCTCTGGGAGTATGACCTCGAATAAACGCCTCGTATCAGTTTTGCCCTCTTGTATAGAAACTCATTGGAGTACAATTTTCTGTAAGGGGACTTTACCGTTCTGTAAAGACGAAGGCAAGCCCTGAAACAAGTCCTCTCAAAAACACGAATCTTTTCCATCAAGCTTGCACACACGTTGAACCACAGTTGAGCACGATCGCCACGTACCAGATTACCTCCATCCTCTCATCCAGTTGGCTGTTGTAAAACAGTCTAACTACTTGTCATTAATAAAGGGCACTTCAACCTTAGCATGTGGGGTGCCTAGAATATGCATATGGTCATTTGGTTTTTTTGTAATTAATGTTCATTATAACAAATGGGGCGTGCTCAGATTCAGCAACTTACGATGCGAAGTTTCAATAAATTTTTATTTTGCTAAAAAAATCGCCAAAAGCTTAAAATGTCGCCATTTTTAGGTTGTGGCGAAATGCCAATTTTTGTGTCGCCAAGTGAAAATTTAAAATCGCCAGTTTGGCGATAAATCGCAACATCTGACAACCCTGGTGACGGGTTCTGGAGAAGAAGATTCAACCACACACTGACCGGGCTGTACAGCGACATGAGCCTAGACAGGCGTTTACGCATCGAACGCCTACGGTGCCTGGGCAAGGGCTGGAGCATATGGTCAACTAAGCTTCGGAAGAGGCTTCCATTCCGAGCCATTAAAACAACGCAACAGTGGACGTCCTCAAACGTGATGTGGAGAGGGACTTCCACCAACTTGGTGTGCGCAGCAGGAGACAACTGCGAAATATCGTGCTGGCTGGAGAGGCTTGTTGGTTGAAGTCCAGGTCCACACCGGACTGTAGCGTCATACAAAGAAGAAGAAAATGAAATCTCAGAAGCACTTTGTGTTCCTTAATTTTGTAGATGGGAAGCACTTAATGGAATGCAGCATGTCCAGCAGCTCGGTGAGCATTGTTTAAGATTCGCTATTGCTATCTAAATGGCTGATCCTTTGTTCAATATTTTCTATTGCCACTCATCATCAATGCCAAGGCCTCCTCGGTATTTAATCTCAGAGCCATCATTCGGAAGGCGAGGATGCAAGTTATGGGGAAGTTCCAATCAACCAAAAGTAATAACAAAAGTAGGTCCTAAACGTCGAAGGACTAAATGGACGATTCCCTTCTTTTCAATCACTCACTTACCCACATTCATCTGTTTCTCAAGTCTCTCGGGACACTGAAGAGCCTGACTCCACGCAACCGGCAAAAATATAAAGCCTTAATGTTTCTCTACAAAAGCGTGGGTTTCTCAAGTACATCGAATTCGAAATGTGTATATTTACTGGTTATACGTAATACATGAGTTCTATACTGTTCCATACAAATGCTAATCAATGATCTTAGTATAAATCTATTTTAATCTATTTTTTGTGTAAGATGTGTGCGATCTTTATTCCAAGTGTCAATAACAAATGTCGTTCCTCTATGACGCACTCTATGAGAGTGGCTTTGGTACAATTATATTCTGTGTATAAAAGTCTCACTAACAACAACAAGGAAATCAATGAGGACTGATCCTTAAATGGAGTCCTTTTGCTAGGTTACACAACCGAAAATCGATAAAGGGTCACAGTGTTTGCACTGCAGACTCAACCTAAAAATAGTTTCACGCAGCTCGGTATCTGCCGTAAGTGAGGTGTAAATACAAGACGTGTCCGCAGCTCACACGTACACGGTCGCAGGGAGAAAGGATCCGCCTCTGCCGTTAGGGGCCCCACTTTTCACCAACAGCCCACGTCCGGAGTCATAATTTCATTGAATAGAATTGCGATGCTGGCTGACACAAAAAAAAAACGGAAAACCGAAAACAACCGAACGCAGCGAGGAAACAAACTTGATTCTCGCTTCGTCCTTTTTCTATTTGATTTCCATCCTATTTGACTTTGGTAAAGCTAATCTCCTGTTCAGTGTGTGTAAATTGCCACAAACCTGGTTCGCCCCTTAGCCCGGTTCACACTCCCAAAATGTGCGCACCCTCCAACCCACTTACAAGGGACGAGCCCGATGCCCATGACGATGACGATGAATTCCACATGCAGTAACTGATGGAGGCGGCAGCCGACGACTCCCACTCGCTCCCACACACCCTCCCCACTTAATCCTTATTTTTCCGAGTTAGACTCTTTGTTCCCGACTTTTCAGCATGAATTAGAATTCCGCTCGATGTTCCGAAGGTCGATACCTTGATGTCGAATTTCCCATCTAAGCTGATTGCCTGGGCCATTAATTTGGCATGTTCAATGGTGGATTCACTTAGCCTGAAAGAAACGAGAGAGAGAGAGAAGGAGTGTTTAGCAACGTTAACTTATGTGAGAATAAATATTAGCTCGCTGCCAGTCGACTGTGCAGCTGGTGTGGGCATATGGTCGGGTGCATTCAGATGGAAAAGGGAAAGAAATTCAATTCACCGAATCGGAGAGGACGACGACTGACGAATTTAATTTGATTACGAGCGTTAGACTGGCGAATATGTGCTTTTCGTGTACCTGCCCCTGTCACTGAGGAGTGGTGAATTTTTCGGTTTCTCTTAACGTTGCGCATGTACTCGCCTACATGTGATTAGATACACAAATATCGTACGCTATGCTGTGGATGTCCACATACAAGCCGCAAGAGGAAGTCATCAATTCCCCCGGCAATGGGGTGCCATTAAGTTAAGGATTTATTTTTGGGATTATGGATTTGGAATTGGGGGCAAAATGGAAAAGGATATTGCTGAAGCGCTTCCTACGGGGAAAGACGATACATATGTGCACGCTCGTGCTTTATCGCATGCCTTTCGTGTTCAATGGTTGTACCTTCCATTGACTGCCTTTAATGTGATCAAATTATTTGCTTTAAGGATGTGTTTATATTCTCTTACATGGATGAGGACGCTCTTAGTCGGCACATGAAGGAGTGTGCATATTATAGTATTATGCATGTACATTGGAGTACATTTTGTGCGGTGGATATGAAGAGGCGATGTAAATAAGTGTCTTACAATCGTTGATTTTTATTGAAATGTACGCAGTATTCAATGGAGTATGGAAAAAATGGCTTATTACGCCTCGTTTGGTGTGGACACTTGAAGACATTTTAAGGGCACATATGTTAAGCGCTTCATTTAGAGGGAAGAACATTTTTAACACATAAAAAGCTTCTGTTGAACTGAAGAGGTTCAGTCACGATAGATGAACACTAAACAATGGCGTTCAAACAAAAACAAACGATTTTATGGCCGTTTCTCAATGATTACAAAATTATTGCCTCATTAGTGTTACAGTACCAAGTTGGCAATTTGCAATATAAGTAACGATCCCACTTTCTAATAATAACTGGTTTTTGGAAGGACAGGATGTATTAGATCTCACTCTTGTCTCTGACCAAATATCGCATGGTATCCAAGAATGGGGGATGTGTAAGGACCACAACTTCACCAAACACCGGTACATTACCTTTCACTTTGAAGCGCCCACTGAGTGACTCCGGAAAGATACGGAATACAAACTAGGAGTGTCAGCAGCTCGAAAACGACCCTCACTGCTCTCACCTTCATAATCCTACAGAGCTTAACTCTTCGTTGGAAAAACTCACCGAAATCCTGAATCACGCTCTGCTCAGATCCTGTCCCATCAAAAGGGTTGGAAGTACGTCGAAACCCCAATGGTGGAGTTCAAATTTTGAAGTCTTCCACAAAGGATGCAGGAAACTATTCAATATAGCAAAACCCATGCGAAACGATACCGACAGAGAGTCATGCATAAATATAATAATAATAATATGAGTGGCGCTACAGCCTGTAGATGGCCAGGGCCTAGCTTCTCAGCAACCACTCGTGTTGTGCGTGCTATTGTTCTCACTCGAGTCGAAGGGACCTACAGTTTTATGCCGACTCCGAACGGCCACGTTTGAGAAGCTTTTTCTAGACAGGAAACACTCTTTGAGCATTGTCAGTAACTCGAAAGAGGTGGGGCAAGCAAGGACTCAGATTAGCCAAACGGTCGTCTTGGAGACTATTCTGGAAAAATGTCTCCGCGACATGGAGGCTAAGAAAGGTACCATCGTCTCCAAAAATGCCTCGCTTAATGCAAAGGGCGGATGGTAACTGGACCTCGTGAAGCAAGAAGAGTCTAGACCTCCTCATCGATACTCACTTTGCAAGCAGCTACGAAACAAAAAATATGGCTGGTAGGCAACCGACCTGTGGTTGCCCGTGGCGTTGTTGGTACGTGCGGCGACCCCTACCTCGACGTCGTAGGCCTGTGCGACAAAAATAAATGGTAGATATTTTTACGGCCCACCTCTTTCGAGTCACTGACAATGCTTACAGAGTACTCCTGTCTAGAAAGAACTTGGCCGTTCGGAGTCGGCTTAAAACTGTAGGCCCCTTCCACTCGTGAGAGGAACAATAGCACTCACAACAAGAGTGGTTGCTGAGAAGCTAGACCCTGGCCCTCTTCGGGCTGTAGCGCCACCCATATTAGATTACTATTATTTTTCTTTCGAAAATTGAGACCATGTTCGTGTGTTTTAATGGAAAGCCGTACCATAAAATCGGCCGCATTGGCTTCTTGTGGAACAGCTTCTAGCTTAGTCCGTTTTGCTTACGCATGAAAGGATACGTGCGATGGAAACCTAGGTTGGCCTTCTTCGCATTCGAATGGCTGTTCAACTTCTACCTTTCCGTGAGGTTCACTTCGCTGTTTGTCTGTTGTAAGAGAATAATAGCACGCACCACACGAGTGGTTGCTGAGAAGGTAGGCCTCAGTACTTTATTATAACCAGCCATTCCTTCCACAGCAGCTCCCTGAGAGTAAGCATTAACATTGTCGTCAACTCTTTCCAACGCTACAAAATGGCAGGACCTCATGGCATCTTCCCTAAATCTGTCGAAAACGCACTCGATGTGCTGATATGTCTTATATTTCTATCTCTAATCTCTCGAGAAGAAGCTTTCCAAATTTCCACCTTTGAGGATTTCAACAGACACGGGATCGAAAGGTCCTTAGTAGCTTTTCTCCACCAGCTCCTCAATAAAAGGTTTTAAACTCGAAGCTTAGTGAAACCACGATAATTGTTAGCAGTGACACACCACAAGGCAGCCAACTCAACGAACTACCACTACCGGTCCCTAGCAAGGACCGAGTGTATGCCAGTTGCTTATGCATATGACATTCCTATTGTGGCGCCTAGTAAATTCATATCCACAATCAGGGATATCATGCCGACGGCCCTTTCCAATTACTTTGAAGTTCGCAGTATGCTCTGACAAATAACGTATAGCAGCTTCGATCGATAAGACAATATCAAACAATGCATTGAAGAGGACTAACTCAAACCTGAAAACGAAGCCATTCTGGCCACACTTTTGACAAACACCTGTGATTGACGATGACACAACAGAACGCTTCTTCTGCACTACAGAACACACTTCCGCCTTTGCTCGAATCAGTGCTAGTTATTCCGTGTTGGTGAGGTGATATTCCTCCGGTAGTACAATAAACTTGTTTTATTCTAGTTTTAATGCTATAGTATTAGTTCTATGGCGCAGTTGGTTGAGTGACTACCCCTGGTTATAGGGGTACCCGGGTTAAATCTCAGTAGAAGAGAAGTTAATATGTTCTTAAATCTGGTCTAGTCGCCATAAGCAACGTCTATACGAAATTGGTCTCTTCGAGAGACAAGTTCTGCGTTCAATCTTTAATCCTGTTTGTGTTTAAAGATTGTTGGTTGATTCAACCACGATTTGTAGGGGCTGTACAGGGACATGAGACTAGTCAGGCGTCTACGGATTCAACGCCTATGATGGCTTGGCAATGTTGACAACACTGCTCCAACCCGAAGAGTCTTCCACTTCGAACCAGTGGGACAACGCAACAAAGGACGACCACGAACCCGATGGCGCAATCAACTGGAGAAGGACCTTAACCAAATAAGCGGACGAAATTGAAGACAGCTGGGTAAGGCTCGTGCCAGCTGGAGGGGATTGTTGACCGTGGCCCAGGTTCACCCCGGACTGTAGCATCCAAGAAGAAGAAGATACAGTCTTTACCGGATTTCGAAGTCTGTGACCAAAACTTCAAGAGCGTTAACTTCGATGCTAAATGTCGCCCTAATAGACAGGCAATAGTGTTTAGTGCAAAAATTTGAGTCTACATATTCTTTGTGTGATGTTGCCGTGTCAGTGAGACGGCGAGTTGATCGAAGTGTCGAAAATATTGCTGCCGTTCAGGCATCCGTAGCAAACGCTCCAAATCAGCCTGTTATACATTACGGCGTATTTTGTGTAAGGATCTTGATTTCCACCCATACAAGATCAAGCTGACTCAAGAATTGAAGCCGCTGGACAATTTCAACCGACGTACGTTTATTTAACAAAAATACTCAATTCCGTCGACGTCATTATTGCGAGTCCTTTGAAGAGCTTGCACTGTAGCGCTTGCATTTGAGACGTAAATAACCTTAAACATCAACAGTCGTGCGATTAGGAGCACTTGCACCGATACCACCAGAAAGCAAATTACATAGTAACCATCTAAATGGATGGTCTCATGAATAAATGGGTACATCCACTCCACTCTAAAGCCAGATTCATCCTCGAACCGCTAACAAAACTCAATGAGCTTTTCAAACTAGGTCCAGGGATAACTAAGGTTGTTGCTCTATTCAGAGTCAGAGTTCAAAGTTGTATGAAATGTTGGACATTATTCCTTGTGGAGCTTATTAAAATGTATGTGGTGGCCCGTGGCGTTGTGCGTAAGTGCGTCGACCCCAACCTCGAAGTCGTAGGTTCGATTCCAGCTCTGAGCGACAAAAATAATTTTCACGGCCCCACCTCTTTCGAGTCACTGACAATGCTCAAGGAGAATCTCCTGTCTAGAAAAAGCTTCTCAAAGTTGGCCGTTCGGAGTCGGCATAAAACTGTAGGTCCCTTCCACTCGTGAAGGAACAATAGCACGCACAACATGAGTGGTTGCTGAGAAGCTAGGCCCTGGCCCCCTACGGGCTGTAGCGCCACCCATATATATATTAAAATTTAAGGAATATGATCAAGAGCTCTTAGATTTCTGTTTAATCTACATAGCATGTGCCGTAGCTAGCTTCTTGAGTGATGAATCCAGACATCGAGGCTTAAAAATGCCTTCAATAATAAACGGAAGATCACGTTGGCCAATCGCTGCATTTCCGCACTTGGAAGGCCACTGAAGAATAAAGCCGTCTCTCGAAGAACATAAAATCTTGATAGTCCCAGTCCTGCTGTACTGGGCGTAGAAGCATGGACGCTAACTAAAGCGGACGAGGATATTCTTGGTCGCTACGGGAGAAAAGTTCTCCGAATTATCTTCAGTCGGGTGATATTTGGAGGAGGAGACAGTATGACGAGCTGTACGGGCTGTACTGCGACATCGACCTGCTCAAACGAGTGAGAATCTCTCATTTTGGATTGCTAGGTCACGTCGAGCGAATGAACACCAATGTTCCGGGATGAAAAGTCTTCGACTCCTACCCCGAGGGACAACGCTGTAAAGGAGGACCAGCCCTTGATGGCGCACACAGCTAGAAGGGGACCTGCATAAGTTGAACGGTTGGAAGCAGCTAGCACAGTACCGGGCTAGATGGAGAGGCATATTGGCTCAGGCTCAGGTCCACGACGGACAGTACCGCCAGCGAAAGAAGAAGAAGAAGAATAACATGTAGATAGATGACGGATTGTAGTCTTTTTCTATGTTAGCCGACTAGATAGAAAATAGAAAGAAAATAGATAGAAAATATCAGATTTTGGCACATTCGGAAGGCCCATACGAAATCTATCATCATTTGACTAAGAGATTGTTGAAGGCGACCCAAATACGTACATTTCACTGCGAACTCAATGGTACTTAGGTTCCTACTTAGCATGTGGCTATGCATCTATGCTCTCATAACGTAAAGTCGTTTCAAGAAAAGATGGCTGTTGACGGCGGATTGCCGAAAAAATTCAGGTTTACAATTGCCGACTTTGCTTGAAACTGATAATCTTCAAGGCATTTCCGCGCACAGCATTTATTTTGCTGGCGTCCTTATTCCTCGACCCTTAAACTTTTTCCAAGATAGTTGAAGAAATCCTCAACTCTTCTCTGAATTTAATCGGCAGTCTGCACAAATTCGCTAAGACCTGTCGAGCCACAACGGCGGCGACTCGGGAAATGGAGCGGACCGAAGCTGGCATGACTCTTCAGGATGTAGACAAACCAAGCGAATAGGAAAAAGGAGGAAACTGCAGATGGCGTACCAAGCACTTAAATGTGATCGCAGCCTCTGCGACACCAGTGCAGAAGCTGATGACACTGTAGAGCCCTTCTTCTGCCACTGATCCTCCTTTCTTGGGTCCGGTGCCAGTTATTAAGATTTGGTGCGGTGAGAACTAGAAGCGAATGCTGGTATTCCTCCGTAAGACCATGAAATTTCAGTAAATCTAGGTCTCTGCCTGGTATTATGATGGATCAGTGCTCCAGTTTAGTTTTGCAACTTCGCTGAATGGCCTTAGGTGAAACGCAATATCAAACTATGACATGGTGGTCGTGAAGGCACAACATTTCATAAATTTTGCACAGACCACAGCAACTTTTTTGAGTGCGAGGCTACAGGGCCAGCAGCCAGCACCATGGGCTAGCAGAAACAACACCATCAACAGAGAGGAGTCCAATCGACGGGAATGATTTCCTAAACACCCCTTTAGTTACCGCAAAATACTGTCATGTGGCTACATCCTCGGGTCAAGGATCAGGGAACATTTCAAATTCCATTCAAGTATCCGGTGGACATTATTGCACAATCAAACACCAACCCAGAACAGAATCAATAAGCGAAAAGAAAACAATGGCAAAATATGCATCACCCCTTCCATTCTGTATGCACCTCACGCCTGGCAGTACCCGCTCAGCATACGGTCCATGTTTGCTATTCTTCCGACGGGATATTCACAATTACACACAAGGGGCGGGCACGGGGCTCAGGACAGAGGGCAAATCGTAACAGAGCAAGTTCACTACTTACTTGCAAATCGCATTAAAGACATTTGCCCTCTAAAGCAGTAAATTCAACAGTCCTTAGAACGGCAGGACGATAAATCAATTGGAATGTGTCCCAGAGGCGACAGCGCCGGACCGTAGGTGGCCTCGCCCCCTGTCTCATAAGGTAATTTCCATCACCAGGGAAGGCTTAATGCAACATTGTATTGCACTTTTGCCCGCCCCCTAAATGCGGTTGTAGGTTACATTCCGGGGCCAGGCCATGCATCCAGATGCAGGGAGCACGGCACTCCGTGTCTCCCCGTGTTCAAGGGTTCTCATTTTTTGCCTTTTCCGTTCTCCTGCATAATCCATGAGTGTCTTGTGTGCGAGAGAGCGGTTGCCTCTTGAATGGGATCTGGTCTCGAGGATTGTTGTGTAATTAAGTATTTACCCGACTGGGGGATGAATGAACATCGATCATGAGCGTTTGTTGCAAGGACCCCCACAAGGGTTGTCATTCGTATTTGTTTCCGTCTTCAGAGCGGCTTTGACAATTTAATTCCTCGATTATACAAACAATGGCGTGTGCCTGTGTGCGCGGCACAATGTTTTGTCATTCTTGATGAACTCCAGAGCCGGCAAACAAAGAAACAATGCTCGCCGAGGGCACTGGAGATGCCAATTGAGTCGACGGAGTGTTTGAGGTACCTCCAATTTGGAGATTGTGAATATTTGTCTTTCCCAATCGATGCGGGGTTATCGACTTTGGGGCGTGTTTTCGGCCAGTGGAGGGTTGGAGTAAATAATGTATTTCTGTTTGAGTTGGAGTTAGGTGTATCCATTCGGAAAGTTCGCCGTGAGAGGCAATCTGAAATAAATCCTTATTGATGTGTGCCGGTTGAGTGGGCCGCATGACAACAGCGAAATGAGAATGTGCCCGGAACTCTGACCGTAAGAGAATTAGTAAGACTTTGCGTACAACGCCACGCACATGTGCACAGGCGGTGGCGTAAGTTGCCAGAGCTTGCGGATTATCTTCGGGCGAACAAATGATATTTTCGTTGAATTAATCACACTGGCGGTGAGCGGCCGTGAGGATGGCGAATACGAGGGCATTAATTTGATGAGATTGAATTTGAGTGGACTGAGCAGCTAGGCGAAGTGAACAGTGATTGCGGGCCTTGGACACCACTCTCTGACGCCACGTCAAGTCCTTTGGCTTAGCTAACAAACCAAGCACATCGCTCGAGAATAACCCTCAAGACGAGATAACCCAGCTCATATGTGACCGAACGAGAGAAGCCAAGGTGGGCATTTGAATGAAATGGATAATGGCATGGATGTAGCCTCAAAATAAAGGCCGAATCACGGACATTACTGAAAGAAGAATCCATCAGTTTCAGTCCGATTACGCTGAAGGAAGAGGTAAGTTTATTGGAAGTTACACTGCATCATTAGTTCCCCAGGAATGCACACATCAAAATAATATGCACTCATGATGTGGTGGAGCGTTTTCGTTAAATTTAACGAAGTTTATAGCTATTCACAGACTTTGCGACGGCACGTAATATGGTCATAAGTAGCACAAGGCTCCCTCGCAAAAAATCCACCCAGCAACCTGGCGATCACCGGATGGTCTAACCGCCAACCAACGTAAAATCTCCTGGATGTGCGAACATTCAGGGGGGCAAACGTCGACTCTGACCATTTTCTTGTTGCAGCAAGATTCAGAGCTCGACTGTCCAATGTCAGACAGCTGCCCCAGCCAACAAAGAAAACTTTTGACATTAGACGCCTAAGCCTAAGCCAGCGCCTACGAAGAGCAATTAAGTGAGAGACTCTCCGGTATGCCTACGTCAAGTGCCAACGAGATGTGGCTGCATTGCTGCTCGGCCATCAAAGAGGAAGGGGAAACCACCTTAGGCTACCTACCACACTCGACAAGTAACCCGTGGTATGATGACGTGTGTGAGCAGAAAAAACGTGCAACCGACGAGGCATACCAAAATGCGCTGCAACGGAAAACAAGAGCAATGCAAGAGGAGTACCGGGCTAGAAGACGGGAGGAGAAAAAGCTTCTACGCCTGAAGAAAACGTCTCTCGCAACCTCCCAGCTCAAGGATATCGAAGAGTCTAGGGACAAGCAAAAAATACGGGCCTTTTACAAAAAAAGCCAAAAGCCTGGCCACAGGCTTTAGGCAAGGCACGCAGGCTCTTCGAAATTGCGAGGGTAACCTAGTTACGGACCCACAGGGAATAGTGGATGTGTTTAAGCAGCACTTCCAACCAGGAGAGAGTGATAGGGAACCAGGAAATCCCAACTCCAGTCGACGAAGTAGTCCTCCCACATAGCTTTGAAGAAATCGGTACAGCCATTAAAAGGCTTAAGAAAAACAAAGCCGCAGTCTCAGATGGCTTACCATCGGAGCTTTTCAAAGCTGGGGGCAATGTTATGGTAGGGAGCATGAACCAGGTTATTTGCCGAATTTGGGAAAGCATGCAAATGAAAAAATGAAAGCATGCCCGACGACTGGAATATCAGCTCCATATGCCCCATCCACAATCCTACCTCCGGCAAGAACTGTAGAGGTATATCCCTGCTCAACGTCGCCTACAAGATCCTATCCAGCGTACTGTGTGAACGTCTGAAGCCGTTTTGCACCACACTAATCGGCACATACCAGTGCGGCTTCCGGCACGGCAAATCGACAAGCGAGTTGCAAATCGATACTCACCATCTGTTCATCGATTTTAAAGCCGTATACGCATACGGTTCAAAAACCTCTGAGACGTTCGAAACCGACATCGGATTTCGTCAAGGAGATGCGATGTAGTGCGATGTCTTCACTTTGGTACTGGAGAAGATATTGTGGTCCGCAGCTGTAAACACGGAAAGAAAATCTTTTTTAAGTCAGTCCAGCTGTTGGGATACCCTGATGATATATTCATTGTCGAGCGGATCTACCTCGGAGCAAACGCTAACTCCACGAAAGACGTCTTAGTGGACAGCCGATGTATGATTGCCCTTGGTAACCGATTCTACTTCATGCTCTACAAAACTCTTATACTGCCAGTTCTGCTTTATGGAGCTGGTCACTAAGCAAGAGCTGATTCTTAGTGCCTCCGCAAGAAAAATTCTACGTCTACCGCAAACTCTACGAGCTGTACAAGCTTGTAAATGTAGTCGGGAAGGCAAACATTCGTCGACACCACCGGCCCGGCCACATCGAGCGAACGGACAAAAACGCTCCAGCAAAGAGGGTCTTCGAATCCGAGCCTTCTGGTTTGAGAAGGACAGGAAGACCGAACCTCGGGTACAGGGATCACGTCATCGCGGATGTAAGACACCTTAGCCTTGAAAACTGGAAGTAGCGTGTCCAGGACGGTCACCGATGGAAGGCAGCAATTGCTCAGGCTCGCACCCTTCATGGTTCTTCTGCCTGATAAACAAAAACAAATATATTTCTTACGGCAATACTGTGCCCACTCCCTAGCAAGCACTATGTATCAAAGAACTTGGTCAAGTGAGCCGCGGCCATAAAGTCGAAGGGTACACGATAGTATTTCAGCAAGAACTGAGTAAAGCAGATATTTGCAACCTCCATGGTGAACACAAAACGAGTTGTACTGCATTTGGCTTGTTATCAACAAATTTCATATCTCACAAGGTTTGCACATATTCTTTGTCAATTACATATTTTTGTGAAACAAATGTTTGGTAAGCTGTTTCACCAAATTGTGAATCAAAAATACAAACTTGTGGTTTCTATTTATAGTTTTGGTGAAATAGCATGCATGCGTGTATGGTGATTATGATGACTCATAGATCATTTTTTTCACAGCAAATTCTTCACTTCCATCAATCGACATGAAACATTAAAATTTTAAAATGTACATCTTTCCTTATTTGTGAACTTTCTGACAGTCTAAATAGAGAGCACTACAAGAACCACCCATGACACAACCATCAGATCAGTCTGAATGAAATTGAAACATCTGTCTCTCTGTCTCGCACAAAAAATCCCCCGCAATGGTCACTGGGGAATGAACAACACACACAGACGTACCTTAGCGTAGGCATGCATCCGAATATGATCCAACACCAAGACTACTGATAATCGCATAAACCAATTCATGGTTAGAGGAACCCCCGTTCGACAAGGGGACTTTTTGCATTCGCCAACCGATGCCGTATAAAAAGCTACATAATTTGAGATTTTTCACAATTCAAAAGTATCCACGGATCCAAGCAGACATTTATCCCAAGATGGAAGGTTTGTCTAACTCAGCCAGTTTCAAACATTGTGAGTGTTCTAATTTTCATTTTTTAAACAGCAACAATTTCAACAAACGGCAAGGAAGCCAATTTGTCAGTACTTGCCACGGAGCGTGTAGGCGATGCCAATCACAACGCAGGCACTGGGGTGTTCGCTTCTAAAAATCTGTTGGGTGGACCAGTAACTGCGGGAGCCTTTGTGGACTATTCGAAGTGAGTTACTGAGAACACCTCTTAAAACTCCTCAAGACTGATTGAATATTTTCAGAAACCAACACAGCGTATCGGTTCAGCAGTCCATTACGCCAGGCGTAAGTTCAACCATTACTGGAGCTGGATCCATAAATCTACACAAAGACCCTGTGCACAGAGTGGATGCGAACGCATTCCACAGTGTTACAAAGCTGGACAACGGCTTCAAGTTCGATGCCACAGGAGGAGGTCTGAAGTACAGTCATGTGGATGGGCACTCACTTGGTGTGATGGCTAGTCATATTCCGCAAGTCGGTGGCGCAACAATCGGCGCGAATGCCACAGCTAATCTCTGGAAGTCAGTGGATCAAATGACACGGTTCGATTTAAATGCTGGAGCATCCCGGACCATTGGTGGCATGTTTGATGGGCAAACGAAGAATACATTTGGATTCGGGGTCACACAAAGGTTTTAGAGAAAAGTGTTAAGCATGTACTTTAAATATTATACTCAATAAACAGAATGAAGACTACATAAATTAGTTAATTTAATTTTGCGTAGTAGGTGCCCGTGATTATCTGCTGTACCGAAGGACATTTCACAGCCACAGGCAGGTATTAAGTGCCCTGATGATCTTGTGGCCAACTCTCGCTTGAACCGAAGTCTTGGGTTTATTGTACTCTTCGTACCTATGGAATGGCTTACTACCATGAGACCTAGACCTACTATAGCCCTAACACCAATAGTCACACCGGAGTCTGTAAAGGTTATTTGCCGAATTCGGGAAGATGAAAACATGCCCGACTGGAATATCAGCCCCATATGCCCCATCCACAAAAAAGACGATCCTAGTTCCTGCAAGAACTATAGAGGTATAACCCTGCTCAACGTCGCCTACAATATCCTATCCAGCGTACTGTGTGAACGTCTGAAGCCGTTTTGAACCACACCAGTGGGCTCGTACTAGTGCGACTTCTGGCACGGCAAATCAATCAGCGAGTTTCAAATCGATACTTACCATCTTTTAATCGATTTGATACGACATGCGATAGCATTCATCGCAAGGAGCTATTCGAAGCGATGGCCGAATTCGGGATCCCCGGAAAAATTGATCCCGTTGTGTCTCACCACGCTAACACATACCCGATGCACCGTGCAGTTGGGTTCGGAAACCTCTGAACCGTTCTAAGCCTGCACCGGATTTCGGCAAGGATATGCGCTGTAGTGTGATTTCTTCAATTTGGTACTGGAGAAGATAGTGCGGCGGGTAAGAGTCAACACGGAAGGCACTTTCTTCTATAAGTCAGTGAAGAAGCATCGACAATATCGCGCGATCCAAAAGCGCCTTAGTGGAAGCTTTCACTGCAACTGAGGAACAGGTAAAACGAGCTGGTCTAAGGGTCAACGAGGACAAAACCAAATATATGCTGTAGAGCAAAAAACGATCCGCCGCACACCACCTAGGCCAAAACATCACAATCGACAGCTACAAATTCTAGGTAGTAAAGGAGTTTGTCTACCTCGGGGCAAACGTAAACTGCACGACTGACACCGACTTAAAATCAGCCTTGGCAACTGATACTTGTTTGTCACAACAACTGGGCTCATAACTCCTGACTCGAAGGACCAAAGTCATGCTCTACAAAACTCTTATCCTGCCAGTCCTGCTTTATGGAGCCGAAAGCTGGACACTAAGCATGACTGCAGAGTTGTCTTGGTGGCTTCGAAAGAAACATTTTACGACGGATATATGGTCCCGCTTGTGAGGAAGGCGAATGGAGGAGAAGACACAACCGCGAACTCTTCGAGCTGTACAAGGATGTAAATGGAGTCCGGAAGGCAAAAATACGTCGACTACACTGTCTCGGCCACATCGAGCTAATGGACGACAACGCTCCAGTAAAGATTGTCTTCGAATCCGAGCCTCCTGGTTCGAGAAGGAGAGGAAGGCCGAACCTCCGGTATAAAGACCAAGTCATCGCAGATGTAAGACAGCTAAGCCTTGATGACTGGAGCAGAGTGCCCGGGACCGTCACCGATAGAAGGCAACAATTGCTCAGGCTCTGACCCTTCATGGTTCGTGTGCCTGATAAGTAAGTAAGTTATAGCAAGTCAAACCGGATGGAGTATCCTTTTCAAAATGCTAAAGGACCACTCACGTTTTAAAAATATTCATTCGCAGCACCCACTATGTGGCGCATTTTTTGTCCACTTCTTATCAACTACCACCTACGCAAAAGAAGGTACCACGGCTCAGAAAACTATAGACACTGGACCATCGTGCATATATGCGTCGAGTGTCCCAATCTGCTATCAAGCAGGTCATTTACAGACAGATGTTTTCTAGAAAAACAGCAAATTGCTCATATTCCTGGATCAGCAATGGAAGCGCAATGACCCCCATATCAGGTCGCAGTGATGCGTCATTGATATCATAACCCCCATTCTCTTAAGTTCAATTCACTATCCTACAAGGTTGTTTATTTCATTACAATTATTCTCATATCCATCATATCCAGTCTCGTAGTACTCAGTACCCGACCTCGGACGTCTTAAGGAACAGCCTGAAGTAAAATCGTAGAAGCATAAAGGGGTCATCTATAGTTTATTCCAAAGCATTCAAATGGAGATCCCTGAACACTGTAGCGATTTTCATCAGTAAACAATTGTCTAAAGGGAATTACCATCTTTTCGGATAGTCACGCCACCAGTCAGTCCTTGGACAGTGCCAATTTTCAATTGAAAAACAACCCTGAATTGCATACTGAGATTCATTTCAATAAAGCCTGAGACACTGTGACATACCGGAAAATTAACTCACTAGGCGTGGTACAACCTCTTCTCTAACACCAGCAGAAGATCCATCTTCAATCCTTATCGCTATAGCTTATCATCAAACATACAACAACAGCAACCAACCACAAGCAGTTAGAAGACACCATCTGTCCCCAGCTCGTGTAGCACTCTATATAGCGTCAGCATTAGCCATCTGAAACTCCATGTCTCAAGCACCAACCGGTTCCAAGTTAAATAGAAGGACTTTGGTTAAAGTTGCTGGTTGCAAATTTTTTAACTTGTGGCACTACAGCCTGTAGCTAAGCCAGGACCTCTCTTCTAAAAGAACCACTCTAATTCTGCGTGATATTGTTCTATCACGAGTCGATGGGACTTACAAATTTATGCCGACTCTAGACGACGACTAGACAAAGAATGAGATTCTTTCAGCATTGTCAGTGACTCGTGGCAATTATTTTTGATGAACACACATGTGTACGAGGAAACGAACCTAGACGCCGAGGTTCAAGTGCGCACATACCCACAAATCACGGGCCACCAATGGGACTTACACAAAAAACTCAGCTGGCTTGGGAGGCATGTGGACAATGAGAAAGCATACTTCCAAGCGGAAATGTGAGCAGAGCTCTTTCCATCATCATTGACTTTAACATACAGCAGCACTTAATCAATTGGTCAAATAAATGTCACATCCAATTGTAAAACTGCAGGAGGGACACAAAATGAACTAGGGTCGATCTCAGGAGAACATAGGAGGCTCCTTGTCTGTACCTGAGTGGTGTGAATAAAAAATAAGGAAACACAAATGAGTGAAGAGTTCTCGTTAAAGGAATACTCAATGTGATGTGAACAAAAATTCCTCAAAGTGAGGTCTTCTTATGTTTAACCCTTAAATACCCACTGATCTACTTTGGGAATACAATTTTGAACAAATGCGAATAATTTTATAATGTTTCGCTACACAAGCTGGACAATATGCACTGGTTGCCCCATGAATCCAACCAAATGCAATAAAAAGTTTGGTGGACTACGACACGGATTTTTTGTAAATTTGCGATTTTTACAATTTCTGTCTACGACTACGATAAAAAATATTTTGCAGTCATTATTGTGCACAGAAAGTAATGCAAGTGCTTAAAAAAATGAAACAAAAATCATCTATCATAATTTTTAAATTTGTTCTTGACCAGCTTTCGACGCAACATGTTTTTTAATTATCATGTCAGGACCAAACAAGGATATAAGTGTCCTCCAATGCAGACACAACTTCTTCAAGTGTCCACTCAATACTTTCCATCGTTATTCACACCAAAATGGAGGGAACAGTCATGAGGGTTTCAAGCTTAAGGAAATTTATTTCTATTCACACCAGATGGAGTGTCCTCTCCCAAATGCTGAAGGATCACTCACAATTATTCGTACCTCCAGCTATAAAGCGCATATATTGTCCACTTCTCATGCAACTACCACCTATACAAAATGGGGTACAGCGGCTCACAAAACTATAAACTCTGGAACATCGGGCACACATTCATCGACTGCCCCAATCTGCTATCAAGCTGATAAAAATAACCTGGTCATTAACAGACATCAAATTTCTCATGGTCGCTAAATATCCCTAGATCAACAAAGTAAGCGCAATGACCCACATACCAGGTCGCAGTGATGCGTCATTGCTATCGTCACCCCCATTCTTTTCAATTCAATTCAACATCCCACAAGGTGGCTTACTTCATTTGCATTTATTTTCCTTTCGTCTTGTAGTATTCAGCATTCAAAAAAAATCCCCGACCTCGGACGTCTTAATAGAACAGCCTGAAGTAAAATCGCACAACCACACAGCTCGTCTTACTCCCGAAAAAAAAAACTGCACAGCCCTTCAGGTTAATTTTCATTCATTCCCAACTCCCCACCATCGTATCATGAAACTCATCCCATTCATCCGCATACTCACTTGATATCGATTTCGTATCCCTTCAAATCCAAAACAGCGTTTCCAATAGCCGTGACTTGGTCCTCTTTTTTGCCCGCCAAGCTGATGCCCATCCATCGGAGCTGCGGCAACGTCGACACAAAGCAGTGAATGAAATGCGATTCGATGCGATGCTTCCTGGGCCGGTCCAACACCAGGATCCCATCGACTTTCAAATGGCTAATTGGGCTGTTCCGGATGCACTTTGCGATCGTCTTCAGCGTCCTCGACACGTCGTCGAAGTGAATTACCCAATTGCAGATTTTCAGCGTGTTCAACAGGCTAGAAGGGGGAAAGAAAGAAGATTGTTAAGAACCACCCACAAAAGGGGAGGACCGGCGGTGAGGACTTACCCGAAATGCGAGTGCAGGTGTTGGAAGAAGCCAATGATGCACTTGTCGTCCAGGATCAGCGGCGACGAGTGCGTGCTGCCGAGCCCCGACCTGGCGGGAGCCGACAAGTCCAGCTCCCGTAGGCAGGGGAACCCGCCGATGTACGGCAGGAGCTGTGGACCCCGAAGGATGGTTGCGTCAGACACGGTGACCTGGGCGCCGGCCAGCTTGAGCACCACCACCGAGCGACACTCGAAGGCCCTTGACACCTTCGTGTCGCTGCGAATCAACCCGATTTGCAGGCGACAGTTGGCCAGACTTAACTCTCTAATCGAAGTCAGCGACAGAAACGCTCGCATGATCGACAGCGTAGATGGATTCTGAAAGGAACACGTTAGCTCAGCCACGTCGATGTCAAGCGCTGCACTTACCTCAATTCTAAAGCTCCACCCGTCCAGACTGAGCAAGCGCAGAGTCGAGCAGCTGGTGAGCGCTCGGGCGCACATCGCTATCGCCGAGTCCTCCAGGCTCAGCCTTGGTGAACCGATGCTGAGCATTTGCAGGCAGGGCGACTCACTGGCCCCCAGCACCGAGGGCAGGATTTCACTTAAACGCGAAGAGCCCTCCAGCTTGAGCGTGTGCAAAGTGCTCGACAGGCGAACAGTTTCACCAAGGCACATGGAATCGTCTAAGGACAGTTGTGCCTTACTTAAGTCTAGGCCATGCAGTTTCGAGTAGGACTCCCTCGCGGCCAGCAGGAGATCGTGCAGTGTTCCCGAGTTGTGCGGTCCGCCATCGCAGGCCGGGGTTGGGTACCAGGTTTTCGAGACCACCGAGTCGCAGCTGCGCTTGTCAATGGACTGCTCCAGCGGCTGGCGGGGCAGCGTTGCCGATCGACCCAGCGTGGTGGGCGGGACGAAAACGCCCCGCGGCAGGGAGGAGAATATGCCCGGGGCATAGGAACGCGGCGAGGGCACGCCGGGAAGGGATCCCTGCTTGATGAGTCCAGACGTTCCGGTGCTGCTGCCACTGCCGGAGCCTTGGGGGGTGAGAATGCGCTAAGAAGTGTCGGGAAATTGTTGTCAGTTGTCACTTACCCATGCTGACGCCACTCGACGAAGGCGGGTCATCCCGCGCTCCCCAGCACGAGGGCAGGGACAGGAAGCTCAGCGGACGCGCGTTGAGCAGCGAAGACAAAGCCGATATAGCACCGCGCTCACATCTGAGATGCGGCAGCGACAAGCGCGTCACGTTCGGGCACTTCTCGAGGGTGACGCAAAGCTGCACCAACTGGCACGTGCTCAGTCCCAGGTCCAGCAGCAAAAAACTGAGCTTCGGCTGCCGCGGAATTGCCCTGCAGAGCGCCGCCACAACCGACTGCAGCTTCAGGATGGGCGGGTCCTCCTCGAGCAGGGTGAGGACCAACTCGAAGTTTTCCAGCCGCGGCTTCAGCAACAGCTTCGATACGCAGTTGGCCAGGTAACTGATCTCGCAGTCCTTCACTTCGGTCTCGATGAGCGACGACACCCGCAGGGTGGACACGCTTTCGTTGAGCGCTATCGAATCGAGGAACACCTCGATGGCGCTCCGCGAGTCCATGACGTTGTTCTTCTCCAGCTGGTATATCAGCTCCAGGTTCTTCAGCGTGCAGGTGGGGCTCTTCAGGGCCATGCCCCATCCCATGAGGTCGGTCGGCACCGAGCGGACCTGCACCCACAGCGGCTTGGCCTCCAGCGGCGAAATCGGCGGATGCTTCGATATGCCGAGAATATCACACAGAGCGGCCAGGTTCTCCTCGGTGCTTCCGCCGGCCAGCGCCAGCGAGAAGACTATCTGGGGCGTCAGCCAGAGCGGGGTCAGGCGTGAGAGCAGAATGTGGGCGCGTTCACCCAGCAGTCCCATCGCGAACTTTATCACTTTGAGCAGGTCCGCGTCGAGCTCGTCGCCAATCGAAAGTCCAGTGATCTCGGCCGCCAGAAGACCAGGCCGTCCCACGAGCGACGCGATGTAGTTTGCCGCCAGAAACTCCATCATTCCCGGGCACATGGGGTTGTACACGTACTCGCCCTTCTTCTTGGCCGACTTGCCCAGCAGGAGGCTCTTGTCCAGGCAGCCCATGATGTTCGACTCGGGGCACGAGCAGTACATCCGAATCTCGGCCATGGTTATGCACGAGCGCTTCATCTTCAGGCAGAACAGAGCCAGGCGGCCCAGTTCGGCCACGTTCGCGGCAGACGTCTCGGGCGCGACGCAGTTCAGAATCGACTCGACGACGTCCAGTTCCTCCGTGGGCAGGTCACCCGCCGTTGCCTCGTAGATGGCTGCGACTGCCAGGCAGCCGAGGGGTGTGCGTACGGCCCGGCGGAGGTTTCCACATGCCTGCACGGTGTCCAGCAGACGTGACGGTCCTCCCCACTGACCACCGCCGAGCAGCGAGGCCGACCGACCCCACGTCAGGCCCTCGTACGTGATATGTCGCTGAATGATGGGCAGCAGTTCGTTGCAGTTCGGCGATGACGTTGTAATGATCACCCTCGCCTCGGGGAAGAGCTTCCCGTCCAACAAGTCATGCACGTCGGTCGAGTAGTGCTTGCCCTTCCGCTTCGGCGTGCCGCTCTTCTGATTATCGTATCCATCGAGAATGATGAGCAGTTTTGGACCCAGCGCTTCGAGGGAGTTCCATGCCGCTGTGAATCCGCCGAATCCACTTGCGAAAGGATTTAATGGGCCCTTCGGCAGGAGATCCTATTGGAAGGAGGGTGGTTACGTAAGAGAGGGGTGGTGTTTTTGGGTGGGTGTCACTTACCTTTTCCACGTAGCTGGAGAAGCTCCGCTTCGCTTCGGAGAGAGGAATGAAGAGGGCCAGGGCAACAGGTGTCCCCTTGGCCGGCCAGGGCGGTTCCTTTGCCCATGCGTGCAGGATCCTCAGGCAGAGGTTGCTGCGCGACGCCCATGTGGGGCATTCTATGAGAATGCGACGCGGTGCCTCCAGGAAGTTGCCATCTTTTGTCTGAAATGTGAAGGAAGATGTCAAGGGTTGTTTAGGAAACATTGGAAGAGACACTGGATTTCATGGAGGCTGCCGTTCATATGCGACTTGAAAGATGTGCTTCGTTCTAGGTTAGGTTAGGTTGTGGTGGCTGACTGCCAAGGGCAGTCACACTTAGGCCAGAGTAGGCCCATAGTGATACCACACGGATTGACTTCTTCTAACATCGCAACCAGTCGGTGCTTGTAGTGAAGCTATTTAGCTGGCCTATGCTGGCGCTTTTTGGCTCATTGGGGTTGTTGAAGTAGTAGGCCTCTAGGTGTAGGAACCTACTACTGGCAAGAGCACTGCAGGAGCAGGGAAGTTGATAAGTGTTTTCTTCCTCCTCTTCATCGACGCAGTTTCTGCAGAAATCATTACTTGGAGCACCGATTCTGCGAGCATAAGTGCCAATTGCAAAGTGCCCGGTTATGACTCCAATGAGGGTCCTTAATAAAGGCTTGCTGAGTATAAGTAGACTGAGTGACCGTTTTAGGTTAAGTGCTGGCCAAACTTCTTTTATTTTAAGTCAGGTGGTGCCTCCTCGCCATCATTGGTGGTTTTGTTTGTGTGAATCTTTACAACATGATAGGCTCTAGTGATCGGAAAGTAATGGAAGGCATGAGGTTGTACTACACCTGGCGAGTTCATCGGCATTGCAGTTTTCTGGTATGTCACATTGTCCCGGCACCCACATGAGGTGAATGTTAAAATGCTCAGCCATCTCGTTAAGAGACAGCCTGTTATTAAGGGATGTTTTTCAGTAAAACGGCCTCTCTATCAGAATAGATGGTGATATCCCTTTTTGATCTCACGTTGTTTTTGAGCCATGTCTAGACCTCTTTATTCGCTGTCTGAAAAACGCTTCAGTGACCAGGGAGCTTCAAAGAGATATCAATGTTGAGATCTTTTAAATAGACAGCCGCACCCACTCCTTTGTTAGTCTTCGATCCGTCTGTGAAAATACGCAGAGGATCATCCAACGTCTGCTTATCAGACATCCAGTCCGATCTGGTGGGAAGGCTGATCGAGAATTTTTTTTCGAACATAGCCTGGGATATTTGGCGGTCAGCGTCTGAGTGGCCGATGTTGAGTTCGGACCACAGTCGCAGTGTTTTGAATCTCAAGGCTATGCTGGCTGCTATTTGTTCCCGATTAGTTCCACTGGTGGAAGGTGGAGGAGAATATTCAGTGCGTCTGACGGATTACTTCTCAGTGCTCCGCTGATGCACAAGCAGGCCAGTCTTTGTACTCGATTGAGTGCCTTGCAGTTGTTAGCCTTGTTTAGTGCTGGCCACCAAATGGAGACTCCATACAGAACTTTACTTCGTTCGAAAATTGATAACATTTATTGTGCACCCGGAGCAGGCTAGTGCACAGTGTATTATTTTGATGTTCTAGCGGACCTTAATACAAAAATCAAAGTCGTCCGACTGACAAAAGTTTTATATCAAACGACAGATACAACCTTAGGCATCAATGCATCGCTTTTATAGAAAATGAAACATAAAATATAAGCTTCTTGACGTGAGTCTATCCTATCTGTGTGAAATAATTATTCATACTATTATAATAATAATATGGTTTGCGCTACAGCCCGTAGAGGGCCAGGGCATAGCTTTTCAGCAACCACTGGAGTTGTGCGTGCTATTGTTCTCTTACTGGTGGAAGGGACCTACAGTTTTATGCCGAATCCGACCGGCTCTGTTCGAGAAGCTTTTTCTAGACAGGAAATACTCTTTGAGCATTGTCAGTGACTCGAAAGAGGTGGGGTCGTGAAAATTGTTTTCGTCGCACAGAGCAGGAATCGAACCTACGACGTCGAGGATATGGTTGACGCATATACCCAATACCACGGGCCACCAAAAAAAATTTATGCAGACAAGTTTGCAAAACATGCTAATGGTACAAAAAAAATATATCTTGCATCATGGTACCACATGCGTTCAAGCATTCATAACCTTCCGATGCATTCAAACGACATCATTCGAGCCTACATACCGCCACTTGGTCAATTGTCCGAAGAAACCATAAGAATCGAACAATTGGGTACATAAACGCTGTCGAGAGCATTTTAGCCTAATATTTGAGAAAAATTACAGAGATTTATTAATCAGGGATTAAATATCATCAGATCCATATTACCGCGGCGACTCATGGAGGGTCCTAGCCTGAGCAAATGCTGCGTTCCATCGGTGACTGTTCAGAGCATGCTGTCCGCGATGACTTGGTCTTTGTACCAGAGGTCCTTTCTACCTTTAATTCTCAAACCAAGTTTTCGTTGGAGCATTGGTGTCCATACGACCGATGAGACCGCGCCAGTGTAATCCTTCCTTTTCTGCCGGACTACATCCACCCCCTGGAACACCTCGTAGAGGTTGCGATTGTGTCTTCTCAGACATTCGCCTTCCTCACAGGCGGAGCCATATAACCGTCATAGAATTTTTCTTTCGAAGTCCCCATGAAGGTTGAGTTAGGTTTGGTTTTGGAAGGTGAGTGTGATTGTTGATCCGTCACTTCCACTCGGAGGCCAATGGTTTGTTGCGAATCTCTTCATTTGCGGAGTACACAATTCTTCTAGCCCGTCATGTCACGTGGTGGTTAAAGCCATCGCGTGGTCTATATTAATTTTAAAAGATTCGATATACCTACATTCGCTACGTCCGTAGTGTATATGGGAAATATATGGCCCAGCTAGGCGCTGATTCTGTTAGGCTACAGATGTTGGATCTGTCTTCCTCATCGCCACTGCTCCTGCAAAGATCGCTGGACTTCTGGTTCGATTTCCGGAGCGCTGTTCCGATCCGATAGTGTCCTGTGGTCACTCCGACGAGCATAAGGATTGAGTTTCGGTCTAACGCCAGAGGCTTCTTTATTTACCGATATGAAGCACCGGCCACATTGGTCTTGTCGTCTGACAGTAAATTCTTGCAAGCCAAGACGACTTCTTCTTCTTCTTCTAATGGCGCTACAGTCCGGTTGAACCTGGGGCGCACCTAACAATCTGGTTGAGGTCCTTCTCCATCGTGATGCTTCGTCTTGTTGGACCAACTCGGCTGAAGAACTGAATAACTTCAATCGCCGCAAGAGCTTCTACTGTGAAAAGTGAGGAACGCGCGACTATGTGTTTGTCATCTCCGTAACCCGAACCGGGGTAGTGCCTGCCCTGCTTACTGGAGCACATTAGCTTTTATATAATTCTTCTTCTGATGGTGCTATAGTCCGGTGTGAACGTGGGCCTCACCCAACAAGCGTCTCCAGTAGGCACCGTCCTTACCCAGTTGCCTCCAATTTCGTACCCCAAGTTGGTTGAGGTCCTTCTCCACCTTTGTGCACCATCGGCTTTGTGGTTTGGAGTCGAAGACTCTTTGGACTGAAGCTGTGTTGTCCATGGGCTCTACATGGCCTAGCAATCTTAGGTTTTGAATCCGAAGAGCTTGCAGGAATGTCAAAACTACACATGGCCCTGTATAACTCGTTTGTATGTCCGCTGTCATAAGGAGCCTTAAAGTCGACAAATAGGTGGTGGGTGTCGATCTGCATCTCTTGGGTTTTTTTCTAGGATCTGCTCAATGTTAAGATTTGATCGTTGGTAGCTTTCCCTGGTGTTAAGCCGCCTGGTATGTGGTAGACCGGCCAGATTAGTTGTTTAGACGTTTACACAGCACGGCGGGTAAGAGGGTTTACTTTTTGTGCGGATCGGCCGGGCCCGCTATGCAACTGCTAGAAGTGGTACTTAAGCATATCCGCCACTGCCTGAGGGTCAGTAACCAGATCGCCTTCTCAGTTTCAAAGATCCTTGGTGCCTTTTCCAAAGTCCAGATTTTTGACATTTTTAGAAAACGTCCGAATTTTTCTTGTCCCTAGGCTTTTCGATTTACGGAGGTTTCGAGACACTCTTTTCTAAGCCTCCTCTTGCGCTGCTTTTGTTTTTTCTTGAAGCAGGTTGCAGGTTTTCCGCAGGTTTTCCCTGCTTACACTCGCCATCAGACCACGCCATATCGGGGGTGTTAGCCTAAAGCAATTTCCGCTACCTTTTGGATGGCCGAGCGGCGATGCAGTCACATCTGCTTGTCTTCCACGTAACAGCGCCTCGTAGGCTCTGGCTATCCCCGTGCTCAGGCGTCCAGTGTCAATGCCTCTCTTTATTAGCTGGAGCAGCTTTCAGACATGGGAGAATCGTGCTGCCACGAGAAAATGGCCAGAGCCGACACTTGCCTCCTTAAATGTTCCCTCATCCATGATACCTGACGCACGTCTTCCTTCAATGAGCATGTGGTCGATTTGATTGGCGGTTCGGCTCTACAGGAAATCCAATTTTTCACAAAAATACGCTACCCCCATAACTCGTTACCTTTTCAGGCACATGCCGGCACCATTTCTGAGCGCACCTTCCCAATAAACACCAATCGAAATTAAAGCCATCATCTGGAGGAGTCATTAAACCTCTGCTCCACGCACACAGCAGCACATCCTCCGTCAGACCGTCGGTTTATCTTGATGCGACTACAAATACACAGCCCCGGGGCCAGTCGTCGGCGAAAGAGGGACGAAACGAATAGAAAGGCAACCAACCCAACCAAGAATGGTTTGCATCCTTGGGCATCCGAACAAACGACCATTTAAACGGCTTAACTCGTAAATACTAGAGCCTTTCACGCAAATGTATCTGGATTTGTGTCTCGCTTCGCTCCCGCTTTTCTATATATTCTTTTGAGCATTTCGCTCGGTTTACAACTGCTGGCATAAATTTCCTTTATGCGAGCATAAATTTTTCAAATTGCAAAGATGCGAGAGGGCGCCCTGCCACGGCAGCCGAAAATGTACAACAGCTGCAGAGCGGTGGGCGGGGTGGTGCTTGCTTTTGCATGAATCCCATATATCAAATGTATCCGTATATCAGACGGTCTTGAGATTTCGCAACGTCAGAGCCAACGACGTTCCGTTCTAATTAAAACAATGCGCACATAATTTCCTATTTACCATCACGTGAAGCAGCAATATCCCACCGGGAGCCCACCGCCACGTAGACGCTGTTGTCTTCCTTTGAATTCTCATGCGAAAGTAATAATAAATGCCTTCGCCTGCTGCCTGCTGCTTGTGGATGATTGGGTTGAGGGAGGCGTCTGGAGAGACGAGAGAGTTTATGGGGTGGTGCGGCTCTGCCTTTTTCTAGGCAATTTATCGATTCCAATCCAACTAGGAGCAACAAATATTTTCAATTTAACACTTGAGAGAGTTCACTTGTTTCAGTTTGTCGGTCTCGATGTCGGTGTCGGTATCGGTGATATACACCAACATGTGCGTTCCCGGGCTAAGCCTTAAGAGTCCTTCGTCAAATGATAGAGACAGAGCGAGGCATTGCGAATCAAGAACTACGTTCAGCTGGAATTTAGCGATACTAGCAGCAGCACTTAATTGCTGTGTGGATACACATTTGTTGGGGATTTTCAAGAAGGCAAATTCAATTATTAACAGCCTTCGGGGGGATAAGAGACAAGGATCCATGCCGTAGTGGCAAAGTAAATTCCGCTAGACGGAAATTTATTGGATGTACACGTTGGTGGCGGGGTGGGTTTTGTTGGTCGACTTCTTTGTGAAATCACTTTGCTTTTGAAGATGTTCTGATTTGCCGCCAGCCGGAAGGGTGGAGGGGTGGAGAGGAGGCGCTAATTTTGGCATTTCATTTCTGGTCGGGGAACGGACAGGAAACAAGTGGAGGAGGAAATCAGACGATGGTTTATTGAAATTTTCTAGGTAATCAATCTGGCCCCGTGCGAGGATGGGGATTAAGGATTCTTCGGGGAGAGGGGATAACCTTACCAGCTACGGTCTTACTGCTTACCGGATTCGTTTCAGTCACATATGTCAGTGCAGACTGTCATAAAAACTTGTCCTTAACAATAAACGAACTTGTCAAAGCTCTTGAAGACTTGCTACACATCTGTTAACTTCTGTAGTAAATTGCACAAGGGGCAGGTGGCGATCAACATACTCATCCATCTGACCGGTTGATGTCGTTTATGGCTCTCGTCTGACGGATGGGATGTCTCCTGATTTTGTCGCGGAGTCAGACAAGTTGCATTTAAAATGGTTAAAGGGGCTTGCAGCCAGCAACAAACAGTGACATCACTGAACTGAACTTCCGGTTGGTGATTTTGACAAACTTATGACGATGACTGACACTAACATTGCCAAGTTCGATCACGTCTGTGAAAAAGTAAGGACCTTCGCTTTTCGGAGGAGAGAGATTACAATCGTTTCATTCTCTTCCTCGTCTATGCACCTTCTTCAGAAATCGCTGTAGAACAGTCCAAATACAATGACCAATGATGGCAGCGACAAGAGTTCCGAGAAACGCAGTGCTCATTCTTTTTTTGTGCTTAACACTTCGCTGATACACACACCAAGAGCAGTCGAAGTCTAATTTGTACAATTTTTTAAGAAATTGTGCTTTTGTTTTGTCCGATACTGCATATACCTGTATGTATGCATTTGATTCAGTTTTATGCAGAAGGTGTCAACTACGCCGCGAATTTATATATTAGTACATATTTGGAACGACTACTATTGCGAACATCCAGTGGACAATGCGAGGCTGAATGATTCTTTGGTGAGAATGAATAACTTTCTTAGATACTCAACTTCTTTGTTTTCTGTTCTACGGTACGGATACGACATGTTCGATGCAATCACATAAGTATCAGTCCAGACTACGTATGTTCCCTTTGTATTTTGCCCATCTACCTACCAAATGGATTACATTTGAGGACTTAGATGGGGAAGCTTTGGGAAGGACGACCATAGGGGCAAGTTGTGGGCGGGATACATCGGTCGTTCGGTACATCTGACCGGCTGTTGGTTCATGCGGTTTGTGGGGGATAGAGTGTCTCCTGATCTTGTGCCATTGTCATACCAGCTGCCATTTAAAGTGCCCTACATTCATCAGGCACATCGGATCGAGTTGATCGTACTCCTTAAAGCAATGACGATGGCCTTAGTACCAATCATGATTGCACTGTTTGGTAAGCACCTAGCTGGATTCTCTTTTGAAAGCAGAGGGTGCTGAATTTATGGGTAGAAGGTGATCCTTCTCTTCTCTTACCTCTACACCTTCTAGCAGTCGCTGTGGATTGACCAGTGGTTACACCGATAAGAGTTCTGAGTTCCGGCTGGCTCATTCCGTTTACACTCTGCGCATTGGGATGGGCAGCAATTACAATTACACACTTTATGCTTTGCAGTCGTAACAGACATCGCTAGCAAGTCTTCACATAAAAATTACACTAAGCTAATTGATTGGTTTGTTTTAAAATAAAGAAAGTTAGCTGAACTTGCCCCCGAGAACAGATGCTGCTGAGTTGAAATTTCTTCGTGTTATTTTGATAGTTACTCTCGGAGCAGGGAACTGTTAGGCATGCAATGCTTGGTCACGTGACCAATGTTTCCATCATCACTACTTCCGAGGCATGCCTTTAATGCGAGTCTATCAGATAGGAGGTGGTGAGTGGAAGTGGTTCAAAAATTCGATGGAGATCTCTCGTCCATACTTTGCCACCGCGACGCCTTTAGTGGACCATTCGAAACTATAGTCTCCATTTATAGAGCTGAAGAGCAATCAAGAATGGAAACTAAGCTGACCATGAAGTGTGTGCAAAAAGGAACACGTTATTGACGAATGTGGGAAAAGTGAAAATCTAAATGTAACTTGCAAGGCAGTTAAATGTACATTGACCCATACGTGTTCGAAAATAAGGAATTGTCACCATCATCGTCAATTCTCTCTCAGACATAAATTTGGAGGACATGTGGTCTCAATAAGACGGTGCAAGAACAATTACTTGAACGAATTAGAACCGCCATTGGTGCTCCTTTTTTTCTACCAATGGATATTTACGAAAAGCTTACGTCTCCATATGCGGCTATAAGAATAAGAGAATGCAAGAACTTGGGTAAAGAAGAGGGCATATAGACGGGAGATAGCATAGAAAGCAGAGTTTTTTCAGAGTGTCAAAACCTGAGCAAAACTGTTGGTGGGGACTATGTGGTCTTGCGGATAATCATCTATAATCTCTATAAATTCAAAAAGAATAATGAACTTCGCATCTCTTAACGCGATTATCAAAGCAGTTTAAAATCCTGCGCTAGAGACATCTCATGCAACTGCACAGCTAACAAACTCCCTAAACATGATACTAGACTGCAGATTGACAGTACCTCTCGTAACATATGTACGCCCTTAACTACCTATAATTGACAGCTAAATCACTTTTGCACTCAGAAATTAATGCCAGTTGGTTGACAGGCAGTACCAGCCTAACGATAAGACAAAACTGGCCTCATCTTGATCCAAAAGGGAACAATAACCGGACACTACCAATTAGGCCTCCAATGAAGTCTGACGGGGTTGAGGAGGAAATTACTAGTATTTCCTCTGTGACTGTCCTGATCTCGCCCAACTAGGAAAGCCTCACCCAGGCTTATACCTCAATGATAGCCTAAATGATTTCAGTAAGGCACAAGACAACACACTGCGAATATTTATTACCCCTCATACTTTGAATTACCCACTTGGCGGTACAATGAGACCACCATGGCCTAAGTGCACAAATGCCACAACTTACCTACCTTTAGTTGGTGTTAGCAGTAAAGTGGGTCCCACAGTAATAGTCCACTGCCTAGCAAGTACTATGGATCCCACACCTTGGTTAAGTGAGATCATAAGGTTGAAGGGTACCCGATAGTGACAGCAGCCAGAACTAAGTCAACGAGACATTTGCAAGCTCCATGTTGAACACAAAGCCAGTTTAACTGCTTGCTATCAACCAATTTCATCTCTCACAACTTTTGCACATAGTCTTTGTCAATTACATACTTCTGTGAAACACAAAAGAGAACAGCAAGCCACTGGCCTATTTCACCAACTTGTGAATCAAAAATACACATTTTTTTATGGTCGCTATTTATAGTTTTGGTGAAATAGCATGCATGCGTGTATGGCTCGATGATGACTCATAGATCATTTTTTTCACAGCAAATTCTTCATTCCCATCAAGTGACATGAAACATTAAAAATGTACATCTTTCCATATTTGTGAACTTTCTGGCAGTCTAAATAGAGAGAAATGCAAGAACCACCCATGACACAACCATTGGATCAGTCTGAATGAAATTGAAACATCTGTCTCTCTGTCTCGCACAAAAAATCCCCGGCAATGGTCACTGCGGAATGAACAACACACACAGACGTACCTTAGCGTAGGCATGCATCCGAATATGATCCAAGACCAAGACTACTGATAATCGCATAAACCAATTTATGGTTAGAGGAACCCCCGTTCGACAAGGGGACTTTTTGCATTCGCCAACCGATGCCGTATAAAAAGCAAAATAATTTGAGATTTTTCACAATTCAAAAGTATCCACGGATCCAAGCAGACATTTATCCCAAGATGGAAGGTTTGTCGAACTCAGTCCCTTTAAACATTGTGAGTGTTCTAATTTTCATTTTGTAAGCAGCAACAATTTCAACAAACGGCAAGGAAGCCAATTTGTCAGTACTTGCCACGGAGCGCGTAGGCGATGCCAATCACAACGCAGGAACTGGGGTGTTCGCTTCTAAAAATCTGTTGGGTGGACCAGTAACTGCGGGAGCCTTTGTGGACTATTCTAAGTGAGTCACTGAGAACGCCTCTCAAAATTCCTCAAGACTGATTGAATATTTTCAGAAACCAACACGGTTCAGCAGTCCATTACGCCAGGTGTAAGTTCAACCATTACTGGAGCTGGATCCATAAATCTGCACAAAGACCCGGTGCACAAGGTGGATGCGAACGCATTCCACAGTGTTACAAAGCTGGACAACGGCTTCAAGTTCGATGCCACCGGAGGAGGTCTGAAGTACAGCCATGTGGATGGGCACTCACTTGGTGTGATGGCTAGTCATATTCCGCAAGTCGGTGGCGCAACAATCGGCGCGAATGCCACAGCTAATCTCTGGAAGTCAGTGGATCAAATGACTCGGTTTGATTTAAATGCTGGAGCATCCCGGACCATTGGTGGCATGTTTGATGGGCAAACGAACAATACATTTGGATTCGGGGTCACACAAAGGTTTTAGAGAAAAATGTTAAATCTGTACCCTAAGTATTTTATTCAATAAAGAGAATGAAGATAAAATACATCGTTTGATTTAAGTATTCGTAGTAGGTGCCCATGCTGTACCAACCGATATTTCGCAGCCACTATGCAGGAATTAAGTGCCCTGATGATCTTGTTGTCAACTCTCACTTGAACTAAGTTGTTGGGTCCATTCTACCCAAGGACTTGTTTCCTACCGTGACACCTACTTAAGCTTTAAAACCAACCAGATCCACATCAGAGTTTTTAAATTCTTTTCACCACTACGCCGTTTCACCGCCTTAAACGGCTGCATGACGCAGATGATTGAGTGCCTGCCCTTGGTTATAGGGGTCCCAGGTTCGAATCCAATCGAATCTCAAATCTGAACCAGTCACCATGCGCCGTTGGGGTCAAATTAACGGCAATGGGTTTCACAATTGACCAACAATTGTCCAAGTGTTGCTGGTAATTTTCGCTGGCAACGCAATAGCGCAAGTGGGCTTTTCATGGGCTGGATTTTCGCCGACCAGTGTCCAGTGTTGAATAGATGCTGTTTCTTCCTCATCTCTGCAGCGCCTGCAAAAGTCGCTGTGCTATATGCGTTCCTACTTCACAGTGCCCGGTAAGCGCTCCTACTAGCAGTCGCACTTGGGACACCAGGTGATACAGGACTGTAGTTGATTCCAAAACAAACGGATTGTCTGATGCAATTGAAATAAAACACAAATCAATAGTCCTCGGGAGAGAGGAGTGGGCGGAGGATAACATAGTCGTCCGGCTGCAATGAAAATGTGCCCTGACTGGTCTAGATCGGAGCAAATTACAGGTTCCGATGTATATTCTACATTAGAAGTACTTTCTAGACTGACTAGTTCTGTCTACGGCAACATTTTAGTGTTTTCTAGGTCGAAGCAAAGGCTCTAGAAACGTTATCGACGTAATCCAAAAAAAGCAACCGTACTCTCTTCCGGTCGCTGAGCAGAAGAGTATTCCGCATAAGAAAAGAGCGATCAATTAGCAAGGAAGGACGGACATAGGTATGAACCTGTCGATAATCGAAAACTATGTGCCCGGCACTAAATGTGTGCAGAACTAAGACCTAGATTTATACCATACAGGAAGCAAGATTGCCAAATGGTTGATTATGCCTGGTAGTGGGTACTGTCTCATAGGCAATCAAGTCAGAAGACTGGGAGCATCCTGCACTGTTTTCTGTAGAAACTGCGGAAAATATGGCGAGGAGGCAACAGAGTTGAGACTTCTAGGTAGTCATTCATTTAACGACCTCAAAGAACAGGCGAACGTCAAGTGAAAGTATATTTTAAAATACCTTAAAACTATCAAATGGTAATGAAAGCACCGACTTTTTTTTAAACAAGAAGAACTGCCAAACTACAGTCAATGAGAAAGAATTACAACGGTTACAAAGTGGCAGTTCAATGGACGCTAAAGAGCCTAGGTGTAGCATTTGATTGGTTGATTTAGGTGGCTAACCAGCCGATACAAGAAGCGCAATTTGTACGCGGCGTTTTGGTACCACACCTCGTAGACCAGGGTTGTTAGGACTAGATAAATCTAGCCCGTGGAGTTTAGGAATTTAATTAAGTGCGATCTAGGAGAGTTTAGGAGAGATTGCCCGACGCGATATATCTTTGTCTTGATAGTGCCGGACATTCACAAAGAAAGTGAAGCAGTCTTTGCTCTGATTGGGTGTGGAGGCGATGTGACAATGTGGGTTGAACAGTATTCTGAGTCTACCAGTGTGTACAGTACTTGTAGCCACGACTCTAGCAGTTTTGTAAAGGTTTCTACTTTTCGAGTAAGCGGGCCAGGTTTTCCTACAGAACTTGTACTTGGATGACGCAGTCCAACTTCTATTTATTAGGTAAGGACAGGAAATGCTGGTATATGGTGTATCTGAGCTGGATTGGGAGATCCACCAAATCAGTGGGGGTATTGTCGGAAGCTCCTTGCTTCACCAGTTCGTCGGCGTTCTCTGATAGTTTTTTTTTTTTTTATAATTTGCGCGTGCTCAAGGGGTTATTAATACCCTTAATTGTCCGGGGTCAAGACACAGCACGGGCCGAAGGTATAGAGGGAGAGAGAGAGAGGAGGTACCTGTGCACATTGGTCTTAAACATCTGCGGGTTGTAATCTATGGGAAATATTAAGCTGGGAAGAGCATTCCATATTCGTGTGGTGCGGCTAAAAAACGAGTCTCTAAATTTCACTGTGCGTCCGAAAGTAGGCTTAAGGGTAAACTGATGTGCATTCCCGGCGAGACGTGTATTGCGGGTGAATGCAAGGAGAGGAGGAATGCAGTTGGCTAGCTCACTTGAGCATCGTTTGTTAAAGTAACGATAAAACACGGACAAAGAAACTACATCACTACGCACGTAGATGGCGAGACCGCGGTGTAAAAAGAAGAGCGGCACTAAGCTATATCCAGGCAGGATCAAATCCGATAAGTCGGTATTTTCACCTACCTGTGTTTCACTAAGCGCCAAGACGGCTGGTTTATAGTGGGATAAATGGACGTACACAGCAAAGAGATTCGTTCTAAGACCGCGAACATTACTCACATCAACTCTAAAATTTCCCATAGATTACAAGACGGAGATACCAAAAACCAAACTCCGACTGAATAGGCAAGCTGAGATTAAAAGTGTAGATTTAAAATTAGCTTCCCAACAACAACCAATGTAGGTGTTATGCCCATACATTGATTAGAGTTGGTCCACCAACAAATTTACACTTCTAAATCCGCTACGTCAGATGCTACGCACTCTCAGTCGCATCAACCCGCCTGATAAAATCAAACGGGAGTTGCGACCGAGAATGCGTAACAGTGGCTTGGAAAGGAAAGGGGCGAGAGGGAGCGGACCGAACGCACTCGACACCGAGACACTTCACTGCACTGCACACTTGTTTTTGTTTTTCTTATGATTTTTTTTTATTGATACGGGGCACTCGCGATGTAGCTGTGGACCGCGGCACTGTTTATTTTATTTTTTTTAGCTCACACGCGAAATGCACCGTCAAAACAAGTGCACTGGTCAGAGGTTGGCACAGAACTCTAGTACTTCAGCTTGGAAGATACTTGAGTGAACTGAGAGGCGATAAGAGGTGATACCGAGAACACCACTGCACATGCACGTGGTCTAGCTTTGATCGATCTGTGCCGATGCAAAGTTGGTATTCTAATGCGTATGATTGGGTTTACAAGTCGGCTCTGGATGGAAAATGGCATTGTATCGAGTTGTCACAGTCTAAGGTGGGGGTAATGTTAAGCATAATGTTTACTTAAATATTCTGGTGAGAATCAATGGAGATTCAAAAGGTTTTTGTTGGCACCTTCTGTAGCAGGTCTGGAATAAAAAAAATTAAACGAAGTGTGAATGGTGTGAAGAAATGTCTGGCGTAACAGTGTGGCGCGCGAGTCGGGCTGTAAAGTCTGGCGGCACTCCACCGAGAAAATGGACCAGCATGAGGATGGTGCCGAAATTAGAAGTATTGCATCAGGTTCAAGACACAATCGCAGCTGTAGCATCCTCAATTCAAACAAGTACAAGTCACCCAAGCAGACGATCATTACAACGGATAATGCATTGTATCATAAACTTGTTTCTATACAAAGCCAAAATTACAAGCAAATTAAGCCAGCTGGATTTGCCAATTCTCCTGAAATTTTGACGAAAATGATTAAGATAGCTGAGGAAGACACCAGCTTGATAAATTGCTTGCTTAGGCCTGATGAGGCCCATTTTGATCTAGTCGGCAATGTAAGCAAGAATGCGAAATTTAGAGAGAATCTAAACCAGAAATATTCCATGAGACGGAACTGCACCCAGAACGAGTCACTGTGTGGTGCGCAGTTTCTTTCAAGGTGCATTGTGGGACCATACTTCTTCGGAAAAAAAACGGTGTAACCGGCAAAGGGGACCGGTATTGAAGATGTTAAAAGATTGCTTTTACCCAGAACTGCGCCGAAGAAGGATCTGTTTCAACAGGATGTGGTAGAGTGGAGCAATTGCACACATAGCCAGTCCAATTATGTCGGATTTCCACCGAAAACTCCCAAGCAAGTTAATTTCCCCCAGATCACCTTACCTGACTGCACCAGACCACCATTCTTATGAAGTTTTGTCAAGTAAAAAGGTGTCCAAAATGTAACCAAGAAATCTGACAGAATTGAAGCAATCCACTACAACAAGGCGGCCACGACTTCAACTCGTCAGCAGGCAAAACGACATGATTGTTCTTAACACTTACCCTTGTTCCAAGACTCTCTTCCTTCTAAAACACACTCTTTCAAACACATTATGAACACCACCTCTAATGAAATCATATCACGAACAAGAAAAAAATCCCTTCCCTCTCCACGATGGGAAGGAGAGAGTGCGGCATACAGCGCATAAATCTGTCAGCGATAAACTTACCTGAAGTGATATTAATATTTGATCAACTGTCAGTGTGTCATTAAAGCCGTGCGACTGCGAGTGTAGGCGGAGTTCAGGTTCCAAGCGTGCGGGACATAAAGCGCCAGGCGCCACCGGTATTGCCCACGGCGGTATAATTGGCTCCTTCAATGATAAATCCGAGTAGAACGTCCTCAAATATGTGCTGAGCCGTGCCTAAATGGAGACCATTTATATCGTTTATCATTTGATAGGGAATAAGCATTAAAATAAATTATATATATGGTATGTCTGTATGTATTTCTGATCCTCGTGCCAATTTGTGTCGCACACGATTTTACGAGCGAACGCACTCATCATCGGCAGCGGATCAAGTATTCAACACGGGAGGGAAAGGAAAAAAAGGCTCAGTTCCTGGCGAATGAGATACTAAAAGCAATATTGTTATAAACACGTACTTGTGGATCCCGTCGGGACTCTGGAAGACATACTGGCGGGCCCGGCGGTGAGGGACATTCGAGGGACGCATACGAACCGGAAAGTTCACAATCGCTCCTGCAGGACGACGTCTTAGGTGGGAAAATCTGCAAAGGAAAAGCAATAAAGGACATTTCATTAGTGTTTGTGTTCGGCAAGAAGAAAGTTTTCGGGTTTATGAAGGGAAGTGGATGTAAACTTCGAAATAACAACCTCAGACGTCTTCGCTCGTCTGCTCAGCGAGGGCGAAGGCGTGAAAAAGAAACACCAAACAAAGCACACGCGACGATATCCTTGTTCTCACATTTCGCCGGAAATCGTGGCTAAGACAGTCGTACGGGCGCAGCTCCTACGTATGTCCGTTCATTTATTGTGCTTGCTATCTGGAGTGTGATTGTTTTTGGCGCTAACCACCTATGAACCCGTCGTCACCCACATACTGACGGACAGAGCACTGTCTTGGGGGATGGCCTCACATCTGTCGGTGAAGCCGAAGCCGAAAATGGAAAAGGAGCAATAAACATTTTGCCCAAGAGAAGATGCTGCTGAAACAACACCCACCCAGCCAGCCACCCATCCGTATATGTGAGGCTTGAGGGTGAGATGAAAAACTAGGAAATTGCCACATTGCTTGGGGAGACTTTATTTGTCACTGATACTGATGAGACAGCAGCTGTGATGATGGCAGCTGCGGCAGTGGTGGCGGCGTGTGCTGATGTTGGCCGTGTTTTGAAAGGACGAACTTTTGTGCGAACAAATTTCTGACATAGTTCTTTATTTCCGTAGACTAAGGAATTTTGTGTGGTTCTCTTATATTTCTGTTTGCCTTTTCTGGCTCGCCTTGAGACAAATAATGTGTGCACGATACGGATCGCAGGGTATCTTATTATTTATGAAGCTATTTTTATTTTTAAACTCGCAGACTTTGGGGTTATTGTGGCTACATGATTATGGTTAGTGGGAGGGGATGGAGTTGTAATTTGTAGGTTTTTTTTTAAAGAATGGAACATCCGACGTGATTTAGGTGCGACGGAGAAGTGATGCTGCCATGGGAACCCAATTAGCAGTTTGTGTCGTTCGATAATGTCAAGGCTTTGGTATGTAAGTGGTTGTTGTTCCTTGCTGGGAAAGTCGATATGTGGTTAGAAATTTTGGGAAAGTTCTTGCCTCGTGTCTGCTGTTTGCCTCCACCAAGTGATAAAAAGGATCAAATATTTTAATACCTGCGCAAGGATCCAATCAGACTTCAGGCCTGAAACCTGATGTCGTATCGGCATATCCGCACAGAACCACAAAGCCTCTTTAGATCGTTAGATCCTGATTTACTGCATTCAGAGTGGTTTTGCAACGGAAACAGATGTACTAGGATTGTCTGAAATGTTTCCGATCGAAAAATGATACATATTTTTTACATGTGTATTTTCATTGAAACTGTACACTCTTCTCGCAGCGCAGCGATGTTCAGCAGTCAAGCAGTTCAAACCGTAATTCATGGTATTTCACTGAGAAACAAAATGTTCATTCGAACACGTTTTTGGTCCAGTTTCACTGAACGCGAACAGTTTGCGAGCACAAGTAGCACGCACGTCGGAAGATTTGCAGACAAACCTCGTATTTTATTCATCCAGGCAGCTTCTGCAGACGTTATTTGAGAAGTGTCCCAATCTTTTTGCATGAAGGCCTAGAAAGCAGTGTCCAGTAAGTATACCCACTGCAATACTCATTTTTGGATCTTCTAAGGGAGATCAGGCTGTCAGATCTGATGGGTGGACCAGATTTGCTTGTAGATTTTTTCTGTCATTAATTCAAGTTTGAGCTGTAACTTGAAGGTAGCTTAGGGAGAAGATGTTTAAATGTCAGCCGACGTTGAATATGGATATACCGCTACACTGTATTGGACGATTTGTCTAATCATTGCTGTAACGATATGTGGTTGAAGACTTAACTTAAGTCTGATGTTTTGTGATGGCTTATCTTGCTCTTTCCGCTGTATTGGGCTTCTAGTTTAATCTTCTATTAAGTATAGCACCGTGGTTTTATTGCCTTATTTGAAAATTGTAGACTGGTGACACTTAGAGAGGGCGGGACAATGCGAGGAATTTTATGTTTCATGGTTAAAATTACGACTTCAGTTGCCTATGCATATGTGCTTAGACCATTCATGTTCGCCCACTTGTTGAGTACAGTACGACCATGCTGCATTGAGACATTCAGTGCTTGAGGATATTTTCCAGAGAAGACAATGGTGACATCATCCGCATAGGTAATCCCTAAAAAAAGCACAAATGTTTCCTTTTATTCATTGCTCCTTGCATTTTTCTCCTTATGGAACTATGCCGTTTATATGCCTTGTTTCATTTTTGGCTAGACCAGATAAGTCCTTATTGTCAAAATGAGTGTTCTTTATTTAGAGTAATATCAAATTCCCCAATTGTGTTCTTGCGACATCATTTATTGTTCCTTCTTCCTCCTCGTCAATACAGCTTCGGCCGAAGCCATTGTAGGCGGTTGCCGTTTGCATTGATTGGTCTCCTATAAGACAGTGGTCTTATATTTCTATCTTTCTCTCTCCTGTATATGGAGATGATGCTTATGGTCCTTTCGCCGAATAAACTTACTCAATCTGCAGGCTTCTACCAAATACTGACGACAAGTGGATCACTGATGACAAATGGTTGTGGCCGGATTAGGTGAAGTCGAAGAAAACAATGGCTAAGCCAGGATTGACGCCCGGGCAGGTGATATTTCAGACCACCGTGGCCAGTACTCTCTTGCTACTTATACTATCCTTATTGAGATGGAGTATTCCCTGGTAAGAACATAGCCTGAATTGTCTAAGGCCATGATCACATGAGCATTGGTTTAGGAGAAGTTTGTCTTCCCATTCGTTAATCAGATTTGTAACTATGGTAACCGTGGCGGCCCGTGGCGTTGTGGGTATGTGCGTCGACCCCAACCTCGACGTAGTAGGTTCGATTCCTGCTCTGTGCGACGAAAACAATTTTCACGACCCCACCTCTTTCGAGTCACTGACAATACTCAAAGAGTATTTCCTGTCTAGAAAATGCTTCTCAAACTTGGCCGTTCGGATTCGGTATAAAACTGTAGGTCCCTTCCACTCGTGAGAGAACAATAGCACGCACAACACGAGTGGTTGCTGACAAGCTAGGCCCTGGCCCCCTACGGGCTGTAACGCCACCCATATTATTATATTATAATTTTGGTCCAATTGACATAGCAGGACGGTTAGGGACCAATGATCGCAGGTTCTGAGTCAGCCTTTGCAACCCATCTGCGCATTCGTTGCGCGCTATCCCTCTGTATCCGGGGATAAAGCTAAGCTTCTCCTGGCAGGGGTTTGTGGGGCGTCATAGAAACTTTTCACTGTTCTTGAGTCCATGGTGTTGGATGAAAGTACATTAAGTGCTGCTTGACTGACATAAAATATGTGATTAATGCCGCCCTTAATTCCTGTGCGGAAGTTTTTGCGATGGCTTTAAGTTCGGCTTGAAACACAGCAGGACTCCAAGCCATTAGTACGCAAGTCCTCCAAAGACTTTTGCGCCTACTTCACACCTTTGGGGTCAAGTGCTGGTACATACATTGTCCATTTAGTGTAGTCCAATTTTTCAGCTCAAAAATCCTACCGAATTAATCCTGCCTGACCAGAGTGTTCGGTTTTGCACAAAACATGTCTGAGGGGACTAAGTTGAGCATACCAAGATGACCAGTTCGGTTGTCTGATTTATAGTTATACTCTCGCTGCAGTTTGATGAAGTATCTGGCAGCGCTCTTCTTGAAGAATATTGGTAGGGGTTTAGACCGACGATAGTTTCTAAAGCTGCCTTGGGCAGATGCGCATGGCACCTTTTATACCAATAAGGGCAATGCGTTGCGGCTTCTGAAATCTATCTGCCGTCAAATGTTGGAGTGTTTTGGGGTACCAAACAATGACCGCATACCTGATAAAGTGTTTATTCATCGTTGCGTACAACCAATTCATATTTTTGGAAGCTGTATGAGCGCCTATAGGCAAGAGTGCTCTGGTACCGCGTTTTGAGATTGACTTGATGTATTTATTTATTTATTTAGTGGCACAAATTTTACAATGTTGCATACAGCTTGTTGGGCAGAGATTTGGTTTGCATCACCTTACTACTAAAATATTCATACAATCTTTATATAACATATCACAGAAAATTTGATTTAAGTCTGAATGAAAAGCCACTTAACAAACCTTCATGGCAACAGGAATTCCTACCTCCTTTGGACGAGAGAGAAGTGGTTAGTCTTGATTTCAAATTGCTGATTAGAATGTTTTAGAAAACACAAAAATGATTAACAAAACATAAAATTAAAATGTGGATAAGTAAGATAAGTAGATATAGAATATATAAGTAAATACATAGATAAATAAAGAAATAAATATGTTAATATATTGAACAAATAAGTAAATAGATAGATAAGTAAACAAATAAGAATTGCACTCATTCTGCAGCTAAGTTTGAAATCAAGTCGTTTCCGGATGATAAAAGCGATTGATTATACCGTAGAAAAAGTTTTTCAACTCTAGCTGTGACCATTTCGATCATGGATATCTTATGAAGTTCCGTTGTCGAGAAAAACCAGGGGAGATTTAGAATCATTTTAAGGAGCTTATTTTGCGTTACTTGGAGTCCGCGCAGATGATTTTTGGCGCACTTACCCCAGACAGGAGACCCATAGAACATGATCGGTTGGAAAATAGACTTGAAAATCAATATTTTGTTTTCATTGCTTAGTTTTGAATTCCTGCAAATGAATGGATAGAGGATTTTTATCGTTACGCTTATCTTTTCGATAAATTCTTTAATATGAAGCCTAAAAGTTAACGTTTCGTCTAAATGTACCCCAAGATACTTTCCACTCGATTTCCACTCGATCGGAAAACCATTAAGTTGAAGGCTGTTGCTTGGAAGTAAACAAGCTTTTCTTTTTCGAGTGAAAAAGATTGCTTGCGTCTTAGAAGCGTTAATGTTTATTTTCCAATCTTGACAATATTGAAGGACAGTATTTATCCCAGATTGCAGATTGGTTTCAATAATGGAACCAGTTGCATCCGAGGAGTAGATACATGTATCATCTGCATATAAGGCAATATTCATCATCATCAGACGTGTATACATTAAATAGGACGGGCGCTAGGACGGAGCCTTGAGGGACACCGGCGCTAATGATTTTGTTGTCCGAGAGGCACTGATTTACAGACACTTTGAAAGTACGGAGAGATAGAAACGACTGAACGATTTTAATAAGATACAGTGGAAGGTTATAATTCAATAGCTTGTGTATCAAACCATCATGCCAAACGGTATCGAATGCTTTCTCAGCGTCCAGGATTAACATGCCAGTGCTTTTCCCATGCGAAAGATTTATTCGGATGTCATTTGTTATACGATGCACTTGATGAGTAGTGCTATGACGAGGCCTAAATCCAAATTGTTCTTTAGGTAAGATTCCGTTTTTATCAATGAAAGAAACGACCCTGTTTTTATGATCTTTTCAAAGCATTTACTTAGAGAGCTGAGTGTTACACTGACTTGATGTCGCTAGAATAAACTAGAGTGGTACCATTGTTTATTATGGATTCGCCTTCTTGAGAAGGCTTCTAGAAGGGCCTCATGGACAGTCCTTCTGTGCTGCAACACTCCACGACTTGGACCAACGCATCTCCTACTATGCTTCAAGTCTTAGCTGGGACCTGTAACGAAGCAATCGTTGAGAGGCGACAGGCTTTTACCCATGAAATCGGAGTCAAGTTCCTTCAGAACAACGCCAGCCACACATTTCGAATGGAACTGTAAAGAAGTTTTGGGAGCTTGGTTGCTAGGTTCATCTTATCGTCCGAAGTTAACACTAAGTAATTACCACCTGTTCCCTCCATAGCGAGCGGTTTTAGGAAATCGTCTCATTAAGCAAAACTCTCTCAGTTTTTCGTCAGTAGCGACGAAGGCCTTATTGAGAAAGGGATGACTATAAAATGGCAATAACTAATCCAACAAAGCCACCCTTTTTGCCATACTAAATACCGGCTTAAATTTCGTTCAAAAATAATGCACCCCCTTTTTACCAGTATTCACTGCAAACTTTATTTTCCCGTGCACCTACATTCTACCCCAATTACACTCTGAATAAAACACAACGCTTGTCTGCGAGTTACACTTTGCCATTTGTTTTGGCTTTTAGTTTCCGAACCCGCAGTGGCAGTTGACTTTGTCCTCCCCGCATAATATTTAGATATTCCCAAAATGTGGTGTAGTAGCAAACGCATTGCAGCTCAAATATAATTTACGACGAACGATAAAACAACATTTACTCGCATGCTCCACCCGGTTGCACATGCAAAGCGCCCTTAATTGAATTTGAACTAAAATATCCATGCATCAAAGTTGCATGTACTCAATTTGCCCGCAGGCATGTTGGCCACCGATACATATTAATTTTTTGGCACATATTCACATCGGATTACCATATCTAATCTCGTGGGACGGATCTCTGGCAAAAAATATTCTATTCCCATTGTGCCCGGTTGATGATGATTGTGCTCTAGTTTTTGGTTTTTTGGTATTCATTTAAAAGAGTGGCGATGGGATTTCTGGGATTTTCTCACTTTTTTTTCGATTTCAACTTTAATTACTTACTTGTTGAGTTACCTAATGGATCCTTTGAATTGAAACAATGAAGAATGTATCATTTCATTTGAAGCAATTACAAAATTGAGGAGCTGTTGAAAATGGCTTTTTCGGTGCGTAAGTTCAAGGTGGACCAGTAAGCATGACCCTGCCTAGATGCTTCCAGTTTCGTACATCAAGCTCGTCGAAGTCTTTCTGCACTCGTGTGCGTCACTGTTGTCTCACAAGGTGGCTCTAGAATTCCTAGCCATTATAGATTTCTTCTGCTTTTTCCGTGTGTTTTTCGGTATATCTTAAAGCTTAATGAGCAGCGGTCTTTCGGAATGAGAGATCTGTGCCCACAGAGCATAGCTTTGGTTGCTTCTACCTTGGCGGGATGCCAGCAACAATCCTTGTAAGCACACAAGTCAAGAAACATAGACATACAGCTTCCTCGTAGTGTCCTCTGGATAGCCATCACACCTTGTATGGTGAACCCAGACTTAGGCAAAACGTCTTAAGATTCCAGTACATAAACGAACGCCTGGTAACAATCCGCATCAAGGCGTAAGTTTGGTCACATCAGCCTGATTTGCTCACATGATCCGAAGGACGAGAGGGATGACTTCAACGATCTCCCAGAAAAAGCATACGATCAATTTCCCGGCTAAAACCTCAAGATCATTCGAGGAGATTTCAACGCAAAGCTTTGAAATCTTTGCTAGAGTCAACGGAAAAGACAGCTTGAACGACAACGCATTCGGAAACAGACTCAGGTTGGTATATGTCGTAAATAAACCGTAAACTAGATTTTCAGACTGCCATCGACGTCGGAGGCTCCTAAAGTAATTCCGCTGTCTGAACGTGCTGAGGAGTTAACATCGACTCGCGCAATTTGCTTGTTGTGGGCAAGGTCAGAACTCGGCTATTGAGAGAACAACGAAGTCGAGACAGCACAACAAGGTTTGATGTCGGAAAGCTACAACCTAAAAAAATCGCAAGGAATTTTTCCGACAGAGTCTACTTTAATATATCTGATAGTTCGACGCGTTCATGTACACGTTCGAGGAATTGTATAAGGCAGATGATCTGATTGGGCGTATGCGCCAACTTGTTTATAATATAATATGGGTGGCGCTACAACCCATAGAGGGCCAGGGCCTAGCTTCTCAGTAACCACTCGTGTTGTGCGTGCTATTGTTCTCTCACGAGTGGAAGGGACCTACAGTTTTACGCCGATTCGGAACGGCCATGGTTGAGAAGCTTTTTCTAGACAGGAAATACTCTTTAAGCATTGTCAGTGACTCGAAAGAGGTGGGGCCGTGAAAATTATTTCTGTCGCTCAGAGCTGGAATCGAACCTACGACGTCGAGGTTGGGGTCGACGCACGTACCCACAACGCCACGGGCCACCACGCGCCAACTTGTTTGGTCGGAGGAAAGTATGCTTGACGAGTGGAACCTCAGTATCGTTTGCCCGAACCAAAAGAAAGGTGACTCCCTTGATTGCGCCAACCACAGAGGGTTAAGTCTCCTTTCAAGATCTCCTTCCAAGATCTATTCTGCACTTTTGTGTACCCAACGGATGCTGTTAGTTTGCAAATGACGGGTCAATAAGTCCATATCAGGGTGGATTCTGGCCAGAAGAGCTAGCCAGGCTAAAAAGGGTTTGGCAGTAAGCCGGGGCAAAACGAAGTACATGCTTTCATCACGTAATCAAGGACCTCGTCTACCTCGACCCCGCAAAGAATAGGGACAACAACATCAAACGATCAAACGCAGAATCACTCTTGACCATCGCTGTTTTTGTTTATACTCAAGAAGCAATTGAGCTATAGAGTTCTCTCTCGAAGAGCCAACCTAGATTTGTATAACACTTTGAGCATTCCAGTCCTGCTCTACGCCGCAGAGGCATGGACCCTGTTAAAAGCGGATGAGGAAATTTTGCGTGCGATTTATGGTCCTGTTTCCGTTGATGGCGTCTGGAGGAGAGAAGATTTTACGAAGAACTCTAGCGGCTGCATGTCGGCATGTACCTACGACGCTTGGCCATGTAGAGCATATGGTCTTCACAACTCCGGCCCGAGGAATCATCTACTCCGAGCCATTGGTACAGAGCAACAGACTACGTCCGCGAATGAGATGGCGGCCACTAGTGGAGGACCGTGAACAACTAGGCGTGTACATTTTGTGCGCATCTAGGTAGGGATCGTGGTTGCTGGAGGGGCATGTTGTTTCAGACCCATATCCATCCCAGACTGCAGAGCCGCGCCAGGAAGAAGATGAGTCTTTTGGAATAGGTAATCTTTACCTGGCAGCCATAAGTCAACGCTAATTAAACTACAATTTAAAAAAAAAAATACAGCCCTGATTTATTGCTAATATGATGACCTGGTGTCCAACCATTATTGTCACAAGGAGTCTTAAGTCAACTCTTAAAAAATGAGAGAATTACGAGTAACAATACCACTTCCATATGTTTCCTCGATCTGTTCTACCTTCAGTTGGAACAAAATGAGTCCTTCTCTCAGTACTTAAATGACAGCTGCTGATGGAAATCATAGTGTTCTGATTATTTTAAGATATGGCAATGATACTGTTAGTTCCGATCCGTTGCCAACTATAGCTGGGCCCTAGTAACCCCCCTTGTAAGAACAACTTTGTGGGGCCAACACAATCCCTCGATTAATTGTTGACACAGGATTCACATGGCAGACATTTTTTAAAAGCCCACAAGACAACTAACGGCAGACAGAATTGTGCCACTTTTGTGCTTCTTTTAGTTACTCGCCCTTTCCCCCTCGGGAAATGAAAACACAATTTAGCTTAAATCCAAGCGCCGTCAGCTAATTTGGTTTACTCGGAGTTTCTTTTTTCCACAAACTTCGCATAAGCACTCTTAAGACTCGCAGATTCAAGAAGAAAATAAATTTCTAAGAGCGGGGTTTTTTTTTTCATTTACACACCAGCAACATTTACATACTCTTAATTAGGGGTGAATAATTAAAACACAGCGGCGGCGAAGGGGAGGAAAGAAAAAAGAAACCTCGTTTGGCTTTCCCAGCTCCATGTTTGAACACACAAAGTTTCACTTAATTCCTGACCTTGGACGCTGGGAAAGTTGACAAAGTCCATGGATAAGGAAAAGGGAAAGCGTACCAGGTACTACGCCCGATGCAGCCCACTCGGGCGCACTTGAAGCTTTAGTTAATAGCAAACAGCTGCTGTGTATCCTAAATATTCATCAACTTTGCACAAAATTACACAGTAATTACAAACATTCTTCAGCCTTAAGTGAGACGCGGTGTCTTAGAGGCGATAAGCGGGCAGGGCAAACAGTCGCATTTACATACGCCGAGTGGTGGAGTCGGGTGCTGGTCTGGTGGCGGTGGTGGTGGTGTTGGCGTCAAATCGACAAACGCCTTGTGGTACTGATGACGAGCCTCCACTCACTCACCCCCCACTCACCCACTGTCACCAACGCGACTGTTGAGGGCGCAGATTTGTTGGGAATTTTTTCCCAACAGGCTCTGAGGAGATTTACGCCGCGTATTCTCACTTTACAGCCGCGCCGACAGAGGGGGAGGCTTAAAAATGTTTATGCATTGATTTCCGGGGGACTGGGGCCTGGGGTGAGTGTGTTGGGTGAGAGGCGAAAATATTGGCAATTTGATCCTGTTAAGCACTCTTCGCATTATTAAACGGTCGGGTTCCGGCTCCCTTCTGTGTAATCCACGCCGAATAAAGGGCTATTCAATATTCATTTGATAGATTTAATTGTGAAGTAATTGCTTTGGCATGAGCGCGTATCCAGTGCGGTTTTTGGGCGGCATGCGGCAGCTCTATTGAATTCTTAAGTTGTTTTAAAGTTCTCAGCAGCTTGGCTTTCGACGCACGCTGCTGGTGAAATGGGAAACCATTATTCTTTAATTTTGAATATTGCTGGGCGTTGCGTGCAAACGCCGAAGTGAACAGAGACGTAAACTTTTCTGCGAACGCTTAGAGTAATACAAATGTCAGAGAGTATGCCGGCGGCAAGTGGTGGTTAGCTAGAATAGGAAGCATTTCAAGTAGGCGGTACGGCTTGAAGGGTCTGCGTTGTGAAGTGGAACAAGATACACACGTACCAAGTATGAATCAAATAGCTGGGCACTAGGTACCAGCTGATGAAAGATGAAATAGGAAATGTCAAATGTCAGCTATGGGAGATATGTAATTTCCCTTATATTCAAGGAAATTTAATTCACGTCCGTCCATTTTTAATAAGAGGTCTTCCTGGGGGGATTTGCCAAATTTCACGGTTGATAGCGGCCGTATTGTTGAACCTACCTCTGCCATTTATTAAGTTTTGGAAGAAGATATTGTGCAGGTCTATGAAAATAAGCCACAAGCAACAGTGGCTCTGAATGCGTTATGGAGTACTGGCCATGAGTTATGAAAAATTGGACATTTCAGATGTACTCCACCTAGAGATGTCGAGTCGGGCATTTGAACGATGTTCTCGACCTTTCAAAGGAATAAACAATGTCGATGATATCGGACACACTTCGTCTTATTTAAATTTAAGGACAGGAAGCGCTTAAGTTAGTTTAGGTTATTGGGATGCCAGCGAAATTGCACACTTAAACCCATTATTGGTACATTGTGGTACCCAGTGCCGTTCATTTTTTCCCAACGGCAATATTTGACTCGCCAGAAATGCACATGACTGGAGTGGTGGTCCGTGGCGTTGTGGGTATGTGCGTCGACCCCAACCTCGACGTCGTAGGTTCGATTCCTGCTCTGTGCGACGATAACAATTTTTCACGACCCCACCTCTTTCGAGTTACTGACAATGCTCAAAGAGTATTTCCTGTCCAGAAAAAGCTTCTCAAACAAAGCCGTTCGGATTCGGCATAAAACTGTAGGTCCCTTCCACTCGTGGGAGAACAATAGCACGCACAACACGAGTGGTTGCTGAGAAGCTAGGCCCTGGCCCCCTACCGGCTGTAGCGCCACCCATATTATATATTAATATTTGACTGGACCAGATTTGAAAACCAGAGAAAAACATATTAACTTTTGCTTTAACTGGGATTCGAACCGGGATATCCTATAACCAAGGTCATCCACTCAACCAACTGCGCCATCTTGCAGCTACTAGACAGAATCCAAAAGCGAGCGATAAAACTTATAGGAGACAACCATATCGCGGGTTCATTAGACTCGCTTGAACATCGACGTACCGTGTCTTCTTTGTCCGTGTTTTATTGTTATTTCAACAAACGATGCTCAAGTGAGGTAGCCAACTGCATTCTTCCTCTCCTTGAATTCGCCCGCTGTACACGTCTTGCCAAAAATGCACATCAGTTTACCCTTAAGAATGCTTTCGGACGCACAGTGACATTTAGAGACTCGTTTTTTAGCCGCACCACACGAATATGGAATGCTTTTCCCAGCTCAATATTTACCATAGACTACACTCCGCAGATATTTAAGACCAATGTGCACAGGCACTGCCTCTCCCTCTATATCTTCGGCTCGTGGTGTGTCTTGATCCTGGACAATGAAAGGTATTAATAACCTCTTGACCACGCGCAAATTATAAAAAAAATCCAGCCGTAGGAAGCGCTTACTGAAAGGCCCTTTACACTTCTTCTTCTTTGTGTGGCGCTACAGTCCGGGGTGGACCTGGGCCTCAACCAACATGCCTCTCGAACTAGCGCGATCTCTGGCTAGCTGTCTCCAGTTTCGCACACCAAGTTGGTTGAGGTCCTTCTCCACTTGGGTGCGCCACCTTAAACGCGGGCGTCCTCTGTTGCGTTGCCCGACAGGTTCGGATTCGAAGATTCTTCGGGGCGGAGCTGTGGTGTCCATACGCTCTACATGACCTAGCCCGTAGGCGTTGGATCCGTAGACGCCTTACTAGGCTCATATCGCTGTACAGCCCGTACAGTTCGTGATTGAATCTTCTCCTCCAGAACACGTCAACACAAACAGGACCAAAGATCGTGCGGAGAACTTTTCTCTCAAAGAGACCAAGGACTTCTTCATCCGCTTTCGAGATTGTCCATGCCTCCGCGCCGTATAGCAGGACTGGGATGATCAGAGTCTTATATAGAGTCAACTTGGTTCTTCGAGAGAGGGCTTTATTACTCAATTGCCTCTTGAGCCCGAAGAAACAGCGGTTGGCAAGAGTTATCCCACGCTTGATCTCGGTACTGATGTTATTTGTACAATTTACTCCGGAGCCGAGGTAAGTGAAGTCCTTGACTACCTCGAAGTTATAGCTGCCCATTGTGACGCTCTGTCCAAGACGTCGATGTTGTATGTCCTTTTTTGAGGACAGCATATACTTCGTTTTGCCCTCATTCACCGCCCGACCCATTTTAGCCGCTTCCGTCTCATTGTTAGCAAAGCCCCTGACGGCTCGCTGAGTTCTGCCAATCACGTCAATGTCATCGGCGTATGCTAACACTTGCACGGACTTCTAGAAGATCGTGCCTCTAGTGTTGGCGTGTGAGTTTCGCACGATCTTCTCCAGGACGATGTTAAAGAAATCACATAACAGCGCGTCGCCTTGTCTAAAACCTTTTTTGACATCAAAGGTCTCGGTGAGTTCGTTACCGACCTTGATGGAGCAGCGAGAGTTCTCCATCGTCATCCTGCACAGCCTGACGAGTTTGGCAGGAATGTCAAAACTAGACATGGCGCTGTATAGCTCGTCTCTATGCACGCTGTCATATGCGGCCTTGAAATCGACGAACAGATGGTGAGTGTCGATTTGCATTTCATGGGTCTTTTCCACGATCTGCCGTAGTGTGAAGATTTGGTCTGTTGTGGACTTTCTTGGCCTGAAGCCACACTGATATGGACCTATCATATTATCAATGAACGGCTTCACTCGGGTACACAAAACGGCAGAGAAGATCTTATACGCTATGTTAAGAAGACTGATCAATCGATAGTTGGCGCAGTTGAAGGGGTCTCCTTTCTTGTGGATCGGGCAAACGATACTGAGATTCCACTCGTCGGGCATGCTTTCCTCAGACCATATCTTGCAGATGAGCTGGTGCATGCGCCCTACCAGATCATCTCCAGCTGCCTTAAATATTTCAGCGGGCAAACCGTCCGCTCCATCAGCTTTGTTAGACTTCAGTCTTGATATTGCTACCTTGACCTCGTCTAAGTCTGGGGGACGGTATTCGCTCTTCGGCCCCTTACACGCTACCTTATGCTTTCCACTGCAATTGAATTTTAATAATGCCATTTCTTATTGGAAAATTCTTCAGACCGGAGGGGCGTTTAAGACACGCTCTACATGGCTCTCCACTCGTGACAGAACAATAGCACGTAGAACACGAGTCATTGCTGTAGAAGCTAGGCCCTGCATCTCAATGGGCTGTAGTCCTATCCACATTATTATTATATTGCATGGCCCTCCAAATTCAGCATTAAATCCGTTGACAGTCGGATTGATTGAATCTTCTCCTCCAAGTAACATCACTCTCGAACTTTTGTCTCGAGACCATGGTCTCTCCCCATCCAACTATCCGATACGTCCATACTTCTGTTCTATCACAATGGGCCTAGTCTGACCTAAGTGTGACTGCCCTTAGCAGCCAGCCACTACAACCTAAGCTACTTCTGTTCCACACAGCAAAACGGGGTGCTTAGACTCTTACACAAATCAAATTGCTCCTTTGACAGAAGGCTCTAGTACTCTTTAGCCTCTTGAGCCCATTGAAACAGCGGTTGGCAGGAGTTACTTTGTGTTTGATATTGGTGCCGATTGTATTCGCGTTTACTGCGGAGCCAAGCTAGACGGAGTCCCAGCTCCAATTTAAAGCTGCGCATTGTGTGGCTCTGTCTAAAATGTCGATGTTATATATTCTTCCTTGAGGAGAGCACATATTTCATTATGCCATCATTCACCATCGGACCCATAGTTGCATCCGTCTCAACGCCAACAAACGCCGAAAAAAAATCTCCATAGTCATCCTGTCAAAAGTAGACATGACGTTATACACTTCATTCATCAATTAAGAGGTGGGGCCGTACAAATTATGTTTTCTTGTCGTATAGACCAAGGATCGACCCGCTATTCGATGTTCACGTGAAGGGGTCGCCGCACATACTCGCAACGTCACGGGCTAACATGATGTCATATGCTGTCCTCAAAGTAACGAAAAAGTGGTGGGTACCGATTTGCACTCAATCTATTCCAGGATCTGCCTTACTGCAAATATTTGGCCGATCGATTCTATCAGATTATTAACAATTGGCTTCTAGCGTGCTTTGTGTGAACGCAGAAAAGATCTTACAGGCGATGTTGAGGATACTGATCTGTCTATAGTTGACAAAGTCAAAGTTGTCGCCTTTCTTGTGGACCGGTCAAACGACGCTGAGATGCCGCTCATTCCGCATGCTTTCTCCGACTTGATCTTCCAGATCAAAGGGTGCAACTACCAGTTCATCTCCGGCTGTCTCACAGATTTCACCGGAACCCCGTTCGCACCTTTGTTAAACTTCAGTCTTCATATTGCTGTCTTGTTCTAGGTTTAGGGGACCAATTTTTCGGCCGTTTAGCAGCCTAAAACAGTTAAGCACCGTTTTGCAGCCTACAGCAGTGATATTTCCAGATTCGCAGTGCCGATGGCGATTCAGTTCCCAGTTCTCAATTTTTATCTCAACAGACTCTCTGTCCGAACATCATATCCATTGCATAATTTTTTCTCCACTTTCGGACATCATCCCTGTCATAACACATCTCAACCTCCGCTATCGAACGCTTCCCGTGTTCTCCTAGTTTTTTTTTCGAGAGAAGCCAGGTCTCTTTCCTTCGTTTCTGTTGGTAGAATTGATAAGCGCTTTCCCTGTAGGCTTCTGGGTCCGCTGTATCAGAATGCATGTCGCTCCTGTCCCTTAGCATATAAAGATTTCTCAGACCTATTAGAAAATGTCTTCTTCTTCTTCTCAACCAACAAGTCTCTCCAGCCAGTACGATCTTTCGCCAGCTGCCTCCAGCTGCTCACATCAAATTGGTTGAGGACAACTTGTGTACGACATCCGATTCGAGAAAGTCCCCTGTTGGGTTGTCCCAATGGATCGGAATCGAAAACTCTTTGGACCAGGCGCTGTGGCGTCCCCCCGTTCTACAAGACCTAACCATCTGAAGCGTTGGACCCGAGGACGCTTAACTAGGTGCATGGCGGTGTGCAGCCAGTACAGTTCGTAGTTGAATCTTCTCCTCCAGACGCCATCTACGCAAACAAGACCAAAGATCGCCAGCAGAACTTTTCTCCCAAAATGATCAAGAGCTTCTTCAGCCGGTATCAACAGCGTCCATGTCTCTGATCCATAGAGCAGGACTGGGACGAACAGAGTTGTGTACAAAGTCAACTTGGTGTTTCGTGAGATGGCTCTGTTACTCAATTGCCTCTTGAGGCCAAAGAAGCAGCGATTGGCAAGAGTAATTCTGCGCTTGATCTCGCTACTGGTGTCATTGTCCCAGTTTACTGCAGAGTCAAGGTAGATCAAGTCCTTGGCTACTCCAAAGTATTTGTTGCCCATTAAGACGCTCTGTCGGATAGGTCGATGTTGTGCGCCTTTTCGTGATGACAGCACGTAATTTGTTTAGCACTGGCTTGCCGCGAGACCCATTTTAGCCGCTTCCACTTCAATGCCAGTAAAAGCCTTCTTAGCGGCTTGCTGTGTTCTTCCTTCACTTCAATGTCGTTCACGTAAGCAAGCAGTTGATCGGATTTTTGGAGGATCGTGCCTCTAGCGTTGGCGAGTAAGTTTCGAACGATCTTCTCAAGTATTATATTGTACAAATCACATGGCAGCGCGTCGCCTTGTCGAAAACATTTTGTGACATTGAAGGTCTCGGTGAGTTCGTTACCGACTTTGGTGGAGCAGCGATAGCTCTCCATCGTCATACTGCACAGCCTGACGAGTTTGACAGGAATGCCAAAACTAGACATGGCGCTGTATAGTTCGTCTCGATGCACGCTATCATATGCGCCCTTGAAATCGACAAATAGGTGTTGGGTATAAATCTGGATCGCTTGAGGTTTTGCCAGAATCTGCCGAAGTGTTAAGATTTGGTCGATGTTGGACTTCCCCGGCCTGTAACTTCATAAATAAGCAGATATTCAGGGAATATCATTTATGTGGTGGCCCGAGGCGTTGTGCGTATGTTCGTCGACCCCAACCTCACCGTCGTAGGTTTGATTCCAGCTCTGAGCGACAAAAATAATTTTCACGACCCCACCTCTTTCGAGTCACTGACAATGCTCAATGAGTGTTTCCTGTCTAGAAAAAGCTTCTCAAACTTGGCCGTTCGGAGTCGGCATTAAACTGTAGGTCCCTTCCACTCGTGTGAGAACAATAGCACGCACAACACAAGTGGTTGCTGAGAAGCTAGGCCCTGGCCCTCTATGCGCTGTAGCGCCACCCATATTATATTATTATTATCATTTACATTATTTCGTGAACGAACGTCAACAAGGTGTCAATCTGTCGATGGACAATTGGTCAATTAGCTGTGAAGTCTCTATTGTAACCCATTCTACTTGCTGTGACATGTGTGTGCTCTTGTGAAGCTTTAGCAGTATACGATATCCCGTGTGTGCCATTGGGGCGTGTGTCAATAGACTGAACCCTCTGATTTGGTCATCACAACTTACGGACAATAATGGAAAGGAAGAAAAAGACACCATTTTGAAACGAATTTGCTGAGATATTGTAATACTAAATTCACTTATGAAATATATCCCTTTTTGCGCCACGCTCTGTTGCCCTGTCAAATTTAATTTATCGCACAATATATCTGGATGAGTTGAAGGCAGGTAGATTATAGAAGGGTACTTTATTACGAAAATCAGGGATCATAAAACATCCACGAAGACACACACATCTCCGTTAAGACGATAAGTGGAAGAAGATTAAATCCTCCAACCAGTCGGCCGCTTGAATTTCTACTTACATCGCTTCAATTATCACCCCTTTGTGGTATCACCCACAAACGACATCTTGTAAATCATTTATTCCGCCTGTCACTTCATAACCAAGGGAACCATTAAGCTAAACACCCAAAAACCGTCCCACAACAGAGATTACTATGTGATAACATATTCAAAGTAACAACCTCATTCAGGAGTGATTAACATCACCCAGCCGCACTCATAATCGTAACTAGCAAATCCCTTACATGCCCGGCTCCCCCGAGCACGACTACGACCTAAAAATTTATCGTGTAGAATAATTTTGATTAAAACGTACCTAAAAACCACACATCTCCCATCCCACCGACTGGGCTTTGCTGCCAACTCGATGTGATATCTTTGTCTCGTCAGTGTATCGAAAATAACAATTTCGACTCTTAAAACAATTTATTTCGCTTGAATTCGGAAATCCCTGCGTCGCCATCCCGTCGTCTTCATCTGCTCTTCGGCTCACATTTACATTCAATTCTTCGCAGTACCCTTCAGACATCTCTTAGTTATGATGAGAGCCGTACGTTAACCGAGAATTGAAAGCCACTCAACTTTAGTCGGTCGAGTGTACGCGTACATATGTAGGAGCATATTCTCCGAAGCGAGGGGGTCCTTATGTAACGTGAATGGAATCGCTCCCCGGTATGGTACTGCGGCCAGCTGAAGGACAACGGGTGACTTCGCATTTTTTCCCTTCAACGTGGACCCTGAACAGATACAGAGTGACAGCGCATGCTGAGGGGCAATGGAAGCTCCTTCGAGTGCCCTCTGTGGGATAATTTTTGATTTTGTTCTCGTTTTCTTGCATTTTAAGGTTGCACGTCACACAGCCACTCTGCAGTACTTTAAGTTCACTCGACCGACAAAAATGTTCCATTTATGGCGAGGAGCATGTATGTGGCCAAAGCCACTGTCACTCGCCGGACGCGCATCGAAAGCCACCGTCAACCGACCGCCATTACAGCGACAGGGGGAGGTTCCCATTTTTTATTTTTAAATATTTTTATAACAAAGTTTATGAGGACCCTACCCCCGGCTGCGGCAGCAAGGACGACCGAGCATAAAGTGCCCACAAAGTGAATAGGATATAAAGGGCGCTCCCACAACAAGGTACCAATGTATCTTTTTATTCGACTATTTGTGGAATTTATTTTGCATGAAATTAAATGCGAAGGAGGACGCAATCTCTCTCTCATGCATACACAATTGCCGGGGTGTCTAGTGGCCACTTAAGGACAATGTTGTTCTGCTTTTTTATCTGGTTTTGCTTCAGAAAAATTAAAAGAAATAAATTGAATTGATTTTCTGGTGCAGTACACGTTTATTCGACTGCTGCGAGTAGTTCGTGGGTGGGGAGGTTAAATTTAAATTTAAATTAAAAATGTACGCCAAGTCAAGTGGCTCTTGGTCTGAGATGTTATTGCCCTTGACCTTGTTAAAGCGGGGGCCATTCAGTTGGTTGGCTTTACAGCACAGCGGCAGCTTAAATAGTGGGTAAGTAGGTGCAGATAGCAGTCAGTGAAGGTTTTCGGTGACATGATGTGGGCGCTGTTCGCAACAACAGGATTTATTGACTCAGTTTAACAGCAACAGAAACCTTAATCAGAGCATTAAATTAAGAAATCAGGGACTGAAAGGGGCAAAAATGCTCTATATTCATATGCTAGGCTTCGCAGTGTATTCGGTCAGCGACTGGCCCTAAGATCTCGACTGAATTTGACTGATTTTGATGAGGGATCACTTATTAATAGCTTGGTAGGAAGTGGCATTGATGTGCTTTGGCCAAACTAGTTTCAATTTAGAGAGAGGGCTACTGTGATTATGTCAGTCTTCTAGTTTTGACAGCAAATTGTACTAGTGGTCATCGAAGTTGTTTAGATGTAAGAGTGCAGGTCAGCTGCGTAATCTCATGGTGGCAAGCGCACGTTTCCCACATCTTAATATCCATACCGGTACATGGCGGCCTCTAGATCAATCCAAAGTCAATCAGATTGATCATATTGCGGTTGATTACACCAGCATTCTGGAATTCCGGACATTAAGAGGCGCCAACGGATGAAGCAAGACCAACCCGGTGTTGTAAGGAAAGTCGATGTCGCACAACTTCAATCGCAGGAGATTTCCAGGGAATTTTCAGATCGAGTCTCCCTTTATTTCTCAGAAAGTCCTATACCGCCGACATCAAGCATAGAGGACCATAGGCAATACTGTCTGACGAGCTAGCTTTCACCCCGCCCACAAGAAGAAAACCATGGTTCGGTGGCGAACGTCGTTGAGCACATGCAGCCAAGCAGGATGCACACAAAGCGGCGCTGCAGAGAAGGACGAGGGCTGCTCGTGAGCTCTACGAGAAGACAAGAAGGGAAGAAAACCAGTTTCTCCGCAAGAGAGAAGATGCAGCTGCAGAGCATGAAAAGCGCGAGATATCCAGAGGTAGGAAGGATGATTGAACATTTTACATTTTAACAGAAAAGAAAAGCGAGTCAAACAACCGACTAGAAGCTTGCATGGATAAATATGGAAATTTATTAGGAGAGTCACGGTATAACGGCGATGACGACCAAAATCACCATTCAATCAGCCAGAATAATCCATCCAATTAGGGCGATGATGAACAAGACTTCCGCCATCCCGACATCAGTGAAGTAACGGCAGCAATCGCCAAACTGCGGTCCAACAAGGCTACTGGTGCCGGCCGAACTCTTAAAAGCTGCTGGTGATGATTTGGGGAGGGCATGGGCCTGTGCATCCAGGGCAAAGTTGTTGATTGATCTCAACCTGGCGAAATGCCAGCCACGATCCCTGTAAATGCACAGGTCTAGTTGATATACAGCCTCCTCGCGGCGCCCTCTGGATAACTTCTACTGCAGCCGCTTAGAGGTGAACCAATGTATGCAGTCACTCCTTGTCCGGGGCCTTAAACCAGGACCCGGTCCACCAGGTTCGGGGTGGGTTAACTTCCCCACCGTGTAAAATACACAATAGTTCAGAGACGGCAACAAGACTCGGATACGGATGAACCTACTGCTGACGACCATGGACAACGAAACAAGGACAATGACTTTCGGTTCTGCACGTGGAATGTGAGGTCACTGAACAGATCACGTGCAGCCGATGAACTTGCGGAGGCCCTAGAAGCCTATAAGGCTGTCATCACCGCCATCCAAGAGGTGCGATGGGATGGGCCTGGCAAAAAGAGGATGAAAAACTGCTACATATATTACGGCGATTGCTACAAAAAGCGAAGGCAGCGCTTGTTTGGATGCGGTTTTGTTGTCTTAAGCTTAAGATACATAAGCGAATGCCTCACAACAATCCGAATCAAGGCAACATTCGGCAACATCAGCCTAATTTGCGCCCACGCTCCAACGGAGGACAAAGTCGATGATAGCAAGGATGACTTCTATGATCTCCTAGAAAGAACATACGATCAATGCCCCAGCTACGACACCAAGATCGTTCTAGGAGATTTTAATGCAAGGCTGGGCAAGGAAAAAAATCTTTGCTAGAGTCGTCGGAAAACACAGCCTACACGACAACACGTCCGACAATGGACTCAGGCAGTTGGACTCACCACACCTCAACATCCATAAAGGGACATGGCGGTCCCCAGATCAATCAACCGTCAACCAGATTGATCACATTGCGATCGACGTCAGACACTCCTCCAGTGTCCGAACGTTCCGAGGTGCTAACATCGACTCGGACCATTACCTTGTTGTAGCCAAGGTCAGAACTCGGATATCGATTGTACAACGGAGTAGAGCAAGACCAAAACAGTTAGACGTTGGAAAGCTACAATCGCAATCGACCGCTGGGAACTTCTCCGATCGAGTCTCACTGTAGCTCTCAGAGAGTCCAACCCTGCCAGGCGAAACAATCGACGAACAGTGGAACCGTTGTCAAAACGCCATCAGAGAAGCTGCCTCTGATGTGTTGGGTTTTAAAATGCCACCTAGAAAAAACCCATGGTTGGACGAGTGTCGGCAGGCGCATTCAGCGAAGCTAGCAGCATATAAGGCGACGCTGGATAGAAGGACGAGAGCGGTTCGTGAGCTCTACGAACTGAAAAGAAGGGAAGAGCACCGGCTTCTCGAAAAGAAAAAGAAGGAGCATGAGAAGCGCGCGATCGAGGAAATGGAGAGGTGGTACGGCAGAAATAATGTCCGAAAGTTTTACCAGCGGGTGAAACAACTATCCAAAGGGTACAAACATCGGACAGAAGCCTGTCGGAACGAAGAGGGACAACTCGTAGTAGAGTCGCAGTCGATACTGAGAATCTGGAAGGATCACTTCTGCAGACTGTTAAACGGCGAAGAGGACACCAATACCGCAGTCAGGCAGAATGTTCCACTCCACGCAATGGACGACGATAGAAGAGAATTCCGTCCCCCCGATCTAGACGAAGTCAAGATAGCGATATCGAGACTGAAGTCGAACAAAGCTGCTGGAGCGGATGGATTGTCCGCAGGACTGTTTAAGGCAGCTGGAGATGATCTGGTTGGGCGCATGCACCAGCTCGTCTGTAGGATATGGTCGGAGGAAAGCATGCCCGACGAGTGGAATCTTAGTATCGTTTGCCCGATCCACAAGAAAGGAGACCCCTTTGACTGCGCCAACTATCGGGGGATAAGTCTCCTTAACATCGCGTGCAAAATCTTTTCTGCCGTTCTGTGTGAGCGCCTGAAACCATTCGTCAACAACCTGATAGGTCCCTATCAGTGCGGTTTCAGGCCTGGGAAGTCCACTATCGATCAAATTTTCACATTACGGCAGATCCTCGAAAAAGCCCAAGAGATGCAGATTGACACCCACCACCTTTTTGTCGGCTTTAAGGCCGCATATGACAGCGTGCATAGAGACGAGCTATACAACGCCATGTCTAGTTTTGACATCCCTGCCAAACTCGTCAGATTGTGCAGGATGACGATCGAGAACTCTCGCAGCCCCATCAAGGTCGGTAACGAACTCCTTCAATGTCAAAAAAGGCTTTAGGCAAGGCGACGCGCTGTCATGTGATTTCTTCAACATCGTCCTGGAGAAGATCGTGCGAAACTCACACGCCAACACTAGAGGCACGATCTTCCAGAAGTCCGTTCAACTGCTAGCATACGCCGACGATATTGACGTGACTGGCCGAACTCAGCGAGCCGTCAATGAAGCGTTTGCTTGTATTGAGACGCAGGCGGCAAAAGTAGGTTTAGCGGTGAATGAGGGCAAAACAAAGTATGAAGACGCACTTGGTCTCTTCGAGAGAATAGTTCTGCGTTAGATCTTTGGTCCTGTTTGCGTTGAAGGTTCTTGGAGAAGGATATTCACCCGGAATTGTACGGGCTGTACAGCGACATGAGTCTAGTCAGGCGTCTACGGATTCAACGCCTAAGATGGCTAGGCTACGAACAACACTGCTCCAGCCCGAAGAGTCTTCGACTCCGAACCAGTGGGACAACGCAATAGAGGACGACAACGAACGCGATGGCGCACTCAAGCGGAGAAGGACCTCAACCAACTTGGAGTGCGAAATTGATGGCAGCTGGCTAAAGAACGTGCCAGCTGGAGAGGATTGTTGACCGAGGCCCAGGTTCACCCCGGACTTCAGTGCCCCAAGAAGAAGAAGAAGAAGAAGATGATTTGGAAATTGGCATACACCAACTCATCTGTAAAATCAGGTCGGATGAAAGTATGCCCGACGGATGGAATCTCAGCATCGTTGGTCTGATCCTAAGGAAAGGACACCCTCCAACCCGTGATAATTATAGAGGAATAAGTGTCCTGACACAGCATATAAAATCTGTTCTGACGACTTCTGTAAGCGCCTGAAACCATACGTCAACACCCCGGGTCAATATCAGTGTGGTTCAGACCAGCGAAATCCATTACTGACCAAATATTCACGGCAGATCTTTGAATCGACCTTAGGGCTACATATGACAGTATTCATAGAGACGAGCTATACAGCGCTTTGTCTAGTTTTGTTATCCATGTAAAACTCGCCCGTCTTTGAAGAATTACGATGAAGAACGCTGGATGCTGCCGTCAAGGTCGGATTGTAGAGCCAGCCAAAGAAGAAGAAGTTATCTCTAACTGCAAAAGCAGGAGCTCGCGGGGAAACAACTGTAGCCATATTTGGAAATACACGTCAACTTGAGAAAGAAGTAAACAAATCGAAGGAAGCGAACAGCTTTTATTTTTTGTTGGCCAGTCTTGTTTATATAGAAGTTATGGTGCTCTAGATTGACGGTAGCTATTCGGGTATCTCGGGCACCGCAGTCTATTTTTTCTTCAGAGTTTACATAGAGCGACGACGGGGAGTTGCTGCTTGACTGTCCGTAAAGATATGATATGGTGAAGTTTAGATACTCCGAGAAAACGACTTCCTACTCCAGCTTTCGTTTTGCATCCATCTGTGTAGAGATATATGGCGTTGCCAGGCAATATTGCCGCCATGCGCCAATTCTCCGCCTGGAATCAAGGTTTCGAAGTTGTTCTCTGGACAGCTTCGTGGTGAAGTGTAGGTTAAGTGAGTTAAGTTAAAACTTTGACCGTGTAGAATTGTGGCGGGTCCACAGATGAGGTCACACCATTGAGAGCTCATAAACTGCGAAATTGAATGCTGTTGATATTGCCGAATATTTCTAAGAGGTTAAGGTCCAAGAGAATTTTCAGTGCGTCTGCTGGACTTTTTCAGTTCACTTACCAGTAACACCAATATTTTTGAATTCAAAAACTATCTCTCCTATCGCTAGAATATTTTCTTACCACACTGTAGCGAGTTCAACTCATATTTGAAGGTCAAGAAAGCTTACCTGAAAATAACGCAAAAAAAGAAACAAAATGTTACAAAATACAAATCTGAAGTATTAATTGAATTTAATTGGAGAAAAATCTGGCAAATCCGATTAGGAGCTAAGTAAATTACTGAAAAAATAAATGCTCGGGAAGAAAGAAGGGGATAATCCCCTTAATCCGCTTCACGTGTGTGAAACAATTTAACTTTATCCACGCGGAGAACGAGAGAAATCAATGTTGAGTGGATCCAAAAAAGAACGCATAAAGAGTACGGTTCTGTGAAATATTTGATGTCAGAAAATCGAGCGTTTTGTTGAGTTTGAGAATATGGGGGAGTTATTTATATTTGGTGACCGGTGGTGTTGTTAGTGTGTGCGACTCTACGATTCGTGGATTTTCACTGCTCCACCTATTTTGAGTCACTGACAATGTTCAGACAGTATAACTGTCTAGAAAACAGCTTCAAAAAACTTGGCCTTTTAGGTAGATATGTAGTTATCTGTGGATTTGCAAACCATTCAAATGGACACTTCAATTTCGTTTGGAGTGACTCGAGCGGTCCATGTAATTTCTCATGACTCGGTCCAGTACGGATGACTATTTTGGTAATAGCGTCTCGAATTGGCCCTAAGTGGCTGACTTGTTAACGTGGGTTAAGGATGGAGCAACTGCGAAAATAATCGCGTGCCCGTCTGCGAGTAAGGTGAATGGAGGACAAGTCAAAACCGCGAACTCTGAGATCACGGATGTAAGACAACTTTGTTTTGATGAAGGTATGCAGCGTGCCCAGGACGTCAACGATCGAAGGCAGCAAGTGCTCTGGCCTGGACTCGCCGTCGGTCACCGCCCTGCCAACTAAGGAAGGTATCATGTCGCACGCTCATTGCAGTCAAGAGATAAGTGCTTATCGTGAAAAAATCTAAACTCCAATTTGCTCCGACTGGAGCGCCGTATTTATGGCATGTCAACTGTCTCGTAACCACAGAAAGTCGGTTCTCATCACTCAACCACTGACGGCAAGGTGCCTCCGTCGTCTATTCGAAAGAATTAATGTCCAGACCTCTGTGTCTACAACAACCTACAGAGTCAATCGAATATGTGTCGCGAAACCTACTTATTGACAGAAGGGTTAATTGGGTGCTGGAAATTTTGTTGACGATCCGGATTTTGCACGAAAATTATTTTCTAGCACGATGTTGATTTTTGGTTCAGCGATTTCCTGGGGACGTAACTGGACATTAATTCTTTCGAATAGAGGACGGAGGCACCTTGCCGTCAGTGGTTGAGCCTTTTTTGTTTTCCGATCCACTCAGATTGTTC